>OZ005659.1:57206630-57589901 GCA_963930645.1 Salticus scenicus | reverse complement strand
TGGGTATATTTTTATTTTATACAGTAAGCCCCGCATGAAAGTGTTACTATAAAGTTTTACATTTAATTTTAGGCATACAAACCAACAATAGATAATATACAAAAATATAGATAACAAAATTTAAACTAAAATCTGAGAAAGGATATTTAATATTTTTGCGACTGCTGATGTAGTTTCACGTCATTTGGAAATCTGTAACTCCTCCAGTGGACGTTTCTTTCACAATTTGTGTGTTACGATATTTCTTAAGAATATTCCTTATATTCATATTTATATAAACAAAATAGTATGAAACAAATACTTTCACTAGAAAGAGTATAATTATTGTGTATATTCATATGAAAATAAATATGGATATAGAAAAAACGGTTTCCTATTGCCTAGAACGAATATTCCCCGTTCTGCAGTCGTCTACTGTACTTGAATTCTTAATTTTAAATGCATAAAATCTATATCTTTAAAAGTTATAAGACATATTACTTAGTTTTAAATTCTTTTTCCGTGATAAATGTGTCGCCACTTTTACGCCGTGATTAGAATAATCGAAAATAAATAATATTAGGCTTTGTTTCAATAATAGATTTTAAAAACTTAAAAAAAAAAAAAAATCCACTATATTATTTGGTATTAAAAAAAACATTTAATAAAAAGTTTATATTTTATTATGTTGCGTCATTCGATAAAATTTAAATAGCATAAACGGTAGAGTAAACGAATGCAAAAATTTCACAACAAGATTAAAACAGAAAATATGTTTTAAAAAATCGGATAAAAATTAATTATATTAATTTAAAAGAAAGCAAAAACAAAAGTATTGTTCACTGCATATTGCTCTTTCAAATACTAATCCTCGTCCTACCGCAATTTCTAAATCATGATATATAACTTGAGATGCACGAATCCTAGAATATTCAAGTTAAAAACTAAAGACAAAAGGGATAAAATAGAATTTTACCAGTGAGAAACTAGAAAAAGTTATGTAATATTTAAGAACAAAGACTTAACATTTCAGAATCGAGTAAACTCCTTTTTGCAACGAAAGCCACACCTTTACAGAATTTTTCTAAAACTTTACATTATAAAACAAAATTATTTTACATACTTCCAATTAAATCATTTAAATTTTGTCTTCAGCATTCAATGTAGTAAATGCCATTGATATTTATGCATACCAGCGTCAGATATAGAGTCATATACGAGTATGCAAACTAGTTTTTTTAATACTGTTTCCGCAATATAGAGGCGGGCTACATTTCTTTTGGAATTCTTTCCCGATTTCTTGCCTGCATTACGATAATTTTATAAAATATATGCCAATTTGTATAATAAACATCAAAATGTTCCTTAGAAAACAATTATAATAACATAAAGGTAAATTAAAGTAGTTTTTCGTCAAAATGTATAGAAATATTGACTCACAGAGGATACAAATTATAACAAGTGACGCCCCCCTAACAGCAGTAAAAAATGAAATATCATTGTAACTCAAAAAATAATGTTAGGAACAAGCTGTAAATTTGGAAACCCATGTTTTTGATGATGCTCGTTCTATTCGTGCAAAAATTAGCATAGGTCATAATTCATAATTTTTTCAAATATGAATTTATTAATATTAATAATTTTCATAATTCAAAAAATGTTTTTTTTAGCAAAAATTTGCATAGAATATGTTTGGGTTACTTCATTCTAACGAATAAAAAAAAAACAGAATTTAAATATCATAATTATTTCGGAAGATATGATTTAATGTTTGTCACATTCATTTAACATTAGCATCTCCAAACTTTGACAGCTTATAACCCTATGAAAAATTGAGCGAAATATATAAACTATACCATTTTCCGTGATGATTTGATCCAAAGAATTCAAATAAATTATAAAAAAGGGGGGTTACCATTGAAAAAAATGAAGTTGATGTCAGTTTTAATATGTAGACGACCCCCTAAGTAAAATCTAACTATAACATTATAAACTAGACGTTATTACAAACTGATCGGTACCAGTCGCATGTTTCTACGATAATTTACGGCGAAATTAGGTGGGGGGTGGCATTTTTTTTTTGGGGTGACTGTACATTCAGAAATGAAAACACACCACCCCTAACTAATTTTGCCATAAATATTATAAATTTGCAGCTGGTGTCAATTGATTGGTAATAATGTCTAGTCACTACTAAAATTGAATTTTGCTTATGGGGTTGTGTTCATATTAAAACTTTCATAAACTTCATTTTTTCGAATGGTATCACCCATTTTTTAAATCATTCAAATTTCTGAGATAGGCAGTTCAGAAAAACTGCTGTTTATATACTTTTAATTAATTCTTTATAGAGTTACAAATGAAAATGTATTAGGAGTCTATCCATATATTCAGAAAAAATAAATTATGATCATTAACAGAGTGTAAATTATTCATTCAGATACTAACCAGAAAAAAATATGAAATTTTTAAATAAATAAAATAAATTACTAAAGATATTGTGTTTATATCTAAAATTATTTAAATAACTATTTGAATTCTTAAGTATGCAATGTGTAAGATATTTGCCTAAATCTTTAAAACTGATAAATCATACTGCTTTTGTTTTTAAGTAATTTTCTGTAATAAATGTGATTATTATGCTGTGCTTGGAATTAACTGGATATAAATAATATTGTGCATTTTCTTACAATAATAGATTTTGTATACTAAAGAAATGTAAAACACCAAATGTATAACTTTTGATTCAATTTAAAAACATTTAATAAAAAAGAGTAGTTTATTATTTTACTTAATCTGTTAAAATTAAATAACTTAAGGCTTACAAACCATACAATAATCAAATACTAAAATATAGACAACAAAATTAAAACAAAAAATTTGCAGTAAAAAAATTATTAAAGTTATTAAACAGTTAAGAAAAAAACTGTTCATATATATTATCATAAGCATGTTGCTACAGAGGCTGTCTGCACACTTTTTAGACAATTTTTATTATGTTTATAGAAATATTTTACCTAAAATTTTCGTGTTTTAAATGTTCTATTTAACAATATTTACGGTCCACTATCTTTCTACACTGTAATTTCCATCACTATAAAACATTTTAGAGTATTAAAAGGGGTTATTTCATCTCATTCCTCTTGAACAGGTTTCCAAAGTTGAAGGAAGTTGTAGGTCGATATTTGGACAATCCGCTTTTTAACGCTAAAAGAGAGAAAACCTATGGGTGATACATCAGGAGATTTAGCAGGGATATAAATAAATAGAGCCTTGATACCCGTTTCTTGTTCCTTTTCGTTTTTTTGCTTTTTTCTCTTCAAGAAATTAATTGTGTACTTTGCAGTGTGGGTGTTTGCTTTGCCTTGATGCAGTTCTACTAATTGATGGCACTGGAAGTAAAGAGTAAGTATTTCATATTTAAAAATGGGGATAAAATATGTTCCTGATAATATGTGGAGTTAATCTTTAGATTTTTTGGATAAATGTTTCTTACAGAGAATTCGGCAGCACCTTCTGCACTCAGCAATACGTTTAGAGAAAGACAAGATTTTTTTTTTTTTTTTGCCTTTTCAAGATTCAAATCAGCATTAATCATTTTGTTTACAGCTGACATCAAGCATTTTAATAATTTTGCAATTGTCCTTTGACTTGGTGAATATTTTTTAATATTGAAGGTTACCTTTGCAACATTCTGTCTTTCCCTTAGATATGTATTTGGAAAAAAATTTCTATATAAAGCCAAACTTTGACTCATTTTCCTTTCCTGTTAATATTACCTATGGTAGCTTTAGATATTGAAAAACCATGGTTCTTATCAGGGGCGTATCCAGAAGGGGGTTTCTAGGGGCTTGAGCACCTCGTTTACTCGTGAAACCTTATTTATTAGCAATCTTCTATCTTGTAAAGTCTAAATTATCGAAATGCATATTAATTTTTTATAAAAAACACTAAAAAGACAACTTTACATACTTATTGTTGAACACAATAATGTGTCTCTTTTCTTTCAAACTCTTCTCTTGCTAGAAATGTAAGACAAAAGATTCATCATTCACAAAGATCACAGTTGCATATGGAACTTCTGGTTTTGTCAGTTATGCACATAGTATACATTCCATGGAGTATAAATTCTAACAAAAAGACAGCCAATATAAAGCCGACTTTACAGAAAGACATGGGATGAAAGATGGTACTATCTAATCCTACTGAAAGCAAAAATGCCAGTAATAACATCACAGAGTACCACATTCAGCATGCATATTTGCAGCGAGGCAGAATTTCAGACTAATGTCCAGAATACCAAATAGGACTGAACTTTGACTGGACCAGGCTCTAGCGGATACATGCGGTCCACAGGTTTCATCACTCATGCCGAAATTTACATTGAGAGCAGTTGACATGCTGCTTCCCGAGACATGCCATATCCTTCCTAGGTTCTGTCAAAGAAATTCAATCTCAATTTTCCTTGTTTTATAAAAGGGAAAGGAAGTGTTGAACTCACCTGCGTAAAAAACCATCATTTGTGGCCATGCATCACCAACATTGTTCAAACTATCACACCACTACCGCCATCCGTAGCCATGCTCCTATAACTAAATAACAATTGCATAAATTATCATAAGGATTGCCACAATGAATCTCTCAGGGAGAAAAACCAGTCGCATGCAATTGTATAACCCCAAGCAATAGAACAATTATCGGTTAACACAAAGTCAGAAAGGCAGTCAAAAGTGAGAAGGTGAGCTTTGATTGTAGTTCTTTGCATTCGAAAGACATTCGGAAAGATCAAGTAGGATATTGTACCTACATTGATATGAACCGCAGCACGCACCCTAGGCCAAGTGAAAAGAGAGAGGGAAATCTTTAAAAACATATACATAATGATGGAGCCAAAGCTTCCTGATTTCAACAGACTCTGAAGAGATCTAAGAGGGTCCTAAAACACAAGTGGGTGAGAGCCGTGATACAAGCAGAATAAGTGCTGCTATCTACTGCCTGACAGGCCTTAAAAAACCCTACATGCCATGTAAACATCTTTGTTAAGATCGTCACAAAACAAATCTATCTGAGTCTGATGTGGAAAGCATGGTGGACCATCGCAGTATTGTTCACTTTCCAAATGATAAATGATGACATGCAGCCACAGTTGAAGGTACGTTGTATCACATGAGACATTTGGATGATATATACCCTAGGTACATACAGAAACGCTAGATAGTTAAACCCATACGCCATACCAGAAAATTTTCAGCAACTGCAATGCGTATAAGCATGGCCTCAAGGCCTGTAGAAGGCACACCTATCCATGCTAAACAGTAAGCCATATGAGAAGACCTCTAAGTGTTCACTAAAACCTAAACATGTAATGTGTCTAAGTAACCTAAACATGTAATGTAATGTGTCCACTAAACACCAGCACACAAGTCCTCCCGTTTCAGGTAACATAATCTAAAGCAGGTAATATTATGTAATTAGAAAAACTACATATATTTATATATATTACATTCTTCTACATACACTGTAAAAAAATAACTATTACCAGCTGCAATCTGTGATTTATTTTATTTCTTGCAAGAAATTCTCTGTGATTGGATAAAATAAATCACAGATTGCAGCTGGTAATAGTTATTTTTTTGCAGTGTACATAAGAAGAGGAAAAAGTATTGGATTCGGAAACTTTTAAACTTCCAGTTTTCAATCTATTTCTATGTTTTTAGATGCATTGAACACCATTAGATTACTTTTGGAAACTTAGATATAAATTTTTTGTTGATCAGCTTTTTGGGTATATTGCCCAGCAGGTGGCGTAGCTGTACTAAATTTTTCTCTTTATGGATAGGTATATCTCAGCTGTATTAAAAGGTAGCTATATCTAAAAAAAAAGTATCTGAAATATGGTTGTTTCGAACATGAATCATATGCCGTACCACTCAATTAGGATGTCAGCCAGTTTTTGTTATACTGAACTTCAATGGGCTTAACATTGCACTAAGCTAGTCCTGTATCATGCCATCACAATTTAAAACGAGGAGATGTTTTCCCAACTTCAGTATACCCAGAGGTATTATATTTACGAAATAGGGAAGACATGACGAATTTTACATACACCAGATAACACTAATCTACATGATAGTCTTTGGATGGCTCCAATACCGATCGCTCATTCCTTTTATTACGAGCTCGAAACCTTATTAACCGAATTACTGTGAGTCCAGTTTTTAGTGATTTTTCTCCATTTGTCAGCAGTTTATAACATCACGGATTAAGGAAGTCTCTAGCAGAGAAGCGAACATTTTACAGGACTAGTGTTATCACTTTTAGGCCCAAGGTGTTCTTCAGAATTATAATAATTATTATTAAATCTTTTCTTGCCATTTCCGATTTTAGGAACATTGATTCAGCTGTCTAAAGTTAAGGTTATCGGGAGGGGGGGGGGGAGAGACAAACTTTAAAACTCGTGTTTTTGGCGTGCATTTGTGCGAATAACATCTGAGTGAAAATTGCCCCCCCCCCCCCCAAAAAAAAAAAAAAAAAAAAATTTGGATACGCCCTTGGTTCTTATAGTTTTTCTTAATTGTTAGATATGAATAATTTTCTATATTAAACATATTTCATGCTTGGTCATGAATATTTTCGGCTGGGTGCCCAGCTCTTTTCAAATGACATTCATCTGTGCTGGAGTTCCCAGAGTGGTGGTCTTTTATAGTTGTTGTCATAAGTTGATGCCACATTCGGTCAGGTGCCATTGTGCCACTGTCGTTGCACACATCTGGGGTAGTCGCTATTTAGATGGTCTCTCTATACACTGCATAATTGTAATTATTATAGTTCACTAGTTTTTTAGTTTTTTCAAAGCTGTATTAATTTTTCTGGTTTTTATATCATTTTTATGTTCTATATTTTGGTTTTAATTTTTCTTTTTGTTACACCGATATATGAACCTGGTTTATTGTCTTCACTATTGAAAGGTATTTGGTAAATTCCAGCAGTTTTCAAAGGGGGGATGGGGTCTTTATCATTATGTATTAGTTGAAATATATTTGAGTTAGGTTTGATAGGGATATGTACACCAATTTTACTTGCAGCATTTTTAATTTTGTTCAAAGCTCTGCGATCGTGCAAAATATTCCCTCTCTGCTTCTTCTTTCGAGGAACGTGCTGGATTCTACTTGAAGGGTGAAAAATATGATCCGCTCGCTTTTTGATTACACATAAGTTGATATTTTAATTAATATCTCCAGAACTAATTAAAAATTTAAAAATTCTGTTTTCACTATCCCCTTGGGAAGGCTTCTGAGCACCCGTATGTCAAATTTTATACTTCTATGTTCAGTAGCAGCTGAACGTATAAATGCTCATTATTATTATTGATTTTCATAATTTAAAAATATGTTTTTTATTTCAAAATATGCATGCATTATGTTTCCTTCTAACACATTAAAAAAATTGAATTTAATAAGTTAAGAAATTATAAATTAAAGTCTGTCACATTCATTAGCATTCTCAGATTTCGACAGCTTATAAGTCTATAAAAAACTAAGAGAAATATATAAACGGTACCATTTTCTGGGATGATTTCATCTAAGTAATTTTAAAAATTGTCAAAAATGAGGGTCGCCATTGAAAAAAATGAAGTTGGTGCCAGTTTTAATATATATACGACCTCCTAGGAAAAATCTAACTATACTGTTATAAACTAGATGTTATTACTAAAGGATTGGCACCAACCAGATATTTACAGGTCGATTTGCAACAAAGTTAGTTGGGAGGACTTTTTTTTTTCTGACTGTACATAATGTGACCTTTTACGCTATTTTGATAAAACACATATTTTATGAGCAACATGTGTCGGCGGCAAGCTCATCAAAGAGAGGTTCAAGACAGAATATACTATAGCACTATGTTTCACTACTCCACACTGTTTATTTTTTGGAAGGATGGTTGACCAATCATTTTGGGAAAAAAATGGCCTAGCGACTGCTGTATTAGATTTTTCTTCATATATGAAATTTAAAATAATTTAAATACAATACACATTTTTGTCGATTATAGCTTATATTAATAGCATTTTCTTCCTTTTTTAAAAAATTTATTTTTCTTGCATATGCTACTTGAACTGAATATCTTTAAGAAAACATACATTAAAAAAAAAAAAAAAAAATTACCTTTTCAAAAGCACAATTAAGCATGTACAGCTGACAAATACTTGAACATTCAAAGAAAGTAAATTTTTTTATAACTAAAGATCCATTTGGGGCTAAACAATTTAAAGCCACAATCACTTCACAGAAGTGTAATTTGTCAACAATCAATTCTTGTTCGGCTGGGTTTTCTAAACAGTCAACACTTCCATCAGCAGTTACCTAAAAATGAAGATAATAAAAGAACTGAAGACATTTCATAGCAACTTTTTTAATTTACAATATATTTTAATAAATAAAACGTATAAAATATTTTATCAATACATCCTACATTACTACTATCTTGTGGTCAAATGTCTATGAATAAATTAAACCAAAGAATACCACTCATAAATTAATAAATGAATTATTCATCATAAAGTGGGCCTATTCAACGTAAGACTTTGAAGACCACTTTTGAAATAAATTTCATTCCAGCAGATCACATTACACACACACATATATAAAACTCAAATAGTAAATGTTAAAATGTAAGACTGTAATACAATATAAATATGTTCATATATAAATGATGTTGCTTTTTTTTAAATTCCTTAGTTAGTAATTTTACAACTCTCAATCAGGAACCTGGGTTTAAACTGCCATTAGTTTTTTTAGCATTTTGCTAAAAGGTATCATATTTTGCTAAAACAAGTCGGTCAGAATTTCGCTAAAAAGCTAACACTGGATAACTGTATAAAATATCTCTGTATAATAATTCAGATTTTTTTTTTTTTTTTTTTGTAATATTTGCAGACAAAAACTACGAAAGGACTGAAATTTTTGTGAATCCTTATTTATATAGTAATTTGGATTTAATTTTAATTTTCAATGACTGAATTTAAATGAAAAAATATTTAAAAGTATGTTAGAATTCAGAATTTGCTTCATAGAAGCATTGTTAGCACTAGTATTTCACGATTATCTACCACTACACTTTACTTGATTTTTAAATTGCTTTTTCATTTCACACATATGATATGAATACCTCTTTTTCTATTGATAAAATCAAAACATAGTTTCTCTGATTCATATTTTTAAAGTCACAAATATGGATGCTTGGTTAAAATCATCAATGAACAAAAGGAATAGAAAACAAAACTGAGGATAACAAAGCTAAGTAAAATAAATCAATGGTATCCAAAGGATTAACTTTCGAAAAAGCTAAAATAGTGCTTGCCTATTTTCGCTAAAATGCTAAAGTAATTTTTTTGCCAGGTTAAACCCTGTCAGGAACAATGATGTTATATTTCCAATGAGCTTCTGTTGACAACTATCATAGCTGTCTATATTGTTTTCACTCAGGAGAGAGAGCTAATGTCTATTTATTTCACCACTAATTCATAAAATTTGTTCATTTTTTAAACACAAATTCACAAAACTCCTAATTATTTAAGAATAAAGCAGCTAAATTCCTTTTTATTTTGTGTATGTGTTATGCATGTCTGACTGCTAAAACGTCATATTTTTGTGAATGATTAACATAATTTTCTCATCTAAATTTTCCAAACAATTTTTTTTTCTTAAAGTCTGTATCGCTCTCTCTCTCTCTTTTTTTTTTTTTTTTTTTTTTTTGTGAAGAATCCATCTTGAGCTGTTTGATTTTGATGAAGTATCCTTTTACAATCATGGATTTTTGTGGAGAGTCTAATTTCATATCTAAAATTTTCCTAGATAAGACTCTAACTATTTTTGCTGCTATATGATCCTGGGACCTCAGAATTAGAAATGAAATGACATACCTCTGGACAAAAGATTAACACATTGTTCATCAGTAAATTCTAATGATTATCTATCCAAGAAATGGCATCTACTACAACAGAGCCCTCCCCTCCGCAAGTACAACAATGATAGAGTACTTTTGTTTCTGGGTTATAGTTGACTGGTGTTGCCATCTGTTGTTTCAGGCTGAAATTGTTCATGTTGGTTGATTATTTTATTTGCACATCCGGGTCACCCATTTAGCAACTGGTGTGGGAAGCTGGATTTAATCCTGGGACCTCAGAAATAGAAATCAAATGGCATACCTCTGGATAAAGGTTAACCTATTGTTCATCACTAAGTTCTGATTATCTGTCCAAAAAATGACACCCACTACACTACCATTACATTTGCAGCTATCAATGCAAAACTGTGATCATATTAAAAAATTTCTCTGGTAATTATTTGTCTTTAAAATAGTTTTGTGCTATTTCTAGAACCTTATCATTATTTCAAAAAAATATAACAAATAAAAATAAATCACTAGAAATTCGTGAATTTTTCAGAAAATCCTCTGCATACAGAATTTTCTGTAGTGAAATTTTTTTATTTTGCATGTGAATCTCACCATCCCGTCCTAAATTTCAAGCCCTTAAAACAGCCAGAAATTATAATTTCTTTCATTATTTTTAAGCTAGGGATCCAATGAAAGCAGCAATATTTTTGTTATAAGCAGTTGTTTAAATTTTTATATTGTTATTATTGCTAGATAATTGTATATATTAAAAAAAATTCTACCAATTGTGTGGCCCAAACAACAAAACGATTCATCATTCAAAATAAAGATTGAATGCCTCAAGTCATTCCTTAATCAAGTGTCCTCTCACTGAGAGATATCTTGTATGTGAAAATGTTTTTCCACGCTGTTTGTGTTACGTGAGGATTTGTGACTATTATATATGATCATCATGCTTAAAATACAAGTCAAGAAACTATAATTATCACTTTTTAATTATAAGTTTATTAGGCAAAAACTGCTCAATGAATGGAAAAATCTATCAGCTATTCGGAAGGTTTGAAAACAAAAAGTATTTTAAAAGAATAATTTTCTAATTATAAAAGGATACCCTATCTAAAAAAAGAGAAGATAGACTCACACTGGAGCCTAATTTTTGCAGCATTATCTTAATTTTATTTAATTATAAAGAAAAATTAAATGTTCCTTTTGTTGCAGCAAGTAAGATTCTTGTTAAAATAAGTTTTTAATTAGAAATAAATTACTAAATTTACAAAATATAAACAGTAAAAAAATATATCTCACCAAATCAAATAAACCAGATGTCTTTGTAAAATTACAAATATCATTAATAAAGCTTTGACTTGTAATGTCTCCAGTATTGTCGTCTCCAAAATACCAGTGCTTCAAAGTAGGTAGTACGAGTCTGTCATCAACAACAACATTTCTGATGCTATGCCCTTCATAATAAGGATTTAATGTATTTGCCACCCAATGCCACTAAAAATAAAAATGTTATATTACTTACAAGGGAAGTATGAATCAGTAAAATTGATTCATACTTCCCTTGTATGTGCTATTGAAACCAAACCAAGCTTAAATTAAAGAGCACGGTCGAAAACATAGGGTAGAATACAAATTTGCTGCAACAACCTCCAAGTGGATGAGATATGATCTCCTAAGTTTTAGTTATATCTATAAAAACCAACAAAACACGCATTGTAGTAAGAATGGATGGTACAGTGGTAGCGTGCTTGACTTAGAATACGGAAATCCTGAGATCGAATCCCCGCAAGGGCGTTTTATATTTTAATTTTTTATTTCAACTGAAATATTTATTTTTTTTTTACATTTTTAATTAAATTAAATTATTATTTTAAGAGAAAATATTAATTATATTAAAAAAAGGTTTTTTACAGAGCACACAATTTAATAATTTTTAACCAATTTATTTATTTATTAAATTAAAAGAAATTAATAATTTAACGGAAAATACTTTATATTACATTTCGATAAAATTTTGTTGGGGATTTGTGCTAGTGTTTTATGTAAATTTTTAATTACTATTTTTTATTGATGTCATTAATAGTAAGAATTAATCGTCTGTTCTCAATTGTATGTTCATGCAATTTTTTGCATGAAAAATCTTAAATAAATAACAGCTGTTGCTTAAGTATTCAATGTTCCATTTTTTAACTTTTATTTCAAATATTTCATTAAACTGTCAAGTTTGGTGATGTCGGAAGAACTTACAATAAAATGACAAATTTTCTCAAATTGATTTCACAAATTTATAGTTAGTTTACATCTAAAAAAATTCAAAATTTGGGTAAATATGAATTTTACAAATCTAGTAATTTCAATGAAAAGCCAAATATTTAACAAAAAATTTTTAATGACCAATAATTGACGTGAACAAAATTGCAATTCAAATAATTGTGATCAATCTTCTTATATTTCTTGTTCTCATTGTGAAAAATACTTATAATTTCATCATCTTTCTACTTTTAATCATAATTGTTATAAATTAGCAACTATATCAGTAGCTTTGAACATGATTTTCTTTTTTATAAATAAATAAATAAAAATATATGTTTCTTAAATTCATGGTCAATACTTTATTAATTGGAATACTCAAAAAAAAAAAAAAAGGATCTTGGTGTAATAAATATTTTCGCTTAAATTAATAATTTAATTTAATTAAAAATATAAAAGAATTGATTGAAATAAAAGAATTAAAATAGAAAACGCCCTTGCGAGGACTCAATCTCAGGACCTCTGTATCACAAGTAAAGCACGCTACCACTGCACCATCCGTTCTTACTACAATGCATGTTTTGTTGGTTTTTATAGAAATAATTAAAACTATTAGTGGGTCATATCTCGCCTTCATGGGGGTTGTTGCAGCAAATTTGCACTCTACCCTATGTTTTTGACCATGCTCTTTAATTTAAGCTTGGTTTGATTTCAATAGCAATTTTACTGATTTATACTTCCCTTGTTAGTTGTATATACTACGTTAACTATCAGGTTAATTAAATAACTAGACTTGACGAAGAACAAAAATATCAGTATTTACACAACATTAAAAACACCATGTAAAATTTTTTACATTGGTGTTTTTAACAATGTGTAAATACTGATATATCTGGTTAATTTTTTAAATATTTTACAGCAGAAAATCTTTATTAAAAAAAAAAAAAATAGAAAACATCTTTAAAGAAAAAATAGATTATTAGAATAAAATTATATTTTTCGAAGAACTTGTAATTAATTGAAATTGAATAGAAAATTTAAATTTCATGAAATTTGCAGTAAAAAGAGATATCTACTAGCCAGAGTTGAAATTATGCAAAGTTAAATAGTCAAAGGGCTTTTAATTTAAATAAGAATTTGATGTAACTGACTTATTATACAGGGATGAAACTACCTAACATGCAAAAACCCTGAAAACTGCTATTTGAATAAAGATAGGGGAGATTTATTAATGATACATTATACGGCTACCTTAAATAAGTGATATTTTGAGAGTTCTTAATACATTTTAAGGGAAATTAAACATTCAAAATGAGAATTTTCTATAAAAACAAAATAATTTAACACGGAATTTAGAGACAGCAAAATTTTCAAAAACCCTGAATTCAGGGGCAACCCTTGAAAAGTTTCACCCCTGTTATTAGTCCATGGGCCAGCCCCCAGGAGCAGAATTATATCCGATGTTCTGCAATGAGACATTAAAATTTGCAAATGTTCTGCAGGTATTTTGTCCAAATTTGTCAAAGCACAGAAAAATGCAAAATAAGCATAAAAATAATACTTATTAGTAAAATATTTATTACACATTTATAATAAAACATGGTTTAAAATTTTTATAATCTACAACTGAGGCATACACCCAGAATTTGCAATTTTTTCAGTGGCTTTTGGCATTAATATTGTCACATTAATGTGGATATACTACTTACAAAATGTTTATAAATTTTGTCTATACATTGAAACAATGACTGTTTCCAGCAATTTCCTAGTATGCTAACAGATTTACAGGTCAGTTGAGCATATCTAGGTTTTATTAATTTTAAAATGTTAGCTGTATCAATCAACATCATCCAGTTAGGGGATAGATGAAATGTTCTGCAAAACCCTCAATTGTTCTGCGATGTGCGTCGCAGTTTTAAGCACTTTCTGCTCCTGGGGGCCAGCCTAAAGGGAAAAATTAACGGTCGCCACCGGCCACATGGCGACTAAATAAAAAAAGATGGCGATTAAAAATTATGCATCTATCGCCACTAAAGTCGCCACTTTTGTGATTATTAAAAGTTTTTAAAAATCGAGCAACGATTGCCAATCGAAGCCTTGTGATTCCCAATCTTTCTCCATCCATGGCATAAATGTCAATGTTCATTTTAAACTTGCTTTATTATATTCTACAACCTATAAAGAAGTAGAATTGTTTAATATTTCTCACTCATATAATTTTTTGGACCCCCTTTCCCTCCACCCCACCTAACGATTGGTGATCACAAAGCTTTATAATTTCTAATCTTTCTCCATTTGCTGCATAAATATAAAATATCTATTTTAAACTTGGTTTTTAGATTCTAGAATCTATAAAGAAGTAGAATTGTTTAATATATTTTACTCATAATTTTTGTTATCCCCCCCCCCTTCCCTCCTCCGCTAAGGATTGGCAATCAATCCCATACTCCACTGATGCCTTGTGATTTCCAATCTATCCATAACATAAATATTCATTTTAAATTTGCTTAACTGGATTCTAGAACCTATAAAGGGGTAGAATTACTCTCATTCATGTATTTTTTTTTTTACTCCTCTCCCTCTCCATTTTCAACTAGCAGTCAAACATCAGATGTCCTGCAAAGCACAATCTTTTTCCATTATTATTTTCTCCATTGTATTTAGTGTATATTTAACCCATTTAAGCTGTTTGGCAAATGTGTGCATCAAAATTTGATTTGGCTTAAATGTCTATTTTTCAAAACTTTTCGTTTTTGCTTTCTTTAGGGTAGAAATCTTCATTTTTCCTTTTTATTTTCAAGTAGAAATCTCCCTATTTTTAAAGCTGCAAATTTGGCAGCTAAGTAGGTTATTTTTAATTAAGCAGCTAAGTTTTTATACCTATTCTTTTTAAGAGGAAATACTTTAACTCTAGTGAAATAAAATCATTTAAAAAGGTGTGTTTTTAGAAATAAGGAAAAATAATAAAATTGCTAACTGTATTTACACATGACCATGTAAAAGTTATAGTGATGGTGATGAATCAGCTGATTCATTTACTAGAAAATATCGATATGAATTGTGAATGATAACAGGTTATTTCATTGAAATAAATTTGAAAAAAAAAAAAAAAAAGTACTACTGAATTAATTAAAAAATAAAAACTTTTGCTGTTATTAATACAGCTTTAAACAGATTTTAATTTAGGATGTGCAATTTAGAATTTTTAAAAAGAGCGAAGTTACAAATTACAATTCCATTGTCCATGTGTTAATTTTATTATACCACAAAATGGTGACAAAGCTGTTTGCAATCTGAAAGAAATAGTCTCATCATGTAAAAAGTGGCCACTAACTTAAAAAAGTGGCTAGTAACAAAACTGGCAGTACCGGCCACTAATGAATTTTCCCAGTTTTGCCCTTTAGGCCAGCCAACACATCGGTATAATTAGGGGGTACTAATTTTCCTTTTCACCATAGTTAGATAGGTTTATTAGAATATCACAAAACCCTGATTGCCACCTCAAAGTGGAAGCAAATAAAAATGGCATCCAATCAAAGATAGCGGATGTTAAGTTTTAAAAAATCAACTGTATCTCCAGAACTATTCAACCAATTTCATTACTTTTTTTTCTAACTAAAGCTCTACACATGTGCTTCAAATTTTGTCACAGCACTGTTTAGTGTAAAGTTAACCGTTAATAAGTTATTAAAAATTATTAATTTTTTTTTTTTTTTTTTTAATTAAGTTTTTTAAAATATCTTGTATATTAAAATAAATAAACAAAATAAAATGGCTTCAGCAAAAGGTGTAGTGTAAATATTTATCTTTAATTTGATGCAATATATGTTTGAGACGGATGGCGGAAAACACAAGGAAATATGAATTTTAGTTTATTTCAGTAGAAATCTACCTTTTACTGAATAATTGCATATAAAAGAAAAAAACTTTAGATACGCTGTTTTAATGAAATCAACAGTTAATTAGTATTTAAGGAAATATCAAAATTTTTTTTAATTACTTATGATTTTTTTCATTAGATGTTTAAAAAATACCTATAGTATATTTACATAAGCAAAAGCTTCAAATAAAAGAACAATATAAATTACTTTTATAGAAACATCATTTTAAATGCTATAACACCTAAACAAAAATTAAGATACGAAGACTTGTACAAATAAAAATTATGATATCTTCTTATTTAGCCATACTACCGAATATTCGGTTTGGTCGAATCTCAAACTATTCGGCTGGCCGAATATCAAATTATTTAGCTACTATTCAGTTAGTTGGAAATGGAATATATAAAAATTCAATTTTCAAAAATTTTTAATTATTTGAAATAATTCTGTTATTTTTAATTATCATTAAATTAAGATTTTTCAGAGTAATTAAGAAATAGATTATATTTAAATGAAAACGATTATTTTATCTAGTTTCAAGTAACATGAAAGAAAATTATTAGTTACATTAATCCTCACAAATAATAATAGCTAACAAAAGTTGTCTTCATCAATAACAGTATAACGATATATGTTTCTACAGTTCAGTTAAGATGTTAAGAATGCACATACATAATTCACATGATGTTGCTATCTAGGAAACTTCAAGAGATCAAACAAAGATCACATTCAAATCTGGCAAGAAAAATGACACAAGTTATAAAATAGCAGTTTTGAACTTGTCATTTTAAAATGGATATGAAGTGCCCGAACATGCACAAAAAAAAAAATCACATCTCTATCTCACAATATACTATCTACTTGAGAGTAAGAGGCCTTTGCGTCAGTTTTAATATAGGTTAGCCAATAGGGTCAGGTGGGGTAAAATAGGTCAGTTTAAAAAAAACTCTTTAAAAAAATCCAAACATTTTTTAAATTCCAATTTTGCTGGTTTTATATATTATTTATATTAGTCTTCATTTTGTATGCAAAATTAACTGTAACTGATACTTTTTAGTTACAGCCAGTAATTATTTGTGTGTTTCGTATTAGTAACTCTAATGTGTTGCTAAGAAAAAGTTTGGTTTTTAACTAATTCAAAAGCAAATTTTACAGTATTTGCTTATCATATTCCAAAAAGCACATTCTTAAGATGAATTTCCTAAACTTTTGTGGGAAAAAAAAAAAATAATAATAATATTTTGGAGTAAAAAAACACATGTGGGGTAAAATAGGTCAGGTGTTGAATCATGTTAGGTTTACCAAACATTAAGTAACTAATTACTTTTTTTGTGTGTTTTAAATAACTCCATATGTATCCTTTTAATGTATTAGCTTAAAATTAAGCTATATATTGTTCTGGAGCTATTTCATACACATAGACATAAAATAATTTAATGTTAAGAGAAAAAAAAAAAAAAATACATATTAAAACTGAATCAAAACATTCAGTTTGTAGGTGAAATTCAAAAAGTTGTTTGATTCAAGCTCATTTAAGAAGGGTGCCAATTTTTCATACAAAGGGCAGGCAGGACACAACATTCTCCTGAAACTGTCTGAGTGAAACTCTGCAGTTTAGTATCAACTTCAAATGCAAGAGTGGATGAATCTAGATCATCAGTCACCAATTTGACAAATTAATTCTAGTGCGACTTCAACAGTCATGGAACAGGATAATTCTCCTTTTAAGTACATAAAATCTGCTATTATAAACACTTTATCACCCAATCAAACATTGTCTTCTAAAGAAGCTTTGAAAAATGCACACAGAAAAAGAACCCATACGCAACAGAAAACAGGAGTAATTTTAACAACCATTTTATTTTTCAATTGATTGTATGACAAAAAAATCAACAGAGATGCTAAAATCACAGAAACATCAACTGTAAAAGAAACAAAAAAACAAGTCTTTCTCAAGAAGAAAATTTGGACAGCATTAATACTAATCAATTCGTAAAAGTTGGAAAATGTGTTAAAGTAGAATTTCCTGGGAAAAGATCAAAGAAAATATTTCGTGGCATCATTCTTTCACACAATCATGAATATTCTGAAAATTTTGAAGGGATAAAAAAAAGTTTAAATGGAAGCTCCTATTGGATTTTCCAGAGAAAGATATTTCTGATGTAGATGCATCGTACATTCCAAATGTTCTTCACGAACTAATGATGGACCATAGAGACATTTTTTTCTCGAGAGAACACAAAATCAAGTTTTTATCAAAAAAAGGAATGTGTATTTGTAATTTTATTTGCATGAAGTAAATTGTATTAAAATTTAAAACAGTTTTAAAGGATGACTTATTTTACCCCAACCCATGGGGTAAAATAAGTCACAAATAGCATATTTTAAAATTTATTTTTCAGCACAAATTTTTTGTTTTTTCAGATATTTCTCTTAAAATGTCATGAGGAATATTTATTTGCATATTTTGTGCAATTTTTTAACAAACAGAACCAATACATTTTCTGCTGTTTAAGTGCAAACATAAAATATGCTGTTTTTGACTTATTTTACCCCACCTGACCCTACGTTATTTTTAAATTGATTTTTCTCAAACGCTGTATTAATGGATTGCGGTTTTTTTTTTTTTTTTTTTTTTTTTTTTGAGTGGGTGTGACAAGATATTGTTATTTAAGAAATTTTACAAGTTTATTAAGAAGCCTAACAGTTAATTTTTTTTTTTTCACTGTGAATTCAGCATTACACCACTATTTATGTACAGTAATATTTCCTAATATTTTTCTACATTTATATAAACCACTGTTTCTAAATAGTAGTTTTTTATAATATTTTTTGCATAATTAAAAAAAATAAAACATTACTAAATGTAAATGGTATTACTGAAAAAGTCTGCAAAAAATTAGGTGATTGACACCTGAATATAAGAGAAAATCAGCCAGCCGAATAGTTACTATTCGGTTGGCGGAATATTCGGCATTTAGTGCATCCCTACTATCAATCTGATTTGCCCGCTAGATCCGTTTTTTATATACAGATTGCTCTCTATATGTTGATGGTGGATGATATATAAAGAGCAAGAATCAACATGCCTGTGTTCTCAAATACACATATTAAATTTGGAAATTCTAAATTTATCCTTCATATCATTCCAGTATCCTTTATATCATTCATGTATCTGCTTCTTCTTGAGAAGAGGCAAGTTTTTCCACGTCATGAAACCCCAGTGGCAGAAACACCACGACACAGTCACGGACACAGAAAAATGGCTTGCGGACAGTTTTTGTCTGCAACTTTCGAATAACAATTCACTTAAAAAAAATTTCTGTATCAAAACTAAAACTAATACTTTTATTATTTACATTGTGTTCTGTCAAACATTGCTATAAAATATTTAATTGAATGAATACACACAATTGTTTATACTATATTGTTCTGCAGTAAAATTGTGTTTGTGTATTGTTGCACGAGATCACCACTGATGTTAAGTCAGCCCCCCCCCCCCCCCACTCCCCTAAATGAACTTTCAGGCTTTTTGAGTGTAAGCCATTTTCACCCCTGATTACACGCAAATTTTGCAGACAGATTATGAACGTTTAAAAGCCTGTCACAGACAGCTACAAAACTTTCTGCCATTGGGTATGAAATACACTGCTAGCTATATTAATATATTTGTCAGAGTGAGTAGCATATAAAGTTCCATTTTATGATTCTATGACCGCCTTTAATATTCTCCAAATGTATTCCTGCATCTGAACCTCTAATGTGGCGTTCAGCCAATTTTGTTTTTTTGTCTTTATAGGTGTCAAATGAAACATCAGTTTGGGTGCTATTGTAGTCTGCGTTTAAGATTGAATTGAGGATTGTATCAGATAACTGATCAAATGTTTTAGTATCACCATTTAATTTTTAAATTAATGCCATCCCAACACTTATCATAGCTGGTGAAAATATTTTCATCTGTAGGTGAGCTGAACTTTCCAGATCTTTTCCCAGTACGGCCTTTATAGTTTCTTTCGTAGATCCCATTTGAGTTAGAAATACTCCAAAGTAAAGGTTCCGAAGGATAACTAAATACTTTAATCATATTCAAACGTTGGTTTTCTGCTATGAGCAGAAACTTGTCTTAACACATTCAAGCGCCCTGGGCTAACAAGTTCAGGCACCCTTCTCTTGCAAAAACATTATTAGAATCAAAGTTTAACTGAAAATTTAAAATCCAAATTTTAATTTAAGTATTTTTATTTTATTTTATTTTTTAATAATTTTTACATCGAAAATAATGAAGTAGAAAATTTATAAAATTAATTTATAAAACTGTCTTCCAGTATATTAAAGTATTTTTAATGAGTAAAATAACTTTTTTGTATAATTAGTTACAAATTTATTAACTGTAATTTTTCATCAATTTATTTTAACCTGTCTGCCAGAATGCTTGTATCATAGCTGCCAAGCTATCGGAAATTTTAAATCGAAATTTTTAATAATTGTTTTAGCACTTTTCTGTGATTAAACATATTTTTTTTATGTTTATTTATTTTATTTTTGTTGAAAACATGACTGTAAACTCGTTAGAGGGCGACAAGCTCTGACCAACTTGTACGCAGGACAAAAAGGCACAAGTGACGATGTGAAGAAGCATTGCAGATAATGGGTATATTTTGAGCACTTCTTGTTAGCTGTAACATTTTCCATTTGTACTTCAGTTATGTTTTATGTGAAATAAAGGTCTTTTTTTTTACATTGTTTGTTATCATTTCTTTGCATGATGGTCACGATGCAATTGTACTGTCATAATCGCATTTCTGATACCCAGTTCCTATATAATTCTTGCTCTTCATGACGTGACTTTTTGGACATGACCTCTTGAACCACCCTTATTATATAATTCTGCATTTAAATAATTTTTATAATAGATAAACTTCATTTGTTTTCTAACAAATTTTTAAATATAAAATTTACTCATATTTAGTGTTATACTCTCCTTTAATTACTAAAATATTGATGAATTTAATTTGCACTGTCCAACGAAGAATCAAAAATGAAAATGCAATAAATAACAAAATATATGTATTACATTCTTAATGACATTTTTTTCCTGCGTTTTCTGAAAATTAATCGGATTTCACGTCTTGGCGACCACATCTGGCAAAAAATGGCACTTTAGTATCCTCAAAATTTCGAAGCTCTATGACGAATAGAAGCTTATGGAACTTTAAATTAGATTCTAGCACGGAATTTGAGAGAACCACACCAAATTATAGTCACCAAAGATTACATATATATCAGTGGATCCATGACCTAGAGTCAGAATATATGTTTAGAGAGCTAGTTGGAGCATGAAATATTATATATATATATATATATATGTATGTATGTATACATATGTTTTAATAAAAAAATGAACAAATATACTTTTTAAAGATTTATTTTCTAAAAACTCATTTTTATAAATTTTAAGATGATTAATCCTATTACATCCCATTCCGACCTGCACTGCCTTAATAAAGAATAAAGTATAAAATAATTAAGTTCAATTACACAAAACATTATTATTATTTTATTATGTTTAAAGTATATGTATCTAAATGCATATGTGCTCAATATAATGATTTAAAAAAATCATATAAATAAATAAATGATAAAACTAGTAATATTTTAACAAAATTAGAAACTTTTACCAAAGTTAAAATTTTTTCTACTAGTACTAAATTTGTCAATTACATCTTTTCTAAATTTAAAAATTTACCTTTTTTTTTTTTTTTCCTGAGAAAGAATATGTTTAACATTTTAGAATGATTTAAGAAATATTTTTATGAGCTAAGTAAATTCTTTCTGATTCAGTGTATGAATGAGTATACAGTCATGGGTGCACTGAGAACAGTATGTGTGATAACGAAACAGCTGTTTACATTTCTCGCTCATTATTACCTTTGGCATTCTATATGTTGAAGTATTTTCCTATTTGTGTTTATTGAGTGTGAAGTCTACTTTTCATACAATGTAAAATTTATGATTTTAGAAGCTATAAACAATTTAACATTATTAAAATGAAAATTCAATAAATTTGAGACCATAGATAGCAATGCATAAAAATTCTATTTCCTATTCCTGTAAATATTCTAAATTCTACACTCTTAAAAGTTTATTCATCTTTTGCGACGTCAACCTCCCTAATGCCTACCTTATTTTATCTTAATAGAATTTATACACTAGCGCACTTTAAATATAATGAGTCAATAATTTTTTTCTTATGTCCCTGTAAAATCATACACTGATCAAAATATATACAGGTCATACAATGGGGTGACCTATAACATACCTACCAATTTTTAGTTCTATCGGATGCAGGGCTGATTAGAAGCTGTCACACTAAAAATAATTTGAGTCCATAAGCCGCAATGAAAAATAATTATTCATTGTGGTTCTAATGTGGACTTAAATTTTCATAAAAATGTCCCTTTGAAGGAACTATACAAGCTCTATACTTGTCTCTCTTGTAACTATATTTTTGTCTCTGTAATAGAATTTCAAACTTTACACTTTTTAAAATTTATACATATTGTGTGACAGCAGGGTTAGAAATAAGCGGTCGTTAGTTGCATTTTGCGACCAGTTTTTTCATTTTGACGCCTAGAATTTCAATCATAGGTGCCATATTTGACGCCTGGATTTTTTCCGCATCATACCTAATAATTTTCCCAATCCCATCAGACTGTAAACAAGTCTATTTCAGTCAATTAAACCTAATAAAAACTGATTTAAGAAATCATATCTCTATGAAAGCAGTTGACAATTTGTTAATGATTAAATTAAACCGCCCTAAATTGGAAGATTTCTGCCCAGAAAATGCTATTAAGATGTGGTGGAATGATGTAACTTCTGGGCGAAGAATAAATTTGCGATTTTAAATATGTACATTCACTACATAAATATTTTTTATATAATCTTGCATATATTATTTACAAGTTGATGCTTTATCATTATTTTTATATATATATATACATATTTAATTATAGATGGCACCTAGATTTTTCATTTTGACGCCCAAAAAATTTAATCCAGGTGTCATTTTGACGCCTAGCTTCAAAAATCTTATTTCTAACACTGTGTGACAGTGATCCATAGCATAATTATTAACTTTCAGTTCAATCGATTAAGGTATTTAAACGACATTGTACTTCAAACACTTTGAGTCTATAGGTCCAGGATTATGAAGAATTTTCTTTGTGTCCCCGTAAAATAACCATAAGTCCTACACTCATCAAGTTATACAGTTTGTGTGACAGTAATCTATAGCATATGTACCAACTTTCAGGTCTCGCTCATCAGCCTAAACTATTCAGAATTTTCTATGTTTTTCTCTGAAACTCGCATCAATATGAGCTAGCATCCTATAAAAAAAACTGTGACGGAGGGCAATCCCCATTCAGGACTAGGTCTCGGCGTAAACATTTGGCTTTTAAAACATCATATATTCGATTTTTTGGGGGTAAAAAAAGAAATTTGAAATTCAACCCACATCTCCAAAATTGGATCTTGCATGTGAGAATCAGAATACGCTTGTATCTTGCTGGTTTGGGGGAAAAAAAAAAAAATTAGGGGGTATGGTAAATTGAGCATATCAAAATAAAGTTGATCTATTAACTTTGAGCTAAATTAGAAAAAGTCATCTTTATGCTTACGTAAAAGAAAAAGAAAAACCTATTTTGAAAGCCGCCCTATTACATCTGGCGCCCTTGGGCTGCAGCCCAATTCGCCCTATGGATAAGGTGGGCCTGGCTATGAGTATCATACTGGCAATCAGCTGTCTGTCTGGCTTATCAATCACATCTTTATTTTTGCAAGTTTTTCATAGTTGTTGTGGAGACACATAGTACAGCTATTTTTATTCAAATTTTATGTACGTCTGAGTGGAAGAAGCAGATATGCATATGATGCTACACATACAGGATGCTACTATAGAATTTCTTAATGTAGCATGTGTGTCTCCATTTCATGATACAGACATGTTGGTTCTGGCTCTTTATATATCATCTAGATTCAACATAGAAGCAACCTGTATATAAAACACTGATCTAGTGAACAAATCAGATTGATAGGCATAAAAAAAAAAAAACAAGCATCTATAGTTGTCTGTAGTATGAAATTAACATTGCCAAGATTACATGCATAGATAGCTTGTGATACAGTGAGTTTTCTGGGCAAGGAAAGATAAAGGCATTGAAACTGTTACAAAACAATGCAGAATTTAGTTTGTTTTTTTCAAGGGTTGGAAATGAATTTACACTTTTGATTTCTGACCAAAATCTTATCCAAAAGCTCACTAGTAGTCAAGGAAAACCAAAACAGAAAACATAAATGAACTATAAAACCACGTGTTTCAAAGTCAAAAAGGCCAAGTAGACTCAGCTCAATTCTCTGCATGCAAATATTGCTTATGTCAGTATTCTAAAAGAGATTATTATCAAGCAGCTATTTGGGAGAAATGTTTGGATAGCTCTACCGAAATACCAGATGCAGAGGATCATGGATTGAAGCCAGATGAAGTTGGTATGCAAAATATCACATGGATGATTGGAGTACCTGCAACTGAAGCAGTGTTAGAACTCCCTAAGTTGCTTTGTCCAAAGTCGCATCTAATTCGATTGTGTACTTGTATGGTTAACAAGTAGCGCACAAATGTGAGCAGACTATCGAATTGTGAAAACAGTATTGAATAAAAAGATACCGTAGAATTTAATTTGTGCAAATCTTCTGAAAGCGACGAAGAATATTTTGAATCGTTTAAATCTAATAGTTTAAATGATGCTTTCATAAAGGTAATTTATATTGTTCTTTTATCTGAAGCTTTTGCTTATGTAAATATACAACAGGCATTTTGCAAACTTTTAATAAAAAAATTTACAAGAAAATCAGAAAATTTTCGTATTTCCTTATATACTAATTAACAGTTGGTTTTATTAAAGCAGTGTATCTGAAGCTTTTTCTTTTGTAAGCAGTTATTATTTAGTAAAAGATCGATTTTGACTGAAATGGATCTTCATTTGAAATAACTAAAATTCATGTTTCCATGTTTTCCACCATCCGACTCAAACATATATTGCACTACACCTTTTGTCTGAAGCTTTTATTTATTTATAAAATAAAATATTTATTTAGTTATTTATAAAACAAAATAAAAAATTTTATTTTGTTTTATAGTGGCAACCATGATTTTTTGACATTCTAATAAACCTATCTAACTATGGTGAAAAGGAAAATTAGTACCCCCCATTAATTTTGGTTAGCTGGCCCATAGACTATATATGAAACAACTAACACCAACAGCCATAGAAAGAAAGGAATGATCAATATGTCGTATTTGATTATAGCTGATGTAATAAATACAAAAAAGACAGAAAATAAAGATAAAAAAACTGAACAGCTAATTTTATGAAAAGCTGCTCCTGTAATTTTTACATAAAAAACAGCTTTTTTAAAAATACTGAATACTAATATTTATTTATTTTTTATTATATTTCCAGCTTTTTGTTACTGTATATATAAATATCTTCTCAATAAAAAAGGACATACCTAGTGGGCCAGAATTGTCTTAAAATAAGATGCAAACATACATGAGAAATTGAAAATATTTTGTGATTGTGACCGAAAACATTTTTAGTCTAAAATATTCATAAATCTTATAAATTTAATACTATTTAAGAACTATTGCACAAGCCCCAAATGTAATAATGTAAAATTTTACTCAAGCTTATCCCCCCCCCCCCCAATTAAATGTTGCGACAGTGTTTACAGCCTAACTGTCAACCCTAAAACCGATTATGGGAAAATAACCCGATTAATATTCTTATTCTTACTAACATCAACAGCTTGATTCAAGCATAAATAATAATTCAAAGCACTAATGAAAGCACCAGGAGCTTCACAAATATGCAAAGTTTGTAGACTTGGCTTTGAAGGTATCAAATTAAAGCTCGACAAAATTTCATAAAATTTGCACCATGCTTGTGTTAAAATTTCTGGTTGTATTTTTTCTTTAATAAATTGTATTACATAAGATGCTTTATTTATATTTGCTGTATGGTCATGCCAGTCTTGTCCTTTGTCATTCAATAGCGATTTTGTGTCATTTAAGTTTCTCTTTAGCGTACTCAAAGAATCTGTATTCCACAAACCACCCTGCCGGTATAGTAGTGGTATAGTCCAGTCACATTCTTTTCTAAAATCAAACTGTCTTTTGAAAAGCTCATCAATATTACAATTTAAAATACTATCCATATCTAGTCAGGTTGCTTTTAAAAATAAGTTCTGATCCTTAAAACAAAATATCAGATAACTCAAAAATAAATTCTTTTGTACCGCATGCTCATTCCACGGATAGCTGGATAGCTCATTTGTTTGATTGGTTGATCGATGGATCATGGATTAGTTCCAATTAGAAGAAGAAGAATGAAAATCAAGCAAAATCATAGATATAGTAATAAGACATAGATTGATCAGCGAGGGCAAAAAAGTGATGCCTTTTTTGCTCGGGGAAATCGAAGACAAACGGTAATTTGTCCTCAAATCAGTGTTTGAAAATATGGTCACCTTATCTTTATGGCAAGTAGCGCATCAGAAATATGAATAAGTTATAAAATATTTAAGAAAAGAAAAAAGAAAGAAAGGAAGAATAATCAATAATTTGTTACAGCAAATATTTGGCCAATCATAGCAATGGATCAGTCACGTGATCCAATGTTGTTTCGTGTAGAGAGCCTATAAGGCGAGAGGCTGGTTTTCTACGGAGTAATTTCCCTACATCTATGTTTTTAACTGTGATTAATTTTTTTGGCAGTTATGTAAGGCAATATGGCAATATGATATGTATTGTTGTTATTTTGTTTTTTTAGGTTGTGTTTGCATTTACGCGGTAATTTTTTATTCAACATTTTTAAGTCTTTTATTGCTTTGACCAGTGAACAAACGAAGTGCAATATTTTTAGCATTTTCTGTGACGATATTATGATATGTTTTTATGCGAAGCGTCACGTATTTGCTATTAAATAGGATTGTTTTTATTTCATGTAATGTGATTTGGCGCTTATTTTGTAAGTAAACAAATTAAAAGTACATGAAATATTGTCATTTGTGGCATTATACTCAATTGTTTTTATAATGTCGAGAATGTATTATGTTATTTGTTATCGTTGTACTTAAAAGATGCTATTTTGTACTTAAGCTTCTATTGCTCATTTATTCTTAACGTAGAACGCAAAGAGCGAGTGCAAACGTAATCATAACCATGATTATCATCAGTCAGGTTTCATAATACTACCTTTTCAATTCTGAAATCGTAAAAGTGTCACAAGTGATTTAAAATAGTTTACAATTCTTTTTGAAGTCATTCTATACCTATATGTATGTTTTGTTGAGAATACTGTTCTGTATTTTATTTTAAATAGCTATAAAATGTATTCTTTTAAACTTTTATTCGTATTTCTTCTTTATATTATTAACTTCTTTTATTCTTATTTCTTTACAAAATTGCGATTTATAGCTAGTTTCTGATGCGTTAAAGTAGAGGTCTACACAACCTTTTTGGCTGGAGGGCCACTCTCGTTGTTAAATTGGGCATGAAGGGCCACAGATGAGATAATATAAAATAATTAATTTAAGCAGATATATTTGCCGTGTAATATATACATGCACACACATATATAAAGGGGCACATTATCATTATCAAGTACTTGTATGCAGAACTTTAATTTGTATCATATGTTGCTTAATATATATCAGACTTGACAACCAACTTTAATACAAAAAAGGAAGGTTTTTGTTGAAAAACCACACCATAAAAAATATGTCCTATTTGCTGTCAGAAATTCTCTGTAATTTGAGTAAATACATTTAGACAACGTAATTTTTTCGTAAATTACGCGTATTTTCTCAAATTACAGAGAATTTCTGGTAACAAACAGGACACATTTTTTACAGTGCAGAAGATTTCATTAAAAAAGGGATAATTTTTCCTTTTCTTTCTTTCTTTTATTAATATTTCTTCGATGTATTATTTATTTTGAATAAGCATATGTTAAAATAAAATATAGCTTAATCTTACTAATTTGCACTGTTTTAATATTAGAATCAAACCAATTTTTATTTCTAAGATAAATATTTTATTAATTAGTAGTTTAATTTAATTAGGTGTATTGCAACTAATATGCTAAATAACATATATCTAACAATCAATGCAATGCAAATGTATTCAAACAAAAACCCAAGTGGGTTGGGTTTTTCTAGAAAAACCCGGGTTTTTGCCAACCCTGTTTTATAATCAGGTTCAAATGGAGGTTTTTCTCTAATCACCCTCTTGGCTATTTATACAAAGTTGATTCTATGAAATTTGCACATATTGAGACCTAAGATTTGTAAGATTATGGAATTTTTTATGTCAAGTGTATATATTTCAATACTTTCCTGTTTTATTTTAATGGCCATTAACACCATGTTTATTGCAACAACATCTAACTTGGACAATCCCCAAAGAGTAATTAAATTGATTATGACAAATTATTTAAATTAATTTAAGTTATTAGTAATTTTAATAATAGTCAATTAAGATGTTTCAACTTGATCCTAGTTTGATGATATTATGATAAACATGGTTGCCATTAAATTAGGAAAGTACCTAAATTTCTGATTATGCGATTACAATTACGTTCTTGCACTGAACAAAATATGATACATATATAATATTTTCTAATGATGTTGATAAGAAAAGTCAACATATTCTGAAAATAGAGGTTCTGGGTGTTTTGTTTTTTAGAAATTTTCTCATACTTGTCAACACGTTAAGGATATAAATTTACTGCATAGCAATCTATAAACAGATTTATCTACCATTTACAATGATAAAATATTGGAATACAATGCAATATAATATGAGAAGTCATTAAGTTTAAAGGACAGGGTTGACGTATTTTCAATTTTTAACTCTATCTTGTTTTCCTCCCAGAACAAGACAACATTGTTTGGACAGGAATTCAAGATGGCGTCATTCTAATATGATGATATAAGAAAAATTTTTGGTTTCTCAGTGGTTTTCTGAGTTTCCCCATTAAAATCAAAATAATAATAAGAAATAAAAAATTTATTGTTGCAAAGGTACATTCACTTGATTGCTTCAACAAATTCTCAAAAGAGGTTAGTCGTTAGTGTCACTGCTTCCAGAGAATTTGTAATGCTAAAATCAGGGTTCCCATGGGTCAGGGAAAACCTGGAAAGTCAGAGAATTTGAAATTACTGAGAAAAGTCAGGGAAAATTGTAAATATTGCTCAAAAACCTGGAAAAATGATGATATAAACCTGGAAAATGCTTTTTGAACATTCAATTTATATCGCAAGTCACGTTACTATGTTGTTTTTTATGTCGCAAGCTATGTTCTGTTTTATACCGTGAGCTATTTTTTATGTCGCAAACCAAACTTTGTGACTGGAGTTTTCTAAAAATAGACCTGGAAAAGTCAGGGAATTTTATTTTGAAATTGAGAACCCTGTAAAATTCGTCTAAGTAAAGTATGTATGAATCAAAACGTTCATACAGATTAGGAAACTAGTTTAAATTTTTAATTATCTGAATTATCAAACTCAACTACACGAATTTAGCAGAGTAATTTGCACAGTATAAACTTATTTTAAATTCAGTTTAAAACATGTGTATTATTGAGTTAAAATGTATATGATAATTTTCATTAGACAACTTGTTTTAAAATAACTAATATTTAATAAAACCATAATTAATAAACTTAACAAGTATAGACACTGTAAGACAACTTTATAAACTCAACAATGTTTTTCATTTATCCTCATGAAAAAGCAGCATTTAAAAAAACGTCAACATGGTTAACGGCCCTCTTCACTTGCCGGAAGCCCAAGCCAATGTTATTCTATGGGGAAATTTTCTTTACAAATAACTTGTTAACTAATACATATTTTTAAATTCTGTTTTCACATTCAGAAAATTCTCAACTGTTAAATTGACGGACCTTTTTTAATATTTTATTTTGAAATTGCAAAATGAAAAAAATTCACATTTAGAAAATTCGTATTTTGCAGCTTCAAAATAAAATATAAAAAATATTTTTTTAAAAAGGTCCGTCAATTTAACAGCTGGGAATTTTCAGAATGTGAAAACAGAATTTAAAAATATGTATTAGTTAATAAGTTATTTATAAAGAAAAATTTCCCATAGAATAACATTAGCTTCGGCTTTCGGCGGCAGTGAGTGAAGCGGGCCCTTAATAAACAGGGAACTTAAATTTGATTACTACCTAATACTACACTTCACAGAGGATAAAGCCAAAACAATATACTAACTTAAAACATATTACATAAAAAATATCCAAAATCCAAAAAGCAGAGTGATTAAGAAAAGTAAAAGAAATGAAACAGATAAAAGTAGATTTTTAAATAAATAAAGCAAGGTTCATGGGTAGAAGTTGAGTATTCATCAAGAAGGTAATCAATCACTTAAAATCATTGATGAAGTGATAGATATTAATGAGTACTACTACATAAACTATCTGACTAAGTCACCATTGGGGAAGGGGAGAGGGAATCACTGGGTACTGTTACCTTGCAGTGCCTGCATAAATCTCAGAATGGATGAAATTTGAATAAGCAGCAATCAGTATTTTACAGAAAGAGGGGGGGGATATTAAAAAGCCCAGGAGCAGAAAGTGCTTAAAACTGCGACACACGTCGCAGAACAATTGAGGCTTTTGCAGAACATTTCATCTATCCCCTAACTGGATGATGTTGATACAGCTAACATTCTAAAATTAATAAAACCTAGATATGTTCAACTGCCCTGTAAATCTGTTAGCATACTAGAAAATTGCTGGAAACAGTCATTGTTTCAATGTATAGACAAAATTTATAAACATTTTGTAAGTAGTATATCCACATTAATGTGACAATATTAATGCCAAAAGCCATTGAAAAAATTGCAAATTCTGGGTGTATTCCTCAGTTTTAGATTTAAAAAATTTAAATCATGTTTTATTATAAATGTGTAATAAATACTTTTCTAATAAGTATTATTTTTATGCTTATTTTGCATTTTACTGTGCTTTGGACAAATTTGGACAAAATACCTGCAGAACATCTGCAAATTTTAATGTCTCGTTGCAGAACATTGGATATAATTCTGCTCCTGGGTTAAAAAGTAAGTTTAACTTGCTTCTTCGTTTTGCAAACTTTGTTTTTAAAGATGAAGATAAATAATAAAATTTGCTACTCCGGCAGTAAATAATTCATATATATATATATTAATGTTTGTATATCTATAAAATCCAAATTAAAAACAATTCATAATATCAGCAATTATTTATCATAATAGTAAATTTTTTTTTTTTTTTTTCCTCTCTGCCACATAAAAAAAAAAAAGCCAAATTGCTCGAAAAACGTTTTACTGCATGAATCTTACATATACTTTTTATTTGATTTTTAGGTGACATGTGATTGAAGATAAATTTTTAATTATATGGCTGAGTTTTATCCTTCAGAAATTGCTCGTTTGGTTTTGGGTAAGTAAGCAGTATAAAACCTTTTTAATCAAGGATATTGTTGATATTTTTTAAAATTTGTATGTAAAGTAACAGGAATTCAGAATCTAGCTTACTATGATATATAAATACACCAAACATGGTTTGCAAGATGGATATTATAATAAACTATGCTGATTTAATTTGGGTGTATATTGATTGAAATACTGCTAAGCTACAATAAAAATTTCACTTCCTGTTTTTGGGAGTGCTACATCAATGCTTTGTATCGTATGTAAATTAACCAAACTTGGTATGTTATTAAGAAAAAATATAATGGTTTGATTTGGGTATATGACAAGTGGCATTATTTCTGTTATGTTATTTTCTTCTGTGATTTTTAAAATAGTTCTTTATTTTAACATCTATTAGTTAAAATTGGCTGCCAAAAAATCAAACCTTACTCGCCAAAAATGGCGACAATGTAACATTTTACTTGTTTTTAAAAAAATCAAAAGCATGGATCCTACGATCTTTAGCTCAACGCATCCAATAGCCGGAAGGGAGAAGAAAAGACCACACAAGGACTGCTAATGATGTCATCGGTGCACTGAGAGCCTTCCCTTCTATCTTTCCACGTGCACGCACGAATGTGATAGCATGATTCTACGACTTCGAAGCATGATTCTCTCATTCAGTTGAGGCGGGCATTATTTGATAGTTAAGATTTAAATCATTTATTTGCTAAAGGAGTAAGGAATATACAAAAATAGATAATAATCGCGGTCGTGGTGGTGGAGAAAGAAAACTTCTGGTAAAGGAACCAAAGGCAAAGATAACCATATTCTTTTCAAATGCCAACTGTTAAGTCATAATATTTATAATTTTTCTTCTTTTTTATTAATTTTTAGAAACTAAACTTAAACTCCTGTTTTAATTAATAATTTATCAATTTTAATGAAATCTGAAGTAAATAACTTCACGACATGCCAATGTTCGGGGAGGGATTTCCACGTTTTTAATTAGTATGATTATTAATGTTTTTTTTTTCAATTTTAATAATTTCTTTAAGCATTCGTCAGAGACCTCTATTTTAAAAATTATAAACCTGTGGTTAGATTTATGCAGTTCAAAATGAGTCTTGCATAGAATTGGGTATCCAATCGGGTGCAAATCAAGTTTTTATTAATTTTTTGAGTAAAAGTAAGTTTCAAAATTTGCTATATTGTAAACTAAAGTTCTGTTTACATTTAACTTTTCAGAGGCAAGGTAATTACGGTCATATAAAAACAAGAGACACCAGTATTTATTTGTAAACAAGATAAGAAGAAAAGAAATAAATGAAATTTTTCGACGGATTAAAAAATAATAATAATTTCTGGGATGAATTTTGCAGTTGGGAATAAAAAGTAGGTGATATAAAATATACCCTTCAAGGGATTAAACATTAAACATATATATTTCTAATATTCTTATGCAGGGTTTAACCTGGCAAAAAAATTACTTTAGCATTTTAGTGAAAATAGGCAAGCACTATTTTAGCTTTTTCGGATGTTAATTCTTTGGATACCATTGATTTCTTTTACTTAGCTTTGTTATCCTCAGTTTTGTTTTCTATTCCTTTTGTTCATTGATGATTTTAACCAAGAATCCATATTTGTGACTTTAAAAATATGAATCAGGGAAACTATGTTTTGATTTTATCAATAGAAAAAGAGGTATTCATATCATATGTGTAAAATGAAAAAGCAATTTAAAAATCAAGTAAAGTGTAGTGGTAGATAATCGTGAAATACTAGTGGAAAAAATGCTTCTATGAAGCAAATTCTGAATTCTAACATACTTTTTAATATTTTTGCATTTAAATTCAATCATTGAAAATTAAAAATAAATCCAAATTACTATATAAATAAGGATTCCCAAAAATTTCAGTCCTTTCGTAGTTTTTGCCTGCAAATATTACAAAAAAAAAAAAAAAAAAAAAAATCTGAATTATTATATAGAGATATTTTATACATTTATCCAGTTTTAGCTTTTTAGCGAAATTCTGACCGACTTGTTTTAGCAAAATATGATACCTTTTAGCAAAATGCTAAAAAAACTAATGGCAGTTTAAACCCTGTTCTTATGTAATATTTAATTTTTGAAACCCTGTTTATAAATGTAGTTTTTGTTATAGAATTTTAATCCAATATTTTGTGACAGAAATTTAACTTTAATTTAATGCAGGTTGCAAATCAGAAACTGCGGGTTTGAGTCTCTTTTAAACAAGATATATTGTAGAAATTTTAAATATATAAAGCTACAAATTTAATTATATATAAACAAGAGACCTTACTTCAGCTTTATTGACGTGACTCTTCATCGGCGAAGTACTTTCAAATTAGGGGGCCCCCCTCATTGTCAATGCAGGTCACTCCATTCTGTGTTTCTGTGAAGATTCTCTCCAGGTGTTCAACTTCCTCCTTCTCTTTCAGGAGATGGTGCCAGGTGGCGTCTATACCTGTTGCTGGTTGGTCCAGGTTGCATGCATTGGGTTGGCTGATAATTTCTATGGTTTCGCGAAAAGGGGCATAATTGTAATTATTGTAGTTAGCGATTTTTTCGGTGTTTTTAAAGTCAATTTCAATATTTTCATTTTTATAAGTTTGCGCTAACGCGGTGCCGTATTTGCCAAATTTTATGTCATTAGTATGCTCTTTGATTCTTGTATTTATTTTTCTTTTAGTCATTCCTATATAACAACCATCGCTATTGTTTTCATATTTAAATGGGATTCTGTAAACGCCGGCGGATTCGAGGTGGGGGGAATTTGATCTTTGTCGTTTCTGATTATTTGATAGATATTCGGATTTGGCTTAGTTGGAATGTTTACATTTAAATTACTTGCAATATTTTTAATTTTTACTGCGGCTCCGCGATCGTAAGGTATTGCGTTAGTGTATTTTTTATTTAGTTATAGTAGTTTAGTATATCCCTAGCCACCAAAAACGTTTGTCCAGTAGTACAAATCTTGCAATCAATTTTTAGCGAACTTTCCGACTAGTTAGACATTTGAAACATTTAGAATAGCTCAGAACACAATGACAATGCGTTTGTAATTATTCGTGTAATGTGTCAAGTTTATATGATTCAACAGAAAATTTAAAAACATGGTATATAAATAGTTTTTTTTTTTTTTTTTTTTTTTATCTTATAGTTATTCATTATCTAAACCTTTTATGTAATTTGTATGTGAATTTGCACGTTTTTCCATATAATAGTAAGATACAAAAATCTTTTAAGCTATTTTGTCGTGACGTTTGTACGTTGCACTTTGCACTGTTGAACAGATATAAATAGATAAATTTATCAGTAAAATAAGAATATACAATAAAAATTATTAAGTTTTAAAGTAGATTATATGATTATTTAAACTTATAATATTATTTAGTGAAATGTAATTAATTTACATGAGTTATTTTTTAATTCTGGAATAATACATATCCATTTGATCCAAAATATCTTATGCTATCCATGTATTTCCAAAATATAAAAATCTATCTGATACCGTTGTGGAGTGTAAGTATTTTTTTATCATTTTAAATTTAGAAAAAGATTGTTCCATTGATGCTACTGGTAATTATGACAAAACAATCAATCTACACATAAAATTTATTCTTGATGATAGAATTTGGGGTAAGCTGACGCTTGGAAACGTGTTTGTGGCCTCAAAAGGAAGGAAAGGGGGTATTTCGTAAAATCCAGTTACAATAGGTATCGGGTATTGGATACATAGAAACAATTTACACACCAAAATACGTACCCACAGTTCTTTTAGATTTTAGATGACAAATTTAGCACTAAAAGAAGGTTTGGGGGGGGGGGGGGGGTGTCTCAAATTTACCTCCTCTTTACGCCTCCTCCCCAAAATCGAAATTTACAAAAAAAACAAAAATGAGTTTTTGGAAATATCCTAAAGATGACGCATACCTGTTTTCAACATCTTTGTACAATTTTTAGTAGAATTCTTTTGGTAGAATCCGGAGTTGACGAAATTTTCCCCAAAATCGATTTTTTCAAAGTATATTTTTCAAAGTGCCTCATTTAGCAACACTTGTCGCAGGGCTTCAGACCGGCATTATGAAATCAGATTTTTTTTTTTTTTTTTTCAAATAAATTATCCTTGGCTGGCACCTGTGTGTGCCGCACACTTCGCACACCGGGTCGGCGCGCCCCTGTATCGTCACAGTAAAAAATATTTCTATTAAGATTTTATAATGTGTTTTTGTTGTGTATCATATTTTTTCTTTCTTTTCTTTTCTATTTTAACTTGTTAATATCACTGACAGAGAACTAGTTACTTATTTTCTGTATTGCTAGTAGACTTTTATCTAAAGGTGGTGACCATATTTTATGATTCTGGTCGCCAGTGGCTACCTTTCATAATTGCTAGTCTAGAGCATTAGTGATTTGGCATTGTCAAAAGAATCTAATGCAATAAATTTTGACAGTTTTCAAATTATTGATATAAATTTATTTTAAGTTTAGTAAAATATCAGTACTATTGTATTTCCAGTAATGCCATACTTTCCTTTTCTTTGTATGTAATATGATTAGCTTGCTTTTATATATGACATTAAATTTTTTTAGGTTACTTAAAAGAAATCCAGTGTTTAGAATCATGGCAAGTTTTTTTAGATGAATGTGCAGATCTTCAAGAGCATAAGCGTCTGTATAAAGATGGAAAGTTTTGCACAACAAATGTGAATGGAAAATCTCTGTTAGACATTCTTGCAGAATATTGTGCTTTAAAAAGTAACTTTTATTAATTTTTAATTGCACTGTTTATAAGATTTTATTTCTTGAATTAATCTATATTTTTCTTTTCTTAGATTCTTCTAAAGAAAATAGCCAAAACAAATGTTCTACCAATACTTATCAAGTTTATGGTGTTTATAAAACACCCAGTAAGGTCAGACATTTATTTATGTAAAATTATTTATTTATTGTTAAATAATTTTATTTAACTTCCATTGTGTTACAGTATCATTATGTATGTTATAAGAATTATCTGCTTTTAAACATTCTGCTGTTACTGAAAATTTTCTTTTTAAAATAATGAGTAAGTCTAAGTGTTAGCTTTTATTTTTAATCTATTTGAAGTTTTAATCCACTTATGGTACAAGTTCTTTTTATTCACACACAGATTTAAAAAAAAAAAAAAAAAAAAATTACCCTTTTTCTTAATTTTGTTTAGAAATTAAAGAAATAATGAAATGTCCATTTGAAATTATATTTCTTTTCTTGGCAATAGTTGCAGCTTATTGTTTCCAGTGCAACACGGCAGCTAGCATTGCATATTGCATTAAAGCATATTTATATAACATCTCACAAAGAAATACAAGGCTTAAATTAAAAATACAAATATAATTTACATTATGCTTCTGGATTGCTGTACTGTTTGTATATTCTTAATTTATTTTTTTAGTAGATGCAATTTTTTGTACGCAATCAGGGGCAACCCTGTGTGTGAAGTGTGCGGCACACACGGGCGCCAGCCAAGGATAGATCATTTGCAAAAAAAAGAAAGGGAAGAAAAAATATACATATATGTGTATGTTGCTTTATTAAATCGAATTTCATAATGCTGGTCTGAAGCCATGTGACAAGGGTGATTTAATTAGGCGTGATTTAATTTAGTGTGATTTAATTTAGTGTGATTTAATTTAAAATTTATTGGCAAAACTTGTGTTCGCAAATAGTTTAGGAGGTTTTTTGTGAAAGGGCAAACTTCGAATAACTTCGTAAGAACGTAACGCACCTACCTTCAGCAAAATTTTCTTTCCCTTTATAACATATCAAAGCATTCTATTGAAATTTAAAAGTGCGCCTTAATATCTTCTCCCTCCCCCCTCCCCCCCCCCCCCCCCCCCCTCTTTCGGCGAAAAAAGATCACAGAAGTTAATAAAAAGGCAATGTTGAAAAAATAAAAATTTAATAGAGCCGATGATTTTATTTATAGCAGTTTTTTCCTCTTTGCATTATCGCTGTAACATCTATATTTATAAAATCGGACTTTCGTCTGCAAATTTCTCAAATTCGAAAGAATCTTCACGTTTCACAAATTGTGAAAGCCAAATCTGAAATCAGAAAATTTTCTGTGAGTATCTATGTGTGCGTATCGTTGTGTCTGCAAAGTTATTTTTGTTTGTTCCTCCTGTGTGTGGGGGGGGGGGGGGGGACAGGCAGAAGGCAAAAACACGTTTATAAGCATAACTTGGCTCCAAATTACTTCATGGTGAAGAAATTACATGTGAGGAGTCTATACTTGACTTAAATATCTATACAATTTTGGAATTTTTTATTTTTAAGGGGGAGGAGTAAAATTGATTTTCGAGGGAAAATTTTGAAAATTCCAAACTTTTTAATAGAAATTTATCAAAAATGATACAAATATATTGAAAACAGCCATGCAACAATATTTTCAAAAACTTGTGATTTTTGATCTGGGAGGGGTGGGGGTTACGAGGGGGAAATTTGTCCTGGAAAATTCATGGGAGTTGCGATCATGAATTTTCAGCAAAATTAAATTTTATGTGTGGATTAATTGTTTTCAAGATTATTTTGGCAAAGATACCAGTAGCATCAGAGGAACAATCTTTTTCTACATTTAAAATGGTCAAAAAATGCTTACGCTACACAACAATACCAAACAATTTTAAAATTTTGCAATTATATTGTATAAAATAATTTGGATCAAATGGATATATATTATTCCAGAATACTCAAGCAAAGGAATACTCAAGCAAACATTTCATTAAATAATATTTTCTGTTTAAATGTTCATATAATCTACTTTAAAACACAATACTTTTTATTACATATTCTTATTTTATTTATTTATAAATTTATGTATTATTATTTATATCTATGCAGCGTACAAACGCTGCAACAAAATAGTTTTTTAAAACATACACTCATGTTTGTGAAAATTGCAACACCATGAAGGGCTTGTGCAAATTGAACCAAATTTACAGGAAATGTAAAGTGGAGTAAGGCATGAAAATGATTAGAATTACAAACTGATTGTGCAAGTGTGGAACGACAACCGACTCCGTATCAGTCGCTTGTTCTAGGTATATAAAGTACTGTAAATGCGCGTTGAAATCTGTTTATCGCCCTCTGTCTGTAGTAAATGTTTCATTGGTGGTAAATATGCCTCGCCAAAAGCAGAGAGTGTCATACCAACAACTAACGGAGTTTGTACGAGGCCGCATCGTTGGTACGTGAGAGAGTGGATTTTCATATCGAGAAATCTCAGCCCGCATGCAGTGTAATACCCCAACAGTGATGCGTGTTTGGAAGATATGGACAGAGGAGAATCAAACAAGCTGAAAACCTGGCAGTGGGGCACACAATAGAACAACAGCACGAGACGACAGACACCTTATCCACCTGTGACGAACCGTACAGTGTTCTCTCATGTGTTAGCACAACGTTGGAGCACGGCTACAGGTGTTTTGTTGTCTAGCTCCACGGTTCGTCGCCGTTTGCTGCAGCATGAACTGCGTACAAGGGCTCCTCTACGCAGGATTCCCCTCTCGCTGAATTATAGATGCCTCTGACTTCAGTGGGCTCAGCAACACACCACATGGCATGCCCAGAGGCAACAAAATGTTTTCTCCGATGAATTTCGCTACAATCTGGAGTACAATGATGGAAGAGTATGCGTCAGAGGGAGAACATATGTTCCCATAGTGTGTGTTATCCAGCGTCATACTGCACAAACGCCTAGCATCATGGTGTAGGGAGCTATTGGGTATAATTGTCGATCCCATCTAGTGCACATTGCGGGCAATCTCAACAGTGATCGCTACATAAGGGAAATTTTGGAGCCAGAGGTCATTCCCAATTTTTCACGCATTCCGGGGGCTGTATTTCAGCAGGAGAATGCCTGTGCACATATTTTTCAGATCGCACAAGCCTTCTTCTGTGCACAACAGCTTTTGCTTATTCCATGTTCCATGTCCTGTGCATTCCCCGGATATGTCGCCCATCGAGCATATCTAGGATTTTATCGGTCGGCGACTCGCTCGTACAACTAGTGGGGCATACAGAAAGATTGAACTTTGGCATCAAGTCGAAGCCAGACACCTCATCCACCTGTGACGAACCGTACAGTGTTCTCTCATGTGTTAGCACAACGTTGGAGCACAGCTACAGGTGTTTTGTTGTCTAGCTCCACGGTTCGTCGCCGTTTGCTGCAGCATGAACTGCGTACAAGGGCTCCTCTACGCAGGATTCCCCTCTCGCTGAATCATAGATGCCTCTGACTTTAGTGGGCTCAGCAACACACCACATGGCATGCCCAGAGGCAACAAAATGTTTTCTCCGATGAATTTCGCTACAATCTGGAGTACAATGATGGAAGAGTATGCGTCAGAGGGAGAACATATGTTCCCATAGTGTGTGTTATCCAGCGTCATACTGCACAAACGCCTAGCATCATGGTGTAGGGAGCTATTGGGTATAATTGTCGATCCCATCTAGTGCACATTGCGGGCAATCTCAACAGTGATCGCTACATAAGGGAAATTTTGGAGCCAGAGGTCATTCCCAATTTTTCACGCATTCCGGGGGCTGTATTTCAGCAGGATAATGCCTGTGCACATATTTTTCAGATCGCACAAGCCTTCTTCTGTGCACAACAGCTTTTGCTTATTCCATGTTCCATGTCCTGTGCATTCCCCGGATATGTCGCCCATCGAGCATATCTAGGATTTTATCGGTCGGCGACTCGCTCGTACAACTAGTGGGGCATACAGAAAGATTGAACTTTGGCATCAAGTCGAAGCCATCTGAAATGCCATTCTCCAGGATTACATTCAGAACCTGTATGATTCTGTGCCACGACGTGTACAGGCTCTCATCGCTCAGCGTGGCGGACACACAAAGTACTGATTTCAGACGTTCCTTTTGTTTTCTTGTCTTGTACATTTGATCATTTATTTATACCACTATCAGTAATATGTGGAGTAAATTTCCTTAATTTCTGAGAATTCTTTCATGGTGTTGCAATATTCACAAACATGAGAGTTGTATTTTTGTATCTTACTACTATATGGAAAAACACATATAATTCTAGCCAATTTTACATACAAATTACATAAAAACTTTAGATAATGAAAATGGGCAAAATTCCTTTTCTTAGATTTTTTTCCCTGTTAATTATTTTTTAGCCATATTTACTAAGTAATATTTGTTTTAGGATCCTATTGAATGTATTTGTAAATTTATTTATTCCTTAAAAAAAAAAAAAAAAAAAAACTTCCATAATTAATTAAATCAAATCTCGTCATATATTAATTAATTAACCTAGTCATATATTAATTTGATTTTAAGAGTATTTCGAGAGTTTTCAACAACAAAAGTGAGAAAAATAGAACTCACTACAGGTTTTTTTTTTTTTTTAATCGTTCTAATTTTATATACTTATAAATTTCATTTATCTGTACCAGTACAAAATGTTAAATTACCAGTACAATATGAAATAACATACTTGCCAACTTTTCCGGTTTTCCCGGAAGATTTCCGGTTTTTTAACGTATCTTCCGGTCTTCCGGACAGACGATGATATCTTCCGTTTTCAAAAAAGTCGCGGATATCGTTCGTTTTAAAAAGAAAGCCCAAATGATCTACGAAAACTCCTGTTTCCCAATCTTTTTCCATCCATAACATAAATGTCAATATTCATTTCAAACTTGCTTTATGAGATTCTAGAAAATGTAAAGAAATAGAATTGTTAAATATTTCTTGCTGATGTAATTATTTTTGCCCCCCCCCCCCTTCATTTATCTCCAACTAGTGATCAGCAATCAAGTGTTCTGCAGAAGTCTTTTGTTTCCTAATCTTTATCCATCTGCAACATAAATGATAATATTAATTTTAAACTTCTTTCATTAGATTCTAGATGTAGAGTTGAAAGAGTTTAATATTTCTTACTCTGTAATTATTTTTGTATCCCCCCCCCCCTTTCCCGGCTTGTGATCAATGATCAATTCTAGAAACAATAAAGCAATGGAAGTGCTCAATATTTCTCACGTATGTAATTATTTTTAGATCTTTATTACTGAATTTAATGAATCTGTTTATTTTTCCTCAATTAAATTAAATATTTGTATGTCATATTTATACCAAATTTGTAAACATGGGGGGAAAATGAAGAATTTTTTTCAGGTAGGAAAATTTTTTCCAAATCAATTTAAGAAAATTAATACTCAGTTGGTTTTATGCATGTTTGAAACTGATAATTAGCTACTGCTACGTTTTTTTATATGTATGATTAATGTACATACACAACATTTTCTATTTATTTAAAAAATTAGTTATACTTTAACTTAACTAAGTTTTTTTGTCTATTGTTAAATAAATTTCTTACAGATTCTGTTATGTAGATATTTATATGTTGAAGAGGAATAACTTCATTTAAAAACTTTATATATTTAGTATAATCAATCTATAGTAAAACGTTTTTATAGATTGATTCTAAATATTAAAATTGTAAAACTGTATTGTTGATTATGTCAAAAAAAATAAAAAAGATCTTCCCTTTTTTTATGACATCTTCTGGTTTTTCAACAAAAATCTTCCCTTTTTTTATTGAAATTGGTTGGCAAGTATGAAATAATATGCTCACTACTGGTGGCTATGATTGCTGCCTTTAGAAGCTTGGCTTAACTTCTAGTTGCTCGAAGGATACTTCCGTTGAATCACACACTGTCGATGAAGAATAACTAAACACTCCAGCTAGCTTAAAGAGCTACAACTCACCAAATTATTGAGCTCCACCGTCTTATCAGTAATACCTGGATACTCACGTAAAGCTCTATTCTCTCCAACGCCAACAAAATTTCATTCAAACATCTCGCTATTTAAACCCCTTCAAAATGGTACATATCCTTCTCTTCGATTCACCAATTTACATTTCCAAAACTAATCACATTCAATCATCTTTCCTCAAGCTGTGTAGATTCTACTTTCCTTCTAGACACTCCATGCTGACCTAAAATCACACCAACTCGATAACTTCAATATATCGATTTCATCGCTGTCGTCTCAAGCTATGCTGGATCCAGCTTATACTTTCCCGACCTCTAATCAACATCTTACTGATTACCTACAGCAACATCATTTACCTCAACTCGACGCTTCATCCCTCAAAAGGTGATTGTCAGCTTTGGATACAGAATTGGCAACTTAGCAATGAATTTGGCGACATGACGAAAAAACTTAGCAAGAAGTAATAATTTAGTGTTTCAAAAGTTTAGAAGCTCTATCTTTAATAAGAGCCTAGTTCTGGAAATTTCTGGATTTATCAATTGTCTTCTGGTGCAGAATAACCTCGAAAGTTCGCCAAATCATGGCAGAAATTATAAAAACAGAAGAGACACTCCCAAAGATATCAGTTGTATTCGGACATCTGTTATGAACGGTCATTTTGGTTTAAAACGTTTACATTTATTCCTAAATGAATGAAATTCCTGCTCTGTTGTGTATTTAACGTTGTTTAATGACTTTTTGAGGTATGGATTTGAGTACGATAGTTTACTGTTTCTTTTTTTTTTTTTTTTTTCGAGAATAATGCTTGAATAAAGTGTATTTGTGGACAAGAAACTGCCTGTTTCTTTAAAAAAAAAAAAAATTTCACTCAATAAAATCAACATTTTGATAAAAATATGGATAGAGACGGATATTTTGGATCAGTATGATATGCGTAATATGCACAAAAGATGTAACGAAGCGAAGAAATGCTCAGTTTATTAAAAATATTTTTGTATGTTTAATTATTTACTTAAAAATTAGACCCAAACAAATAGAAATGGTTACACTTGCAGCTCACATCTATGCCATCTATTGCCTCAATGCGGCATTTCTACCCCACTTTAACACTAAATCTTCCTATTTTAGTTTCCTCTATTTGCCTTCACAGTTGTACCTCGTGTATTTGTAACTCTCTGTATAATAATTTTTCCCTTTCTACAAGATGCACTTTTTATTTGTTTCTTTTTAAATTTCATTTTATGTGATACATTTCTTTTTTATTAGCTATTCAATAAACTTATTACAATTAAGGTTCAAGATTCAATTGACTTGCTGTATGATAATTTTTTATAAAACAATTTTTTTAAAGAAAGATAATATAGGGTGCTAATTGGAAACTCTGCACACAGGTGCCTGACAATGCTGGCGCGTCCCTGCACACAATTAATGAATTGCTAATGTTTCTTGTGATTATAATTACTTACACTTAATCTGGCATTCTTATAGGGTGGCCACTAGTCATGGTAAGTCAGGGAATTGAAATGAATCTAGAAAAGTTATGGACTAATCAGGAAATGTCATGTAAAGTCAGGAAATTTTGCCATATTTAAAAGCTCATTATTGTAAATTTCTAAATTTGTGAATATTTTTGGGAAATAAACAGCGTTTAAATCAGGGAAAATAGTGAAAAATAATCATGGAAAAGTGAAGGAATTTGGAGAGTTCTAAAGTTAGCCACCCTGTCCTGGATCGCAGACAAGTTTAGTTTTGTTGCAGTCAGGTATAGAAAACTCTGCTATTGAGTAATAAATACCTTAGAAAAATAAATAAATAAATCTGAAATATCTTAACAATAAAAATAATAATAATATTTTGGAAAACTAATAAAGTTGCTTTTTGTTTCACTCTCATATTCTCATATATATATATATATATATATATATATATATAAATTCTAAAATATGATGAACAAAAAATAATAAATAAATAAATTGTGATGTATATTAACACTATATATTGAGAAAAATAATTTATATCATTGCAGTTTTTGTAATACATAAAATTAATATATCTATTTTTATTTGTTTTAGAATGAAAGTGCTTATGCTAGTTATAGTATTAATCAACGGATTCAAACAAGATCCGTTGTATCATCTATTAAATCTCCAAGATATAATTTATTTCGCTCTCCAACTTCAAGGCCATCATGTCAGACTCCAAGACGAAGACTGGAATGTCAAAGTACCAATTTAAATTTTGGTCCTGAAGCACAAGGTAATTTTACCTCATAAATTCTAATATTTATGTACTTCATGGTTATGTATGATTATTAAAAAGATTTGTTATTGAAAATTTTTGCCTTCTCTACTAAAATAATAATAATAAACTATAAATAAAACAGAAAAAAATATATATGTAATATTATGTAAATACTACATTATGTAAATCTTCCAAACAGGAATCGCGACCCTTCGGGGTAAGCATGCCGAAATATATTCGTTTTTATGAAAAGGATAAATATGTATTTAAATTTAAATTGTAAATGATAATCCTTTAGTATTATACCAATACCAAAAAAAAAAAAAAAAGATATTTTCCTCTTGAAAAATTTAACTAAATAAATGAAAAATAAAAGTTGTGTTATAAATATATTTTTTATTTTAAATTTAATATGTTTAATTTTTTCTACCGTATTACTATTTCAATTCAGTAAATACAGTAAATTTAGAAAAGAAAAAAGAGAGGTTTCCTCTTGACATGAATAAATTAAATAAATAAAAATAATAAATAGTATAATAGCCATTGCTAAGATATGCAAATGATTGAAATGAAAGAATAAATTTTAGAAAAATGAAACAAAGAAATCAATAGATTAAAAAAAAAAAAATAATTAAAAAAATTCAAATTGGAAAATTGAAAAAATCTCTATGAGGTGCACACCTATAGGGTCTCAGCTACTCTTCTACCAAGTTTTATTGCTCTGTGATCAGTAGTGTGAGTGCCAGAGTGCAGACAGACACACACTTACAGAATACTTCTCTTTGTTTATATAGATTAGTACTTTTAAAAGAAAACAAATATACTTGGGAAATTGTCTAAAAATAAATATTGATTTAAAACTACATACGGAAAACCAAATGTAAATATATATAAAAAATATTGAGGATTTAGATGTGTGTTCCTTGATTGTCTCATGTCTATGTTTTAATTTTTCATATTTTAATGCTTTTCTCTTCCTTTCTCCTTTATAGCTCCATCTGAAAAGGACGCCACTAATAGTGTTAACCAGAGTCAACAGATTTTATTAATTTCTACTTCATCAAACACTCAGACTTGTAAGAGTAGCCCCCTTGTTTCTAAAGACAATATGTGTTTTTCTAGTCCCAGTGTTTCTGTATGTCCAGATAATCAAGATAAAAGAAAAGGTCTTCATTCAGAACCTACTAAAAGCAAGATTGATGAGAATCATAATTCAGAAAAAGAACATTTCTTATCTTCTGAAGATATTTCTTCTCAATTGCCAAATGCATCAGAGTCAGGAATTGGGGAAAAGTCTGATACACCAGATGGCAAGTGTAGTGCGATATCTGAATTAAAGATTGATAAACAGAAATCTTCGACTACTGTGACTTGCGATGCTGCTATAGCACAGCCGTCTGGTAAAAGTATTGTATGTCGATCATCAGAAATAACTACTGAGAACATATCTTTAACTTTATCAGAAAATTGTTCTACTCCTCAATATGAAGTTGAGCCACCACCGTATAACAGAGCACCAGATACAAATTCTCCTAGAATAGTTCTGTCGCATGACAGATCATTAGTTCCTTCACTTTCAACACCCAGTAAAGATAAAAAATTATGGCCTGAAGAAGAATGGTCTCCAAAAAGAAAAGGGTAAGGTTTATATTAAGTTTCCATGCAAAAAATAAAAAAATAATATTACAATTAAAAATAAATAAGTAAATAAAACATATAAAATTAAAATTCTGTAGGAAACAGTATTTTCCTTTAAATATAGTCCAGTGTTGCATGTTGCATGCATGTAACAAATGTCATCCATTGCATCATTACTGATACTGCCTCCGACGACATAATGTCTCTAGCAATCTTCCCACTTAAGGGCACCTTTGACTTGGCACTGCTGAAGTAGATTTCATATAAAAGCTTATATTTCCATTTAATATTTATAAATTGAACTATAATAGGTTTGCTCAATAAAATATATAATCAAGCAATATATATATATATATTTTTTTTTTTTTTTTTTTTTTTTTTACAGTTTGAAATCTTTAAATTGAGTTTTCTCAGTTTGTATTTTTTTTTTTTTTTCAAGAATTCATGATCATCAGAATGCTTAAACTTCTGCATATATTTAAGAAGCTTTATGTATATATTTTTTATGTGTAATAGAACCTACTTAAATGGATTTTGCAATTTTGTTGTTTTTTTATTTTATTTATTTTTTCTATTAAAAAATTGTGAAATCCATCCTAATTCTTTTAAGTATGTCCTATTAAGCATCCAAACAAATATTAAGTCTTAAATATCTGTAGACGTTTTAGCATTTTTACGATTATGAATTCATTAAAAAAAATGCAAACTGAGAAAACTCAATTTAAAGATTTCAAATCTGTAAAAAATATATCAGAAACCATAAGAATTGTTGCCTGAATCTATTTATGTTCATTTTTAACCCTCACTTTTGCAAGATCAAGGCGTTACTGCAGAAAAATTGCTTTCAGGTACCACTTGGCACATTTGGCAAAAATCACCAGCACCGTGCCTTTTTTTGCATCATTTGGAAGTTGTAACCATTCCACTGGTTACGTTTGCTATTAGAGCTGTACCGAGTACTCGTTATATACTCGGTACTCGGCCAGTTTGCCGAGTACTCGGTACTCGGCCAAATATGGACTAAGTATTCGGCCAATACCGAGTAGTTGTAAGAATTTCATTATTTTTATGGATTATTGAAAGAAATGTATTCATAAGAGTTGTTTTTTAATAACTAAACTAAAAAAATATGAAAATATAAACATAGTCATTAAACTTTTGCTGCAAACAGCTTTCTGCAGTTAAAACGGGCAAGTAAATTGCCACTAAACTCGATATAGAGACAATTCATGATTTGAGCTTATCCATTTTAGTTACAAGAATTTAAGTATAACCATCTTGTATGTGTGTAATATGCATTTTTTTTTTTTTTTATATACAAAAACTTTGTACATAAAATTGTATCTATAAAACAGACAAAAATAAAATATTTTAGAAAAAATAACCCCTTATATAATACTGCAAGAGTAGATAAAACTTTAGTTACATATTTGTGCAAATAAAAGTAAGACACTTTTAAAACTGTAAAAAAAAAGATTGATTTTTAATTTTAAAAATAATAATTATGAAAAAGGTAAATACACTAAAATGTTATTAAAAATATATTATCAAATTTGTTGTTGTGCAAATTATGGCCCGAAACCACCTGCCTTTTAACTTTTCTAGAATTTGAAGATTGATGAAGTCTATCATGTTTGAAATGATGATAAAATATTTATTTTAATGTTCTCATTTCATATGTAAATTTCATGCATCTTGAATTAAGCCTGAGTGTATAAAGAACTTTTATATTCTCTAAGAATTATCTGAGAATGATTCGCATCTGAGAAAGACTATATAATAAAGAATGTAGTTATCAGTTATTATGGTTTTAATAATCCACTAAGCTGGAAGTATCAAATATAACAATAAACCACTACAAAAGTTCTGAAACGTTTCATGTAAACATGCTGTTTGCCATTTAACTTAATTTTGTGTTCAAAAAGCCTTTTTTAAATTTCAAGATGTGCAAAATTCTTCATATATACGTCAATTTCAATTATTCTTTCTTACAACTACTCGGCTACTCGGCCAAAGTGCTACTCGGTGCAGCACTATTTGCTATCTCTGGCGAATTAGTGCACTTTTTGAATGAGGTGAGCTTAACTAAATTTCAACTACAAAATGGGGTCAAAATGACCTCATCTTGGGAAAGCGAGGGTTAATGACTGATTCATGCACACAAATGAAATAAAAAAGCTGGGAGAGCATTTTAAAAATTTATTGCATAGTCATTCAATAGAAGTTCTAAATTGCAGATTATGTTTGAAGAAATTCACATCTTAAATTGGATTATTTACACAATTTATATATTAAACTAGCTTTCAAGTTGTCATGGATTTAAATAATTTTCTTTCTCTGAAATCGGAGCCACAAAGAAAATATTTTTATAAAAATTCAAGCAAGCCAAAAAGTTATGTCATGATACAAAGGTGAAAACAAAACAACTACTAAACAAAAAAGAAATTATTTCAAGATCTCTACTGCTCTTGTCAAAGAACCGACTTTGAGCAGGGAAGGGGGATGTAGAATCAACATCCGAATAATTTATATAATTTGCAAGTGAGGTGACGATACTGCTTCTTATTCATGTTCGAGAAAAGCCGTTGCCCTAGGTAACAGAAAAGCAAACTTATCGCGGCCATATTTAGGCTTAAGTACTCCCATGCCGTTTGTTCAACTTACAGAATTATACACATAATCTGTTTTGTATCGCATCTATTTTTATTTATTTTCTGTCTAACCTTCAAAAACTATCCAATTGTAATATTTAAAGCTCTAAATTAAATATAACGAATCACCGGCGATTATAAACAACACAATAACAGAATCAATCAGACAAATCAAAACTGTTACCAAATCAGAAAATACAAATTCCAAATGGGCAACTCTTTAATTCCGAATGAACGACTCTTTGACTGTTTCATAAAAGAAAACCTTAAAATATTTGTAAAAGCATATTAAAACCTTAAAACTCTAAATATTTTTATCGAGCTTCATCGTTTGTTTACATGTATAATAAAGTAAGCTTAGGACATACATACCAAAATACCTACATAAGAATATATAAAACATATGGAAATATTTTCTATGAATTAAACTAATGTTAGTAATTTTAATGATTTAATGACGCCACCGCGTGACACCTTATTTGAAAGGTCTTGGAAATTCAAAGCGATTGTTGATAACGGTCTTGAAATTTCATGTTGATTGGGAATGTTTGTATACAATATAGTGCGCCCCCTGGTGGTTAAAAATGGAACTAGGTGATTTTGTTGTTGAGCCTATCATGTTACACCTTATTTTAAAGGTATTGGTATTTCCTGACCGTTGGTGATTTTGTACAGAACACGCTGCACCCCCTGGCGGTGGAAAGTGCAACTAAATGATTTTGCAGTTGACACCACCGCATGACACCTTATTTGAAAGGTCTTGGAAATTCAAGGCGATTGTTGATAACGGTCTTGAAATTTCATGTTGATTGGGGATGTTTGTATACAATATAGTGCGCCCCCTGGTGGTTAAAAATGGAACTAGGTGATTTTGCAGTAGACTCTATCATGTTACAACTTATTTTAAAGGTCTTGATATTTCCTGACCGTTGGTGTTGTTCGTATAGAACACGCTGTGCCCCCTGGTGGTGGAGAGTGTAATTAAAGGATTTTGCAGTTGACACCACCATGTGACACCTTATTTGAAAGGCCTTGGAAATTCAAGGAGATTGGTGACATTCGTATACAAAATACTGCGCTCCCTGGTGGAGGAAAATGGATTTTGCAGTGCGTGCATAGCATGCCTGCTATACGGTGCGGCAGCCACAGGGAGCGGTAACACGAGTCAGAGGTTCGTTCGGTTCAAGGTTAATTTTTGAGAATTTTTTCATGTTATTAGCGGCCTGCATATACGTGCCGCAGGAACTGGGTCACAAACCCAAGTTCCGTTCGGTCTGAAATAATTTTTTTTGTTACAAATGATTTTTTTTTTTTTTTTTTTTTTTGTGATGTTTTTATTTAAAAATAGAAATTCAAACAAAATCGAGTTAAAAATACAAAACCATACAAATTTAAGGTGCATTTAAGGCTATTATCATGGGCCCGGGCAATGCTGGGCGGGTTCGTTTCGTTCCAGGTTAATTTTTTGGAATTTTTTCATGGTATTAGCGGCTCGCGTATGCGATGCCGGGGCACTGGCATCACAAGGCAGAGTTTCGTTCGGTTCGAGGTAATTTTTTTTTTGCTACAGCTGATTATTTTTTTTCGCAATGCTTTTATTAAAAAATAGAAATTCAAACAAAATCGAGTTAAAGATATAAAATCATACAAATTTAAGGTTCAATTAAGGTTATTATCACGGGCCCGTGCATTGCCGGGTGGGTTCGTTCGGTTCCAGGTTATTCTTTGGGAATTTTTTTATGTTGTTAGCGGCCCGTGTATGCGCTGCACAAGCACCGGGGTCACAAGACAGAGTTTATTTCGGTTCAAGGTAATTGTTTTGTTACAGATGATTATTTCTTTCGTGATGATTTCATTTAAAAACAGAAATTCAAACAAAATCCAGTTAAAGGTATAAAATAATACAAATTTAAGGTTCATTTAAGGTATCATGGGCCAGGGAAACGCCGGACGGGTCAGCTAACATATAGTCTTAGTATTAAACGAAATAGAAAATGAAAGATAGCATCTGTTTATTTGGAGTACTTTGTAGAAAGTGATGTCATATATAGTACAGTATGGAACCGTTTATCCGGAATCCAGTTATCCGGAAAACCAGTTATCCGGAATTATATTTCCAAACAACTAATTTCCAATGCAAAAAAAAAAAAAAAAAAAAATTACACAATGTTTTTTTTTTTTTTTTAAATAGTAATGGTTTAACATTGTAATCCGAAACAATTAAAAGTAAAAGAAATATTTAATAAATAACAATTCCATTTAATTTTGTTACATTTATTTAAAAGTAGTATTTATGTATTTGACAGGGAATATAAGATAAAGGTCATAATGTACAATGTAGACTGAAAAGAAAGATTTTTGTTCTGAAAAATGTGGATAGATGGCGCCACTACACAATATCATAAAGGTGGTAATTTTATTTATCTAGATTGGATTGAGTGAAATGGAGTAATTGGTCCTGTACTGAATTTTATTTATTTTATTATTATTTTATTTATTCATTTATTTATTGGAGGGGGGGGAGGAGGGAGTTATTAATTAAAACCAAATTACTTTTAAAATATTATGAATATTTTGCACTTTCCTGGACATTAAAAATTAATTTTCATAAGAAATAAAAAGAAAAGCCTGTAAAATCAGGTCATAATTTTTTAATCTTTAGTAATATTCAATGCCTTAAAATCACTGGTTAATCATGTTTCAAAACATTTGGATTTGGGCAGATTTTCATTTTTATAAAAAAAATTAAGTTTCAAAGATTTTTTTTTTTTTTGACATTTTAAATTTTGATTAATAACTTATCTTGATTAAAAATTATTTTAATACTTTTATTCAAAAAAATTAAAATCAGGTTAATTATTTAAATTTGATTAATTGATAAAAAACATTAATTTTTGGTTTAAAATAGTTATTTTAAATGAGAACTATATGCAATAATTCTGATTAATAATGTTTCCTTAATGAGCAACCAGTTATCCAGAATAGTCTCGTAAAAAGGATTCTGGATAATTGGTTCCCTACTGTATTTCTATTTATAAGCATTTTTCAGATTTTCTTTTAAGCGAAATGTAGTAAATTATATTAGATGTTTTAACTTGAAGTACATTTAAATAATGATGCGATGATTTTTGAAACATTACGGACAATAAAGTGTCCGTCGAATTCGACGGGTTCCAGCTAGTTTTCTATGAATTAAACTAATGTTAGTAATTTTAATGATTTATCGTCATTGAATGGACTCTTCCCAGTTTCGTCTGCTCAATCATGTGATAGAGGAAAACGAGTAATCAAATTCTGAGAATCGAATTCAATTAAATATTGTTCTTAAGAACAAAAATGTTAATATTTAATATAAAATAAAATAAAAGTAATATTGTGGATTTGTAAACAGTAGAATAGTTGTATTTGTAAATTTAATAATTTTTTAAAAACACTTTATGTGTTTATTTTCAACTGTAAGAATCGATTTTTGTATGTTACATTAACTGATCTAGCAATAAATAATAGCTTGTTCTTGTGGAATGTTTATGGATTATAATTTGAAATTTAAAAATGTTTTCATTTAATTTAATTGCATAAAGGTGTTACAACAAGTTAATTAACTTAGTTAGTGGTCTAAATGGATTTACGCAATGCGATATTGCACTGTCACTGATTTAAGTACCAAAAATCAGAGTATTTAACATGTTCTTCATGAACATTAATAACAAATATAAATTAAATGATGATTGTAAATTTATACAGCTAACAAAAGATGATGAATAATGATATAAAAGGGATTAAAAATGATGATGTATAAAAAAAAATAACACAGATTAAGTACGATTGATTAAAAATAAGAATAGAAAATACGCTATTTCAGCAATCGCTATAGATAAACAAGACTTCGTCTGCTATTTGTTTTTCCTCTATCATGTGACCTCTGACGTCAGGTGGGAAGTAAAGGGCAAAACTGGGAAAATTCATTAGTGGCCAGTGGCCGGTACTGTCAGTTTTGTTAGTAGCCACTTTTTTAAGTTAGTGGCCACTTTTTAAAGTTAGTGGCCACTTTTTACATGATGAGACTATTTCTTTCAGATTGCAAAAAGCTTGGTCACCATTTTGTGGAATAATAAAATTAATGCATGGACAATAGAATTGTAATTTGTAACTTCGCTCTTTTTAAAAATCCTAAATTGCACATCCTAAATTAAAATCTCTTTAAGGCTGTAATAATAACAGCAAAAGTTTTTATTTTTTAATTAATTCAGTAGTACTTTTTTTTTTTTTTTTCAAATTTATTACAGTGAAATAACCTGTTATCATTCACAATTCATATTGATATTTTCTAGTAAATGAATCAGCCGATTCATCACCATCACTATAACTTTTACATGGTCATGTGTAAATACAGTTAGCAATATTATTATTTTTCCTTATTTCTGAAAACACACCTTTTTAAATGATTTTATTTCACTAGAGTTAAAGTATTTCCTCGTAAAAAACATAGATATAAAAACTTAGCTGCTTAATTAAAAATTACCTACTTAGCTGCCAAATTTGCAGCTTTAAAAATAGAGAGATTTCTACTTGAAAATAAAAAGGAAAAATGAAGATTTCTACCCTAAAGAAAGCAAAAGCGAAAATTTTTGAAAAATACACATTTAAGCCAAATCAAATTTTGATGCACACATTTGCCAAATAGCTTAAATATACACTAAATACTATGGAAAAAATAATAATGGAAAAAGATTGTGCTTTGCAGGACATCTGATCGTTGACTGCTAATTGAAAATGGAGAGGGGGGGGGGAGTAAAAAAAAATACATGATGAGAGTAATTCTACCCTTTTATAGGTTCTAGAATCCAGTTAAGCAAGTTTAAAATGAATATTTACATTTATGTTATGGATAGAGAAAGATTGGAAATCACAAGGCATCAGTGGAGTATCGAATTGCCAATTGTTAGCGGAGGGGGGAAGGGGGGGAAATAACAAATATTATGAGTAAAAGATATTAAACAATTCTACCTCTATATAGATTCTAGAATCTAATAAAGCTAGTTTAAAATAGATATTTTATATTTATGCAGCAAACTGAGAAAGATTAGTAATTATAAAGCTTTCTGTAAGCTGTGTGATCACCGATCGTTAGGTGGAGGGAAAGGGGGTCCAAAAAATTGTATGAGTGAGCGATAAACAATTCTACTTCTTTATAGGTTGTAGAATATAATAAAGCAAGTTTAAAATGAACATTGACATTTATGCCATGGATGGAGAAAGACTGAAAATCACAAGGCTTCAATTGCCAATTGTTGCTCGATTTTTAAAAACTTTTAATGATCACAAAAGTGGCGACTTTAGTGGCGATCGATGCATAATTTTTAATCGCCATCTTTTCTTATTTTTCGCCATGTGGCCGGTGGCGACCGTTAATTTTGCCCTTTAGTGGGAAGAGCCCATTTCATGAGTATTCATCATTATTTATATGAATCATTCATATGAATAATGATTCATATCAATGATTCAAATATTGTTATTGTTTTTGTTTGCAGCTGGTTTTGACAGTTTTTGAATCATTTTTTAGACTTTTTACTATGGAAATGATTCATGTTGTTTTCATTTAGTCAGAAAAATATTTTTCAATGTACATTTCCCATGATTAAATGTTACCAGAAAATGTAGATATTTTGATAGAAGTTTATGCTTTTTGCTACGAACTTTAATTTAAAAAGAAAAACAAGACCTATATTGTTTTTCAGCTAGCAGTTTTTTTTTTTAATTGTCATTCATATTTATTGATCGGGTAGAATTTTTTTAATCTTAAAACGAATATTATAAAATAACGAAACAGATTTGATGCTGCCATCTATAAACAAAAATTGAAAATACATTTAAATGATTACGTGGTGATCTTTGTAATCTAAACATTGTTTTAAAGATTTATCGTTCATATTCCATCATTTTTGATGGGGTTATGAACTACTATATATATATTATTGAACAAACGTAAATAGTTCGGTTTATAAATATTGAATGAAAATATATAAACTTTCATATGGAAGCCATAGTGGTGCCCTTCAGTGGTGCCATATTAGAGGTGCCAAGTAGGGATGAAACGGATATCCGGTAACTATCTGGTGTCCGGCCTATCCGGCAGAGTTTTAAATATCTGACGGGGTACCTGATATCAGCACTCCGGATACAGATATCCGGCAGTTTCAAGCCGGATATCCAAAGGAGGAAATTCAAGCTTAAACTCCCCTCAAATGAAAATTTTTCGACAATTTTTTAAAATTTTTTTTTAGCTCAGTCGTAGCTTGTACAGATAAAAAGAAAAAGAAAAAAAAGTTAGCTTCTGTGAAAGTTGAATTTCGCTACTTTAGCAAGCAAATTTAGCCAAAAGTAGCTTCAGGTCTAAGAAATAGAGACTTATTTTAATTTTGTACAGAGTTAGCTAGGTTTTTCCAGAGTGATCTAACATCCCACCTAATCCTCCCCATAACAATAAAAAGAGCTGTTTATTGTTGTTCCAGAACAAATGATATTCATTCTTACTGCAGAGAATGTCTGCAAATGCTCTCTGTCTGAACTTTTCACTTTCAGATTGTTAAAGAAGAGGGAGAAATATTAGAAAAAAATAAGTTCAATATTTCAAGTTTTTGATTTTATACATTAGAAAAGCTTAACTTATATATACTTAAAGAATTTTAATAAATAATCTAAAATTTTCTTTCTTATATATATATGGAATATAAAAATATAAAATAAGTAAAAATCATACAAAGAAAAAAAAATATATAAATTCATTTTGAATTATTACTTTCTTCTATATTAAATAAAAGGTCGTATTGGATGCATAAAAATGTTTTACTTCCGGTTTTCGATGGATTTACGCCTTTTGAGGGAACCAGAACACAATATGACCATTTTTAGAAAATGTCTGTCTGACAAAAATTTTGTGTAGCAGCTCTAGTTCAAGAACTAATGCACATAATTTCATATAAATTTATACATAGTTGCACCTTAACAAACAAACAACAACAACAAAAAAAAAAGTACTCATCAACTTTTGATGCAAATCACTCAACAGGTGGCACTGCTATAATATGATTTCTCCCATTTAAAGGAAGATTATATCTAAGCTTCTATTGTGTATAATAATAATTTAAAAAAAAGCTAAGTTAAGTATGTTACAGGGCTATTATGAAACATGTTTATTTAATTCATTTTGACCGATAGGAGATGCTGCAGTTTTCCCATGAATGGGTAAGTTATATCTCAGATTCATTTGTGTATAATTGCACAAAATTTTGTGTACAGGCTTGAAAGTTTTCCGCCTTTAGGCGGAAATCCGCCTTTTTTTTAATCCATTTCGGCTGTTTCTGAGATCAATGCAAATCCGATGAGAAATCGCGACCAAAATTTATGGGGGGGGGTAATCGAACGACACTATGCTTAGTACCGGGAACGCAAGCGGCTTTTCACACCGCTATTTTCCGATTAGCAATCCATCGCTCGCGAGCGTTTCACCCTTTGTTGCAATTGGCGAAGCTTACGGAGGAAGGCGGAGCTAATTTCGTGACGCACACGATATACACGCAACGCGCTGCTTCCTCCCTGCAGCGAAAGAGCATCAAAGAACTTAACTACAACTTTCAGCGTTTTGTTTACGTTTTCAAAGGAGCGGTAGCGGAATTGGCTAATCCTATCGTATCGGCAATTTATTGAACGCGTGCTTTCGTTACTTTTTTTGTAAGTTACATCGCAGAATGTTGTTTTAAAAATGGATATATTGACTATTAATGACGAGCATAAAGCCCGTGAAATCGATAGTAAGGAAAAAAATTAATTTAAATTCGCGTGGCTGAATGAGACTGTTATAATTAAGGGAAAAGATGATGAAGAATGTTCAGTGACCATCGGAGATTCAATTGTGAAAATCAATGTGAGTGGAAAAGTTAAGTGCACATTGTGCGCTGATTTTATTTATTATGGCTCCAAAGGTTTGACGGCGATTAAAAATCACGTTAAGAGAGACAAGCATGCTGAAAAAGTATTTATAAAGAAAAAGAATTTCACTTTGCCTTCGGACTTTCTTGGAAATACTCAGCAAAATCAAGAAACAGTTGCAGTTTGCCAAAACATCTCTCTCCCTGACAGAGTTGCTAGTCTGGAAGCAATGTTGCTTGGAGTGTTGGCACAGAACAATATCCCTTTTACTGCTGCTCCTGTGTTAATTAACTTAAGCAAAGCCATGGCATCTGACAAAAAGGCTTTGTCACGTTTATCTATGTCGCGCACTACAGCTTCATATAAAATGAAACTTGGTATGGCCAAAACTTTTTTTGATGACACCATAAATAATTTAAAAAACTTTAAATTTTCATTGAACATTGATGAGGCTACAAGCACCAACAAAATGAGGGTGCTATGTATTTTAGCTAGCTACTTTTGTCCTAACAGCAAAAAAGTTGTTATAGATCATTTAGCTTCAATAAGTTTGAGCAGAGTTACTGCTGAACAACTGTTCACAGAAATTATCAACCTATTTGAAAAAAATGGAATTCCATTTCAAAACTTGGTTTCCATTTTAATGGATTCCTGTAGTGTCATGAGGGGATCCAAATCTGGTTTAGAGACCAGAATTCGTCAAGGAAAAGCGCCACATTTATTGGATATAGATGGTGACTCATGCCATCATATCCACAATTCATCTAAGATCTTTTGCAAACCATTTTGTGGATTTGTTGAAAGTTTTTATAAGGATCTTTACACTGATTTTAAGTGGTCTGCAGATCTCTGTGAAAAGCTTCAAGAGCTTTGTTTGATTTTAGGCATTAAGTACTGTGCTGTTGAAAATCTTATAAAGCATCGTTGGCTGTCCGTTTATGACGTTACTCTCAATACTTTACAAATGTTGGATTGCTTCACAATATTTTATTTTTGTTTTTTAAAGGAAACGGATAGACTATCTAATTTTAGTGTATGTGTGAGCATTTACAAACAAAGAGATGTGACTTCTGAGGGAAAACAGCAAATTAAAGACATTCATAAATATCTGCAAAAAAAGAACCTCACGGAAGATGGAAAGAAAAGAAAAGACCGAATTGCTGCAAAATTATTTTCTTTCAGGAAGAAACTACTCTTAATTATGCATTTTTATGCATCTTCTCTTCCTATGCTGAAGAAATATGTGTGTATTTTCCAAATGAAAGAACCTCAGATACATAAACTATATGACGAACAAAGACAACTTTTTATAGATTTTCTGTCACTATTTGCTAAACCGCAAATATTACAGACTAAGCAGATGATCGAAATCTTGAACTTGGATTTTGGAGATGACTGCCTTTTGCCCACAGTCCAAATGTACTTGGGCAGTTATGCCACATCAATCATCTCAAAAAAAGCTAGTGACATTTACATTACGGAATTTTTGCAAAATGCTAAAACAGCATTTATTCACTGTGCAAAGTATTTGCAAAAAACTTTGCCCCTTAGAAGTCCTGTTCTGAAATGCATGTCAGCCATTGACCCTACTGCAAGAGGTCACCACACAACATTAGCCCGGTTTAAAAAACTCCCTGAATTAATTAGAAATGTTTTGGATGCTGATGATAGATCACAGTATGATTTAGAAGTCCATCGATATCAAGTGGACAATAATTTACCTTCTCCATCAAATAATGGTGAATTAATTAGGATTGATATGTGGTGGGCATTTGTTTTTCAAACTGGCAAGTATCCAGCCTTATCAAAAATGATAAAAACTATTTTAAGTTGCTTTCATGGCCCTCAAGTAGAGAGCGCCTTTAGCTCAATGAGTGCTATACTGGATCAAGAATCTGGCCGTATGAGCATAGAGACTTTATCTGCTTTGCAAACTGTAAAATATAGACTTTTGAAAAGTGAAAAGTCTGCTGTGGACTATTTCAAGCGTGATGATTGTTTACATACTCCAGTGCAGACATCATTATGCAGTAATTTAAGGAGTTCCTATAGACGGTATAAAGAAGAGTTGGATATTAAAATTAAAGAGAAACTGGCCAAAAAGGAAAAGTTACAAATTTTGGAAAGACAAGAGATATCTAGAAAAAAGGCTATTAATTGTGTTAAAGCTGCTGAAAAAAAACTAAGACTTGCTCGTAAGAGGAAATTAGAACAGTTGGCAGAAAAAATTGCTAAAAAGAAAAAAAGAAAACCATAAATATTCTAAAAAAATACTTTTATTTTGATACAAATATTTAACAGTATTGAAATTCTCTTCTTTTATTATTTTTTGTTTTTTTACTTTTTTATGTATATAAATTGTATTCATTATTTTTACTTAAAATTTGCACACATTTCTTACAATTCTTCAGATTTAGCTAAAATTATTTATAAATAAATAGTTAATTTATAAATAGTTTCTCAGATATATCTTTATTGTAAATAAAATATGTAGCTTTTTTTTCTGCCATTTTATGAAAATATTTAATTTTAATTAAGGATTTTTGCTATTGCCTGTAGCTTATTTTTAATTTCAAGCTGATAGAAGAAGGTTTAATTTTTTTTTTTTTTTTGCCTTTTTAAATTTGTAAAAAAATATATTAAGTATTTTAAGTTTTAAGGAATTTTGCATGCATTAAATATTTTGAAATCGTTTCAATATTTGAACTAATCTTTATTTGAGTAATTAAATAGTTATAAGCAATTTATATTATATCGCAATCTTTATTTCTAACAAAACTATTGTCATATTAAAAAAAACCTTTTTTCAAGGAATTTGGATATAGTGAACCATTGGTTATAGTGGACTTATTGCCATGTCCGCAGACGGTTCACTATATTGGGGTTCGACTGTATATTAATTAGTCATACTTACAACTTATACATGTCGTGTACACAGTTATATTGCGGTACTTTTGTGTCGCGCAGAAGTTCAGCCTTTTTGACCAATTTGCACTTTCATGCCTGTGTATATGAGATGGCTATTTTTATAAATTCATACAATTTTGGTGCATTCTGGCCGATAGGTGGCAATACTATGCTGCAATTTACTCTATGAATAGGAAGGTTAAATCTCAACATCTATAACATTTAACTGCACTTAACTTGACATGTAAGATAAATAATATGAGATCGAAAGCTGGTTTAATTTAGGTATATATTGACCAACAGGTGGCGCAGCTGTTCCTCATCTTCTGTGATTCTCCACAGGGCTACATCTCAAAATCTTTTGATTAAAATTGTACTAAACTCCATATCCAAAGTGTTTATTGTAAGAAGCTATGATTAAGTTTCTTCTGTGCATATTAAACAGCATGTAGCATTGTTATATAGAGTGATATAGAAGAAAGTTTTGTGGTGTGCTTAACATACTAGTTTGAAGCTTTTAGTTTTTTTTGCTTTTTTCTTTTATGTCTTGTTATTAATGTCTCAAAAGAAAGTATTGTATCCATAAAAATTTTCAATTTCTGGTTTTCAATGGATTTACACATTTGAAGAGGTCTAGAACCTGGTATGATCACTTTTAAAAAATGTCTGTCTGTGTGTGACAAAAATTCTGTTCAACTATATCTTCAGAACTACTGCGTAGTAGTACATATAAATTAACATGTAGTTGCACCATGACATAAATCATCGCCTATCAACTTTTGGTGCAAATGGCTCAACAGGTGGTGCTGCCGTAGTATTATTTCTGCAACTTAAAGAAAGGTTGTATATCAGGAACTACACAGAATTTCATATAAATTTATATGTACTTGCACCTAGGAATATATTAGTGCCTATCAACTTTTGGTGCCAATCGCTCAACAGGTGGTGCTGTTATACAGTACTTTCTACAATTTTGGAGAAGGCTATAACTTATGTTCTAATAATTTAATTACACGAAACTTTATGTTTGAAGGGCATTATGAGAAATTTTGCTGATTCAATTTGGGAGCATGTTGGCTGTTAGGTAGCGCTGCTATACTGCAATTTTCTCCCAAAACGGGAAGGCTATATCTCAGATTCTATTGTGTATAACTGCGCAAAACTTAGTATGTGAAAGGGCCAGCCATTATGAAGTACTATGGTGATTTATTTTGAGTGTATATCAGCTAACAGGTGACAATACTGCACTGCAATTTACCCCATGAATAGGCTAAGTGTCAACTTCTATGACATAAGTGCATGAAACTTAATATGTATGGCAACCATTATGAAAACGAATGCCAATCTTATTTAGGTGTATATCAGTTTATAGGTGAAGCTTTTCACAAGCCTATATCTCAGCATCTGTTGGCTGAAATTGCACCAAACTCTATAAGTAAAATATTTATTGTGAGAAGGTATGGTTAAATTTTTGTTCGATTTAAACTTTAAACAGTAAGTGGCGCTGTTATATAGAATGATATAGAAGAAAATTTTGTGATGGCCACAACATATTAATTTTATTAAGAAAACAACTCTTCAGCTATGATTATACTAATAAATTATTTTACTTCATTTTTTTAAATACTAGTATTGTAAAATATATGTAAATAATAAGTTGTAGTTCTATAATTCTGAACAAAACCTATCTTTTTGTGACAATGCTTTTCACCATAAGTGTAAGTATAAGTGTGTTAGACTTAAAGTTTTATTCTTCATGGCAATATTACACAAATAAATAGAATATTAAATAAATATGTTTAAGTAAATTATATTTAAAATGCTTTTAGAAGAATAATATATGAAATATGGTTATATTTTATTGTTTTAAAATAAAAAAAAGAAAAGGAATATACAACACAACAAAAAACAAAACAAATGGCAGATATCCATATCTGGTATCCGGCAAAATCACTATCCGTTTCATCCCTAGTGCCAAGTTTCCTTTAAAAGAGTGTCAGTGGTAGATAAAGTTGAAAGAGAAAAGGCATAGTTTTTCCAACTTAAAAATGTATCATGTAAATTGTATGTTTTAAATGTTCGTATTGTCCCCCTTTGTATTTAACATTATAAATGTTTAAATGACTGAGTCATGGTCTTTTTCAATTATTTATTATGTTCTAATATATTTCAGAAGTTTCTTTTTACTTCCTTATACAAAGTATCGGCCTCCCTGCACATAGTAATTTCCCTCTCAATTAGGTGCCTTGCCACTTCAAAATCTTCTAAATTTTCGCTATGCGCCCAAAAACTATCTTTCATCACCCAGTGGCTCCACATATTCAAAAAAAAATTTTTTTTTTTTTTTTTTTTAATAATTGTTCCTATTTTCTCATTGTTCCTATCTCGTTCAGCTTCTCTTTTTTAAATCTTAAGTGTTGTCCCCTTCCCCTTTTCAAATGGCCTCCACTTTTGGTTTTAATTATTATGTGCACTACTACCTTTAGTGGCTCCCCCAGCGTTTTTTTTTTTTTTTCTCCCTCCCTGCCTAAATTCAAAATTGTTTTAATTTTTGTTGAATTCACATTGCTGCCCAAAAGTGACGTAGCAGTTCCATCTAGTTCCTGAAGATGATGGATGAAGTCTGAATGAAGAATCATCGGACACAGCTCGTTCTATTTGGCAACTAGATTACTGTCTGGTGTAGGCAGCTTTCATGCGGTGATCTGACGATTTATTCGCTTCGGCGGATGGCATCCAACCCGTTAAGCTTGGCCGAGCCCAGGCAGGCAGGGGCCGTCCAAAGGTTTCTAAGGAAGTATACTAATCCCGATTTGCGAAATGGATTTTGTATTTCATATTGCTCGAAAACGAATGATCACTGAATGTTGCCAATTTATACATGTGACTGTCAGGATGTCTAGTTCTACACCTGCAAGTGTCGTCTTAACACAAGCTCTCGTTTTAGAAATATAAGTGACTTTACACGATTTTTTGTGACGTCTGTATGTGTGTGAGTGTATCTCGCATAACTCAAAAACGGTTGGACATAGAATGTTGCAAATTGGTGTATAGGTTTGTTATAACATCTGGTTGTGCACCTCCTTTTTTGGTGTTTCTGTGACTATTCGTTTTGGAGATATTTACGAAAATTATATTCATAATGGCAAATATACTAAAAGACAGCCATTATATATGACTTACCATCATAGAGATTTCAAAATAAGCTAATGGTAGAGCCCGTAATGATATTATTATGAAAGTTGCAACACTTTTGCGTGTAGAAAAGTAATTTGTAAAGGCATAAGCAGGTTTTAGTCAATGAATGCATTTTATTTAATGAATATTCAATCCCTAAATAGAGCCCATAATGATATTTTTATGGAAGTTGCCAATAGTTGCCAATTTTGTGTGTTGAAAGTAATTCCTAAAGACATAAACAGGTTCTAGTCGATGAATGCACTTTAATGAATATTCAGCACGTAGGTAAAGCACGTAATGGTACTGTTATGAAAGTTGCCAACATTTTTGAGTGTAGAATGTAATTCTTAATATATAAGCAGGTTCTTGTCGATGAATGCATTTCGAAGAATTTAGTTCAGTGCTATAAACCAATGAATCTTTTTGGAAAATTTCAGAATTCTGTTCTTATTGAAATTAGAACTTCCAAACTTTGGCAACCCTAAACTACAAATTTTTGCCAAATTCGGTCGCCAAGTCACCAAATTTGACGCAAAATCGCTAAAATTGATGCCAAGACAAAAATTAGCATTGGCTACAAACTTGGGTACTTGGCGAGATTAGTTATCAAATTTGGTGGCAAATATAGCTTCAGGATAGCCAGAATTAGTAAATACTTTCTCAATTTTAACAGAATTAATTGTTTCTTTAAAATGTATAATTTTTCACCTCTAATTTTCGGCAAAGAGAACAAAAGTAGGCTATCTATACTCGAAGGATTTTCATTAAACTAAGCTATGTATGTGCCAATGAGAGATTCTGTAATAAGCCGTTCCTGAAGAAACTAGTATATTTGTTTGGTGGTATATATAATCCTATTATCATGACTTTTTGGTTAGAGTAGCAGTTTTTTAACTATTTTTCAGTTACCTCACACAAAAATATCAATGTTTTAATAACAATATGCATATTCTAATGGGTGTATGTCTAAGGAAGTCATGTGGTGTCCACATCGGATTTTTTCTTTTAAAATTTTATATTTTATATTGTAGTAATTTTAAAGTACTTTCCCTATTGTTAGCAGGTGGAACCAAGTAACAGTATCGCCAAAATGTGTGCTAGTAGCCAGAGTTATTAAAATTTATATAATAATAGTTATATAACACCACCCCCACCCTCTCAAGAATTTTTTTTTTTTTTTTTAAACAAACACCATAATTTATTTACGATTTTAAACATATAAAGCTACAAATTTAATTAAATAAACAAAAAAAACCTTACTTTAGCTTTACCGATGTGACACTTTTTGGCGAAGTACTTTCTTATTAGGGGGCCCCCCCTCATCGTCATCGTCGGTCACTCCATTCTGTGCGCTTCTGAAGATTTTCTGCAGGTGTTTTAACTTCTTTTCTCTTTTTTAGGATATGGCGCCAGGTGGCGTCTATACTTGTTGTTGGTTGGTCCAGGTTGCATGCGTTCGGTTGGGTGATAATTTCAATGGTTTCTCGAAAAAGTGCATAGTTGTGACTGTTATAGTTCGCGATTTTTTCGGTATTTTTAAAATCTATTTCGATATTTTCATTTTTATATGTTTGTGCTAGCGCGGTGCCGTATTTGCCAAATTTTATATCGTTAGTATGTTCCTTAATTCTTGTATTAATTTTTCTCTTAGTCATTCCTACATAGCAACCGTTGTTATTGTTTGGATATTTAAAAGGGATCTTGTAAATGCCGGCGAATTCGAGGGGGGGAATGTTATCTTTATCGTTTCTGATTATTTGATAGATATTTGGGTTTGGTTTAATTGGAATGTTTACATCTAGTTTGCTTGCGATATTTTGAATTTTCACTGCGGCTCCGCGATCGTAAGGTATTGCACTAGTGTATTTTTTATTTGGTTTTTGGTAGCTAGGGATATTATCGATTTTCTTTATTCAAATAATCAGAAACGATAAAGATAACATTCCCCCCCTCGAATCCGCCGGCATTTACAAGATCCCTTTTAAATATCCAAACAATAACAACGGTTGCTATGTAGGAATGACTAAGAGAAAAATTAATACAAGAATTAAGGAACATACTAACGATATAAAATTTGGCAAATACGGCACCGCGCTAGCACAAACATATAAAAATGAAAATATCGAAATAGATTTTAAAAATACCGAAAAAATCGCGAACTATAACAGTCACAACTATGCACTTTTTCGAGAAACCATTGAAATTATCACCCAACCGAACGCATGCAACCTGGACCAACCAACAACAAGTATAGACGCCACCTGGCGCCATATCCTAAAAAAGAGAAAAGAAGTTAAAACACCTGCAGAAAATCTTCAGAAGCGCACAGAATGGAGTGACCGACGATGACGATGAGGGGGGGCCCCCTAATAAGAAAGTACTTCGCCAAAAAGTGTCACATCGGTAAAGCTAAAGTAAGGTTTTTTTGTTTATTTAATTAAACACCATAATATTTACACTTGTTGTGACAGTTAACACAATTCATTGACTTTTATTTAAATTTAGAGTTGTATTTTATTTTACAAATTCTTAAAAAGATATATCTTCCTAGAACTAATAGAGATTTACATTAATAAAACAATGTAGAAATCTCTGCCAAAATTCATGAATTGTGACAATGATATTATTTGTTCCCTACTAATGGAAAAGTACAATTTTCTATATCTGTATTTTACGTTAAGTACTGTTTTTAGTCATACTAATCTTATTATTTTTTTTTTAATTAAATGTTTTTTATTACAGTGCTATTCCAAGAAGACGTCTTATTACAGAATCCCCTGCTTCAAAACAAAATCAACAACCAGAAGCAGTAATTACATTTGATTCAGTGATAGAAAATTTGGTAATAAATAGTTTTTATATTTTAAATGAATATAAATACATTATCAAAGTTCTGCAGAAGCTTTTAGGCTAAGGTCCCAGCCATTATCAGTGCTTACGTGTAGAGATGTAAAAAACCCGTGAATTTTGCTTCTGGGGAATAAACATGGGAATTTTCGTGTTTAAACTGGGAATTTTGGAAACTTTGATGGGAAGAAACTAATATTCAATCATTAGATTTAATTTCACTTCTTTTAGGTGTACTAAACAACTTGTTTCAATATCATTTTTATTCTATTTGCTTAAATAAAAGCGATATCAACAATTATGTGATTATTTTGCAGAAAATTGTAAAAAAAATAAATGTTTACGTTATTGACAATAATAAGTGATGAAGTTTTGTCTGTCTATTTAAATAACTTTATTTTTATCTTTTTTTTATGAGTACCATAAAAACACGTGTTATAAAAAATAATACAATGAAATTAAATTATGGTAAGAATACCTTAAAATTATTAAATTTTATTATAATTCATCGAACAAAATTTCACATTAATTGATAAAATTTTGTTATAATCATTCAAAGAGTACGGGGAATAAAATCGAACATAAGTTCTTCGGTTATTAAGAATTCAAGCAATAATTTTTTAATGCATTGAATCAATACATAAAATATTCAATAGCTAATTATTAATAATTTGGCTGTTATTTCTTTCTTCACTTATTTTTTGCATATTAATATTGTTGAAATTTTAATTGAAATAATATTTACCAGTGTAATATTATTGATTGTTTTAGTAAATGCAGACTATTTTGTAGCATTTTTGTTTTATTTTTGAAATAAAGTGTTAAAGATATACAACAGAAACATGCGATTTGGAAAAAAAAAAAAAAAAGAAGTGTTATATTAAACTCAGTGTATATACAGTCAGAACTAAGATATAAATATACTGCAATAACAGAGAATAAGTCTGTTAAATAATAAAATTTGAAACTTGTACTTTTTAAATTTATAGACGTTAGAAGCACTATTTAAAAATTGAAAGATCATAAAAAACATCTGAATATGAGATAACATTTTGAAATGCCTTAGAACATCTCTAATCTCAGAAGGAAAAAAAAGCTAAATTTGCAAATTTTGAAAACTTTCAAAATTCCCTTCCCAAAAAACCGGGTTTATTCCCTGGTTTAAACCCGGGTTTCCTCCCCCCCCCCCCTCACATTCCTACTTACGTGATGCTGAATTGCAGTGGCTTCCTTCTCTCTCATTCGATATCTCGTCTTCAGCAGGCTAAAATTTACTAAATATTTCTATTAACCTCAATAGTATTGCAGCTGCACTTGTTGACTAAAATTTCTATTATTTCTTGATTTATTGTACATGCATAGTTATCAAAGTTGGCTAGTTTTCTTACATTGTTAAGATGTACGTTTATATTTTGTTCTTTATTAATTTTAGTTAGGGCTGTTGTATACAATTACCTTATTGAAGTTCTGCAGTAGCTTTTTGGCTAGCACCCCAGCCATCATCTAGTTTTTATTTCTTTACCACTTGTTACTTTTTAAATAGCTAAAGTCTGTTCATCTATAATAATAAAAGTCATATATATATCACTTATCTTGCTTTTTTTAAGAGGGAATAAATGAATGGATTGTATCAGGTATGGCCATTTTTTCCAAAGTGGAAAAAACTTGGGGAAAATTGTAGTATTTTATGGTATAACATAAATAATTTTAATTGAATGGTTAAAACCAGTTATTTGTATCCCAACACTTGTGTTCCCATGAGTCAGGGAAAACCTGGAACAGTCAGAGATTTTGAAGTTAGTGAAAAAAGCCAGGAAAATGTCAGGAAAAATTGTAAACCTGGAAAAATGATGATATAAACCTGGAAAATGCTTTTTAAACTTGAAGACTTCTTCACACACCATAAAATTAATGAAAGCAATACCGGTTTCAAAAGGATGTGGCCTTTCGTCTTCAGGTGCAAAATATGTGCTACTAATTTGGAGGCGAAAGTAAGACTGAAAGTAGGGAAGCTTTCAGTCTTGCTTTTGCCTCTAAGGCAGTAGCATGTATTTTGAACCTAAAGAAGAAAGGCCACATGCTTTTGAAACCGATAGTGCTTTCATTAATTGTTTCTGAAAAATGCTCTTTGAGCATGCAGTTTAAAGTGCACTGTGTTATCTTTTATGTCGTGAGCTATATCATCTTTTGTCATTAGCTATATTTTATGTCACGAACCAGAATTTGTGACCTGGAATTTTAGAAAACATAGACCTGGAAAAGTCAGGGAATTTTATTTTTGAAATTGAGTGGGAACCCTGCAGCATTAATCAATTGATTACTGTTTTTTTTTTTTTTTTTTTTTTTTTTTTAATAATTTTATTTAAATTATCGAACAATTTTTAATGGAAGTATATAAATTTATTTATTTATTTTTGGAGATCGAAAAATTAAGCTTTGTCTTTATGTAATAAAAAGAAAAATTTGAATGTGAATTTGTGAAAAATCTACATGTAGTTTTGTGGATCAAAATTTAGTAAGAAAATCAAGTTCTTCAGAACCTTTTAGCCAGGGTCCACTTTTTGTGAATTGTGACAAATGTAATTTTGCAAAACTAGAATTACAATTAAAATAAGGTTTTGTTTTAGATAATGAAGGTTCATTTTTGCATTTGCACAAAAAGCTTTTATAAATAAGAAATTCAATGTCAAATTTTCAGGAAAATACAGCAAAGCACATCTGATTATTCTTGCGACCTGTTTGTTCCATGGAAGGTTAGTTTTTGAAATGAAAGAGATTTATCAAAAGTTCATTTTTATGACGAAAAATTTTGCAAAGTGTCCGTTTTTAAATTAATAAAAAATTCTGTGAAGGGTTCTTTTTTATGATATAAAATTTTGTGAAGCAAGGATAAGATTTTTCAGCTTTCTAGCAGATTTCAGCTATTTGGAGGTTTAGTTTTACTATTAATTTTCTCAGCTTCTTTTGTTTTTCTGATGTGAAGTTGTTACATCAGCTAATGGAATGAAACTTGATTGACTATTAAAGCATAATCATTTGTTCTTTTCTTCTTATAGATTGAAGATTAAAAACTATATTTACTGCTCTAACATAATAGCTTTTGTCATCAAAATTCTAGAACAGTCAAACTTCGATAACGTGAAACTCAAGGGGAATAAAAAATTGGTTCATATTATCAGTAGTTCATGCTATCAGTAACTCAGAAACTGATCTTCATTTTGATGGGGATTGTGGAAACAGTTCATGTTAAAAGTAATTCACGTTTAAGCGTGCTCGCGTTAACAAGATTCGACTGTATTTCATTTAAGTATCTTGCATTTGCATACATTTTCAGGTTTTTTGTCTTTTTGCTGATTTTATCCTTGGTGTAGGGTTATTTAACAGACCCAGTTTTACCTCTGGACAGACCTCCGAAGATAAAGGTTGACATATTCAAAGAGTGGAATTCAAAAAACATAATTTGTAAAATTTCACTTTTTAATGAGATAATTCTTAAAATTATAAAGCAATAAAAATAGCATAAAGGCCCACTTCACTTACCGTCACTGGAAGCCCAAGCCAATGTTATTCTATGGGAAAGTTTGTTTATTTATAACTTATTAACTAATACATATTTTTAAATTCTGTTTTCACATTCAGAAAATTCACAACAGTTAAATTAATGAAAATTTTTTGAAAACGAGTTTTTAAAATTTTAAATGTTTTATTTTGAAGCTGTAAAGTATGAATTTTCAATTTGTGAAAATTTTCATTTTACAGTTTCTAAATAAAATATTAAAAAATAAAAAAATCCATTTTTAAAAAACTTTTGTCAATTTAACAGTTATGAATTTTCTGAATGTGACAACAGAATTTTAAAATATGCATTAGTTAATGAGTTATCAGTAAACAAAAATTCCCATAGAATAACATTGGCTTGGGCTTCCGGCATTGGTAAGTGAAGTGGGCGTTAATGGTAACTTTGACTGATGTGCAGACTTAAGGTAAAATTTCTATGATACTATTATATCTTAATATGGAATTTTGATTTAAACTTAAATATTTGATTATCAAAATCAACCCATTAATTAATTAAAATTAAGGTATACAAACACTATTTCTTTATTTAAATCAAATTGGAGTGTAAAGGTTGATATTTTTTTATTTATTACCAACCATGCGAAAAAATACCAGAGCCGGGAATCGAACCTGGGCACCTCCGCTTAACGCGCGGATGCTCTACCACTGAGCTACCCTGGCTGACAACCAGCTAGGCACTTCTCGCATAATATTCGTTGGCAAAGTCACCGAGTCTGCAAACGCAGATATATCAGGTGAGATAATAATAATCGTAGCACAACTCCATAGACCACGAAATTTCAATTTAGAAATTTTTTATTCATGAATTCATCAACTGTGAATATTTATTTAAATCAAATTGGAGTGTAAAGGTTGATATTTTTTTATTTATTACCAACTATGCGAAAAAATTTCTTTAGTCACTATTCTTTCTTTCACTAGTCTTTCTTTCACTATTTCTTTAGTCAAAATATGTTTAATGTGCTTAAAAGAATCTATATTTTTGTAAAAATGTAATTTCATGTCAAAATATAATTTCATTTAACCAAGCTTTATGTATTATTTTCTCAATTAACATGCTTTAATGACACAGTTTACAGCATGTTCTCTAAAATTAACTAAACTGATTTTTCTGTAGAGTAAATTTCTATGCTTTTTCAATAATTTGATTAAATTTTGTACACAACAAATACATTGTTATTATTATTATTATTATTATTTTAATAATTTTTATTATGTATTGTCTGGAAATTATGTTTAAATAAAATAAAGCAGGGATTAAAAAAAAAAAAAAGCTTTTTAAATTTATAATGTAGTAGAATTTTAAGTATTAAATTTATTTGTTAAATAGTCTCATTTATGCTGTATTTTTATTTCAGTTTGGACCAGATGAAGCCTTATTTAATGATCCCCTAGTTCAGTTGCTAACCGAAAACATTAATAAAGTTAAGCAATGTGAATTGATGAAAGAATCTGATTTTGAAGTAAATAAATTTTATATATATGTAAATAAAAAAATTCTACTAATAATGTATGAATAAAGCATAAACTTTCTATTTAAAATTATAGTCTTTAGTATGTAAAAGTAATTTTTTTTTTTCATTTTTATATTAACAATTGAAATGCTGATTTTGTTGTATATCATTCTACATTCTGAAATGATCTTTTTTTTTTTTTTTTTTTTTTTCCCCATTTATACCATAATGGCTTAATTTAATGTTTATTCTGTACACTCTTAAAAAAAACCCCGCAGATCTTAGAATAAAACGTTTTTGCAGATTTCTGAATTTTGTAGATTTTAAGATAATTTCTTTTATTTACATCTTAGAACTTCATTTAAGTAGCAAATTATTGCAAAACGATTTATATGATATTACTACAATGCTGAGAAAAGTGTCTAATAAAAGTGCATATAGGAGAGAGTGGGGATGAATGGGACGCAGGATGAATGGGACAGTAGCAAAATTTTTATGTTTTGCATGCAGGGCTCGCGCTGACCTTTTGAAAAATGGGGTCTAAAGACCCTGCCACTATGAAAAATGTGGGTCAATTTTTTTTTAAATGGGGACACTTAAAAAAAAAAAAATGTTTTTGGACATGTAACTGGTAATATTTTCCATAAACACAGTTTTTCACAATTCCTTTTTTCATTTTGAAGCTTCGTACTAAAAAATTAATAAAAAGAAAAAAGTTCTGCATGTTAATTTTTTCGTCACAGGAAATTAGTACTTACCTGTGTTAAGCTTGCATTTGATCATGTAGTTAAAACAGCACATCAGTAAATGAACTTAATGAAAAGCACAAAGAAAATCTTTATTTAATAAAATCGAAAGAAGAAAATTATGACCATTTTGACTAATAGCAATAAATTTGGAACAACAACAATAATAATAAACTTATTAAAGAAAAATAAAAGAAAAGAAAAGAACATCTATTTATTTCTTCGTTTTTCATTAAACATTTCTTGTGCTCTTTTCAATATATTAGCACAATTTTGATCTGTTAATTTTGGTCCTTCTAGTGAAATCATCATTAAGTTTTTACACTTTTCTTCTGATAAAGAATTCCTCAATTTCGTCTTGTTTCTGTTGAGGCAAGAAAATCCTCTTTCTGCCGAAACTGAGCTTACTGGTACCACCAGAATGACATTAGCTAATAATGCAAATTCAGGAAATTCTTCAGTATATTCCTGAATAACAGTTTTACAAAACTGTTTTAAAGAGTAGCTAGGAAAATTTAGGGCCAAACACTTGAATTGGAAAAAAAAATTTCTCAATTCATTTTCATCTAGTAGTTCCGTTGTTCCATGACCAAAATGGTCTATTATTGTATTGAGCTCTTCTTTTCCAAAATCCTGTAAATCTATTTTGTTTTTAGGGAAACTTCCTGGATTAAATAGCAAACTAATTGCTGTTAGTACATTCACAGATTTATCTGGAAAGCGATCATTTATATTATTAATTACTGCCTTGATAAACTCTTCTTTTGTTTTGGATGAATTTTCTTCATAATCGCTTTCGAACTCTGTGGTTTCACTTTGTATCTGTCTGACATGAGATTGTTCTTGTTCCCCAGGTCTATCAATAAGAGAGCTTAATGAGTCTACACACATATTTACCAGGGGTTTAATTTTAGAGAAGTTAATGTTATCTTCCTGAAACATTTTGGATAATTTGTTTATGGGCTGTAATATATCGATACAAACTGCCAAAAAATAAGGCATTGAAGGACTCTTTAAACTTTTTAATAGCCCCTTCGCTTTTACAGAACTCATATCATTGCTTTTTACCGCAATATGTTCTAAGCTCTCAATTATTGAATTGCAGCTATTATATACAGCTACAGTGGCTTTATATAAGCTAATCCACCGGATTTGTTTTGGTTCAATTAATTTAATTTGTTCTTCATTTATTTCTTGAATTTGATCTAAAACACTTTCTCTTACTGGGCTATCATTGAAAAATCTAAATAATTTGCCTAAACAAATTTCAAGCTGTTTAATTTTTTCTATGGAATTGGCAGCTTGAGAAAGAGCAAGTGCAATTCTATGAGCACAACAATGCACAGCTATCAAAAATTTTGCTCCCGATTCTTTAATTAAAATGCCTACTCCCCCTTTACGACCTGTCATGACTGCTGCTCCGTCTGATCCAAAACCTACAATCTTATAAATTGGAATTTTTAAATCTTGCAACTTTTTCAAAATTGCTTCTGTAATTGTGACAGCTTTACCATCCTGTATATTAATATTATCAACAAAAACCGTCTTTGATTCCCCTTCTTGCACAAATGTTACATACAAAATCAATTTTTTGTAATTGCTAATGTCACAAGATTCATCACATATGATGCCAATCACAGGGGACTCTCTTATTTTTTAAATAAGTTCATCTTGTACAGTTTTTGAGAGTACTTCTGTCATTTCAGTAATTACAGAATGATGAGTGTAAACTCCTCCAGGAAAATCAACCCCATTTTCCTTCTGTAAAAGAAAAATTATATGTATTTAAATATATATATATATGTATATTTATACACATATATACATTTCAAACAATCTGATTACTAAAGATATTTATTATCATTTTAAAATGTTTAAAAATAAGTCTTTCAATTCTAAAAACAAGATGTTTTGAAGATAATTGTAACTTTCAGCTATTTCACAATATTTTCATTTATTGTTTATGTATAAAATGTATATTATTATCAAGAAAAAAAAAAAAAACATGATAATAATAATTTGAGTAATATTGGCGAAATGCCCCCACAAAAGACCAGCACAGGGAAGAAAAAAAAAAAAAATTTTTTTTGTTACCTGTCAGTTGAGTTTAAGATCCACGGTCGCCACTTGCCACGTGGCGATCTAATTTGAAAAGGCTTTGATCGAAAAAAAATTCACCAATTTGTATTTATCTTTAATTTTAATAAGAAAATAAAAATAATATATATTGATAAAAATGTATTGTAAAAATCGGCAGAAGCAGTAGAACCACAGCTCATTTATATATAAAAAAAAAAAAAAAAGAAAGAAAATTGTTTTAGGGTGCAGCTGTCTGCGGATGCGGTTTCATCTGATTTTTTTTATTTATTTTTCCATGTAACTTTGAAGTTGAAGCAATATCTTTCATTTTTATTTTCTTTTATACTTATTCTATAAGCAGAAAGTATTGGATTCATGAAATTGTTTTGTCCTCGTTTTCGAATTCATTAGATTTTGAACTAGCCATTCTTATTATTAAAGTAGTGGTGCACAATTTGTGACCTGCAAGAACGATTATTTTTGTGCCGAACGGAACGTATTTATTTATTTATTTATTTTTTAAAGGTTTGGGGAAGACAAAAAAAAAAAAAAAAAAAAAGACTTCCAATAATTTTTATGGATAAAATAAAGCGTGGTACTGGAATTCCCGGAGCCGGTTATCTTGCCGCGCACGCTGTTTCGATTTCCCGAGTAAGCTTTGATTTTCGCGCTACTCCGATGTCCGATTTTGGCAAATTATAGAACATCACAGATTTTATCGCTAGGTCTAGGTCGTCTAGGTCTTATCGCGAATGGAATAACTTTATTAGCTCTATAGTTATTTATATTAACTAGTTAAAGTTACTCAACATTCTAAAATGTAGAATAATTGCTAACATGATAAAATCATCTATTTTAAGTTTTAATGAAATGAAAAATACTATAAGTGGGTCAGTGTTTTCCTCCTTTCACTATTTTTAAGTGGAATAATATCATCTCGGGAAGTTTTTTCCAATCGCGGATATTTTTTCAGGATATTCTTTTCTAATATCATTAGGCTGAATTTCAGAGTTTCAGAAGGATATTTCAATTTTTCAAGAGTTTAAAAATTCCGAAAAAAAGATAGTCAAGATAACACTGCAAAGAGAAAAATCTCTCTCCATAAATATCTGGCGGAACGTAACTGGGCTTATGAAAGGATAAGGATGTTATTCCACAGACACGTCGCGCGGCGCATTTCTTCTCCCGCCTCGCAAGCAGCGAACATTTGTGTCTGCCCATAGCCTCTTGCCGGTATCATATTCTAGTTTCGGTTTTGTTTCAAAGTAATTTTTGCTGGTATTACCTCTTGCCGTTTTTTCGCTGACAGTTGTAGGTCGAAAAGCTTTATGGAATTGATTCAGACGGATTATTTGTTTGAGAATAGCCTTAAGACTCAATAAATATCAGTTTTTCCCCCATAATAATGAATTTCTGATATAATACATCGTATATGATTAAAAAAAAAGAGAGAGGTTTGATTCTATAGATTATTAATAGCTGTAAATTTCGTAAATGTAAAAGGCAGGTGTTCTTACATTCCATTATCTATACGCGACTCATCTACATGAGAAAATATTTTAATGCAACAGAAAATAAATAAGAAATAGTAATGAAAGCTTTACTTACTTGCAGATCTATTAATGAAGAAAATTTTACTTCTGGCAGCTCCTCTTTAGCTAACCAATAGACAGTCCGTAACTGCTTTTCTAATGAAGAATCTATTTTTTTACTTTGATTCTCTGCACACTTTTTGAAGAGGGCTTGTTGTTTTGTAATCTTTATAGCTTTTAAGTGTTGACATGATGCTCCATCCTTTCCCTCGATGCTTATATGTCGCACAAGTGCACTTCTCCGAAAGTTAGTACAACCTTCCGTAAAAGCATTCTTAAAATTAGCTTTTTGACAAACTGTACAAAACATTTTGCCGTCGTGATATTCCAGCCAGAAAAATTCATTTTCCCAGTTTTTTTTATAGTTTCGTTGCTTTGACATGGATTCCTTGTTCTAATTAATTGATACTTCCAACCCTAAAAGAACAATTGATTAAAAATAAAAAACGTACGACTATGCTAGATCTCTGACTCTTCGCACTTGCTCCGTCAGAACAGGCGAGGCGAGGAAGGGGTGAAAAGTGACGTCACGTTCGACCGGAGCTACGGAGCAGATGCAGCTGTTGGTGATTCATCAGTTAAGTTTAGACTATTAGCCCATCAAAGTAAATTGCTCAGAAATGAAGGAATGAAATTAAATAAAAGAAAATTTATTGTCTTAGAATAAAAAATATTTTCGGAGGATGAAGAGAATACATGTTAAAAAAAAAAAAATTACGGGTCCTCGGGACCCGCGATTAGAAAAAAAGTGCGTCCCTTTCATTAAAATTAGGGTCAATGGTGCGCTATAGCGCACCAACGCGAGCCCTGGCATGCACCAGAAACTTGACAATTTTTCTGATTTATGGCAGTACTGAGGTCATTCATCAACTGTAGTTTCAGAGTTGTGCTATCTATAGAAGGGCAGAAAAAAATTAAAGTGTCTTTTTCTGCTGCCAAAGTAACTTTTACTGATTCAATTAGGTAGTAGTTAAGAAATTAACTATTTGCTTAAAGTTAATATAACTCTTATATGATGAAAAGGCATAATCTTTTACTGTGTTTAGGATATTCAAGAAGAATATTGACTATTGTTTATTAAACATATTTTCTGTTTTATATGATCATGTGGTGGTGGGGATGAATGGGACATTCCCCACTATGTGCTAATTTAAAATTGTACACAAGAATTATATTAAAACAAATCGTAAATAAATTTTCAATATTTTTATAACCTGTAGTTCAGTAGTTATAACATGGAATTATAAAAATAGCATGGATTTAGAGAAAAATAGATTGTAATTAATTGTTCCGATTTTTGTTTATAATAATTATGTTTAAAAAAATTATAAGTTAGAATATTCAATGCAACTTAAATCAATAATATCAATAATTAAAAAAATAAATAAACTAATAATAATTTGATTAAAATCACAATTTCAATCAAGCTAATTAAATAATTCCTGTCCTGGTGATTATCAATGTAATACAGAATAGGATGCTTATTTTTCCAGATCAGTCGGAAACAAAAATTTATCTGGATAATTTGTACTCTATTATAATTATTTATATCTTTCTAGTGTCTTATTCATTTATTTATTTTTAGATTAAATCTTATTAGATTAAATTACCAAAGCGTAGAGCACTAGGAACTGTGCGAACCAAAGGACTTTTGCCTTTCAATTTTAATTTTTGTTAGTTTCAGTAAATCCATAGTGTGTAATGAAATCACATAAAACAATTCCATTTTGTTTTCTTTTCTTTGTTAATTTCAGTCCTGTCTCATTCATCCCCACATGTGGAGATGAATGGGACAATGCACATGCATGTAAAAAAAAAAAAAAAAATATTATTAATTAAAAATGATAACTTTTTATTAAAGTTAGTATGTTTATTTGTTACTGATTACTGAAATGTGCTTATGAGCAATATTGCAAAATTCTGAATTACATATGGTGAACGTTATCAATAAAAACATGAAAAATGTCCCATTCATCCCCACTCTCCCCTATTTAATTAAAAACTGTAATTGAAAGAACATTTTTTACACTTTTTTTATAATTGCAAATTATCTAAATTTTTGAAGAGCCTCGTCAATAGTAGAATAAAATGATTAATTTTGTCTTAATTTTTTTTTTTTTTTTTTTTTTGTGACCTGCAACAAAATTGGCAATTCTTGGTCAGTCACCAAGTTTGTCCTGTGAGAAAGTTTGATTATTTATCTTCATGGCAAAAAATTTTTCATGGAAACTAAGTCTTTTTTCTTATCTAATTCAATATAAAAAATTTTTAATTATTATTATTGACTAATAGTAATGTCGTTTAGGAGGTGCTGTATCAAAATGTCTAGAAAAAGTACGTAGAATGGAATCTTTATTCATCTTATTGCCTAATTAATTTATTTTGAGAATCAGTGTAGTAGCCTGCTTTAAAATGTTACTCACGAACCGCCACTATTGATTACACATAATTCATCCTCTTCAATAAACTGGGTGGTTGGTGATTCATTAGTATAAGTTACATAGTTAATTAGGCCGCTGAATTTATGCAATCCATTAATCAACAAATCAATTCTGACATTGTTTGTTCACATTGTAAATGGTAAGCAGATTTTTGAGAGTTGACTGTACATATATATACATACCGTGCAACAACTATGGAGTCGCATATTTTCTACAGGGAGCAATAGAAAACTACAAAACCACGGCAAGATGCAAAAAACTACAGAATCAGGCTTCTGTCAATATTATTTTTATTTATTGATTTAATTTTTACTTTGATAGTAATTGCAATTTCAAAAGATTTCTATAAGGGAACGCAATGACATCTAAATATTTTCTTCCTGTCAGTACGCATGTACAACACTAAATCGAAACAACATTCTTGATTCTTTCTGCTGCTATAGAACCGCAATCAAGGTTTTTCATGATTTTGCTCGTTATGACTGTACATGCTTTTAAACTAAACCGGTATTACCATTTAATGAATAGAGATCTGGCATTACTCCTACATTTTTAAATAGATTTATCCTAAAATCAGATGTTTGCGTTTTTTGTTGTTTCTGCATCGATATTTCATAGAAGATAAAATATTTAAATCAGATAAACGATATTAGCGTTAAATCGATATTTTGTTTTACATTAAAGCCCAGTCTTAGTGTCCACTGGTGTGATATGATCATCTTTGAAAGGAATGAGGAGTCCATCAGCTAACTAATTATCTTTTATTAAGTTCAAGATGCAGTCATGGGTCGAGTATTAAGACATCATAAGCGGCTAGTCCCGGATACAATACCAATGGTTGGCAATCATCTGCCATCGTTGCTGCGAACCCCGGAGGGTCGCGATTCCTGTTAGGAAGATTTACATAATGTAGTAGTATGATTATAACGTGAGTTTGTTAGGCAAGCCAATACTGGAAAAAGCTACGATTTCTTGTGCGTTCCAGCTAAAATTCTGCTCATTTCGATGCGAACCAAAATTCTTCGTATGAATTCTTATTCTGAGCTAGTTCCCACCTACATTTTATCATTAGTCAACCTTGACATCTGGGATTAAGTATTCTGCAATGTTTTGCCACTAAAATTGACGATTGCATAATTCTTATTCTAAAAGTTGTTCTCAAATCTGATTCCAATTAAATTGTTCTTAAATTTAAGAGTTATTCTAAGATATTAATATTAAGTTATCACTTAATATTAATTTTAAATAATTTAAAATCTTAAATTCTTTTTATCCTTTCATATATAAATATAACTTGCAAACTGTAGATGACTATTAAAACTATGAGTAAAAATGCAGATCCTTTAGCTTAAACAAAGCTTTTATGAGATGATTTTGTTCTACCACAGCAAAATATAGATTTTTATAAAAGTTAAATGATTTTACAAATAATTTTTATTTCAAATATCTGTATATGTTGTCATTGGGCGATTTATTTATATGAATTTTGTGTAAATTAGAAAATTTATGTTTTTGTATCTCCCCCCCCCCCCTTCTCTCTCTTTATTAAATACATATTACTTTTCTTTCTATCAGGGCTTGGATGATCTTGTGAAGAAAGCAGCAGAATCTACTGAAGAAGATCCAGCTTTTGAGAAATTTCTTGTTCAAATGTGTGGTAAGTAAATTTAAGCAGCTGCTTTTATAAAAGAATACATTTTTAAATTTTCATTTCATATATGCAGAACTTGCTGTTTAACTGTGAATAATCCTCTCCCACCATGTTATTATTATTTATTATTATTCTGCATCTCGTTTTACTTGCAATTTGGTGTATGAAATAAAAGAATAAGTGTAAAAGAAAGATAGAAAGATATTTCATTCTTAATTATCCATTTTATTGATTACATGGATGTAAAATTCTTTTCTTAATATCTGAAGAATTAATATTATTAATTTAAATCATATTAATAAGATGCAGGGTTGCCACAGGCTACTAAAAGGCAACTATTTTCAGCTTGAGGAGACTATGGCAACTTTTTTGACCCAAAAAGCTTGAAAAAGCAACTATTTTCACAAAAAGGCAACTATTGGGAGACTATTTTTCACCTTTTGCAAAATTCTTCCAGAAATATCAGGAAAATCCAGAAAGAAATATTTTCTATTCATATTATAAACAATCCCATATCTTAACCTTTTCACCTTTTATTTATTTATTTATTTTACCACTTTAAAGCATGGTATATCCTTGATGTTGACCAAGAAACAGGTGGAACATCCAATGAGAATGTAGAAATAGCATGATATACATACATATTAAGCTGGCCAATTTGCTTATTGCAAATGGCTACTAGTACACTCCTGTGACCTGTTATGTCCTTCCTCACCCTATTTTCATATAAGAAAAAATAACGAAAATATAAAAGAAAACTCTTTTAGTAAATCAGAAAAGTTAGAATACAGCAAAGGAAAACATAAACTCCTAAGAGCGGACAATACTTAATCTTTTCAACAACCAAATCCCATGTTATTCTATGGAAAAATTTGTTTCTATAATGACTCATTGCCTAATGCATTTTTTTTTTTTTTTCAGTTTTCACACGCACACACACATACATATATATATTAATAGTATATTTAAATTGAATAGTAAGAAAATGTGTATATTTTTCATCCTTTAATGATCGTTAACATGTGATATTTAAGCTAGTGTTTTGGTCACTAGGCTATTATTTAGGCAACTATTTTAATGCTTCTAGGCTACTAAAGCAACTATTTTTGTTCTATTTCTTTTGTGGCAACCCTGTAAGATGTAAAAACCAATAGTACAATAATTTGATAATGAACAAAACAAAGATTTTTAGTATTAGATTATGATAAAGCAACTTGCTTCATCTGAATAATAATAGATGCAATATTATTAATCAATATTTGTATAGTTCAGTGCTATTATTATATACTTCAAATTCTAAGAACAACAACATGACAAAAAATAAATAAGTAAATAACAGTAATAATAATAATAATTTTCTCTTCTAGACTTATAAGGGAAATATGAATCGGTAAAATTTCTATTGAAAACAAACTAAGCTTAAATTAACATATTCAGTGCTACACCTGCCGATCGGTGGAGTGAGTGTCTGTATCCAGTATTATGGGGGGGAAAGCCCAATGCGAATGTCTTAAAAAGCATGGTTGAAAACATAGGGTAGAGTGCAAAACTTGTACAACAATCTCCCAGAGATTGAGATGTGACCCTAACAGTTTTAGCTATTTCTGTAAAAGCCAACAAAATACAGACCTTAGCAAGACAAGGTGGCATAGTGGTATTGTGTTTGATTCATGAGTAGGAGTTCCTGAGATAGAGTCCAGGCAGGGGTGTTTTTTATTTTAATTTTTTATTTCAACTAAAAAAAATTTTACATTTTAAATTAAATTAAATTTTTAATTTAAGCGAAAATAATTATATTATGAAGGTCTTTTTTTTTTTTTTTTTTTTTTTGGGGGGGGGGGGGGGTATACCAATTAATAAAGTATTAACCAGGAATTTAAAAAATTTATTTATTCCCAGTAGCAGAAATGCCGCGACACGGCGACATAGTCGCGGACACAGAAAAACGGCTTGCAGACAGTTTTTGTCTGCACTAATAAAAAAAATTAGTCCACAACTTTCGGACACTCTTTGTCTGTACTACTAAAAAAAAAATTGCCCGCAACTTTCAGACAGTTTTGTCTGTAATCATAAAAAATTGTCTGCAATTTACGGAAATTTTTTGCCCACAACAATGCGCTACCGATGTATGACGTCTTTGACGCTCTCTGGTAGGAACTCTAGAGCCTCCTATAGGTGCCTTGGTAGGAACACACAAAACAGTGCTTAACAAGGGCAACCTAGGAGCCTAGATCTCCCTTGATAGGCAGCGTTATACGTGTATTCTTTTCTCCTGTTACCTCTTACTGAGATTCTACGGGAACGTAGAAAAGTGCTAATTTCATTTAAAACTGCTCTAAAACTTCTCCTCCACTTCAAAATTCATTATTAAATTGCTTGATTGATTGATACTGAATAATGTCTATATATTTTTGATCTACTGAAAAATGCATAAGAATGAAATGTTTGTAAACTTAAAATCTGGCTAAATGGGGTAAAGAATATTTTTTGAAAATTGGTTATAACATCAATAATTATGATTTTGATAATGGTGGGGGGTGGGGGAGATAAATCAGGAATTTCATTTAGTTTAAAATTTTTCATTTCATTGTTTTTTTATATGATTCTAATGTAAATTTTCTTGTATTTTTATTCAAGTTAGAAAGATAATTCTTTTTTTTTTTTTTTTTTTGTGTGTGTTTCAGGAAACAGTAAAGATAGTGATCATTTTAATGTTGAAAACACCCCTCTGAAACTGACTGATACTGAATGGGAAAAAATATCTGATGAGAAGAAAAATAATCAAAAAGAAATTGCTGATAAAACTCTAAATAATGAGCTCAATCAAGAAGCAGCACAAAATTTTACCAGTAATAGTAAACTTGAAAAAATAGAAAGCACTTCTGCTGAAGAAATTAGAGATTCAAATAATGATAATCCTAATGAACCTCTAAATGTATTAGAAAACAACTTAAATTCTTCAGTAGTTAATTTTAATATGAATCAGAAAACTTCATCAGATTCTCAACCATTTCTAAATTCTGATATGAATTCTCAACTTAACAGTACTTTTGAAAGTTATTTATCCAAAGATAAAACTGTTACCACAGGCAGTGTAAATAAACCAAATGATTTATCTTCTAATTTGCCAGCAAACAATAACTCTGATAAAGATTTACAATCTTCAGAAATCTCATCTGTAGTAGCTGTTGATAATCAAACTTCTTCTGTTAGTCCCATTCCAAATAATGTTGTGTTGAACAGTAACAATATAAGCAGCCAAGAGGAAATCAAAAATACAGAAATGGGCAATCAAAGCATTAATTTTGATGCTCATAATACTCCCCAAACTGATAATTCTGTTACTGCTGGATCTATTAGCAATCAGCCCACTTCAACTGCGCAGATGACTAGTTCCAGCCAAATGATTCCGCAACTAGTGTCACAACCACCTCAAATGACCACTCAAACTAATGCTCTTATAGAATTACCACTTCCTAGTCTTCCAGCTATCTTTATGCCTACTTTAAATCCTGATGGTACTGTACAGGGTAATTTATATCGTTTTGTAATAAATACCCCTGTGTTTAATCCTTCACCTGTTAGTGGAATTGGTTTGCCATTACAAACTGCTCCAACTCAGAATGTTACAAGCCCATTAATTGTTACTTCTACACCTACTGTACCTCTATTAAAAAAGGGAAATGTTGGGAAAAGAAAGAATATAGAAAATTCAGTTGTTACTCCTGAAAGTAGGTATATTTTTGTATCAAAACCACAATTTAGTTTTATATTTCACTGTATTGTCTAACTTGTTATTGACTGAAAGAGAGTAAGTTTCGTATGATGTGTGTAGTGATCTGTAAAAGTTTACAGTTTATATAAATTAAAAATAAATTGAGAGTGACTATTTAATTATATATTTTAATGAGTATTTATTTCTTTTTAATTTTAACTTTTTTCATCATGAGGATAATTTCTTGTATATAGGATTTAAAAAAATTGTTATATAAATACAGTCAGACCTCATTTATAAGGTCACACCTTGGGACAGTATTTGATTGTATGAACAGAGCGACCTATTAATTGGTTGGTACAAATTTGTCAATAAATGAGTATAGAAACTTCAGTTCATCAAGTTATTGTGATTCCTTACAAAAGCTGTGCCTACTTCTCATAGACAATCCTATTCTGCAGAGAGATGATACTCATTGGAAAAAAAAGTAAGAAGTAAAGATTGTTGAATTAGATTGGGGTTGTTGTTCTAAGCGGTCATTTTTTTTTACTATTGAGGCTTATTAGATTAGGATCTGGGACTTAAAGTAGATCCTGAACCACTACGCAACAATTCATGCCTGAACCAGAACTTAAATGTATTATAGCACCTGACAACTGAAGGCTAGAATGCTAATCATTTGGCCATCAGATGTGTAGAAGTAACAATGAAAAAATACCTTTCGTTGATGAAAGATCATGTTTTTTTTTTTACCACATGTTTGGGGTGCTATTCAATTTTCATTTTTTGTACATTAAGGCTCCTTAGATCGAGGCCTATGGCTCGAATCACTATGAAAACCCATGCATGAATTGGGATTGAAATCCGAGGCCTGACTACTGAAGTATAGAGCACTAATTATTTAAATATAAATATTTACACAGCTTTAAAAATGTCAATGTAAAATATTAAAAACAAACTGCAATTTCAGTAGCGTAAAGCATACTGTCATCAGTGACCATCATCACTGATGACAGTATGCTTTACAATACCAAAATTGCAGTTTACTTTTAATATTTTACATTGGCGTTTTCAGCGTTGTATAAATATTTGTATTTCTGTTCAACTTCAAGTCTGGTTATACATAGTCGAACTATTCAGATAGGCTTTTTACCACCGAGAATCTTTTGTTAGTCAACTAGTTTCACACTAACAAGGAGAGATTATAACATGTAAAATTCAGTTCAGGACGAGCTTGTGCAGAATTATTGTATACTGTGAAAGTAACAACGTATTAAAGCAGTCATGCACACTAGCCGAACAATCTGTATAAAAAAGCCTTAAAGTTTCAGTAATTGCTAAGGTTAAGTTTTTTCACTAAAGTGTCTGTGCTCCAATGGTGTACTTAGTAGTGGGCATAAATGCTGTCTGAATTTTTCAGGTGTATTGCTACCTAAAGCTATATGATATCTTTATTATTATTATTATTATTTATTTATTTATTTATCTAAACATTTAATTTATTTAGAGATGTTGGTGTTATAAGGTTGAATTTTATTCAAACTATGTAAAAAATGCTAGAGCCTGGAATTGAACCCAGGCACTCTGCTTACCGTGCAGTGCTCTACCATTGAGTCACCCTCGCTGATTACCTGCACAGCATTTTTTCCATATTGCGCATTGGAAAGACAGTGATCTTGAGTTCTGATAATCAGATGAAATATCTGGGAAAAGTTGTAATTAACTTAACCCTTTTAGCATAATGTCAGTCTTTTTCTGTCGTAAATAATTCAAGTAACAGACTAGTTTGACTAAATTTTGAAAATTGTTGCTTTTCTCAAAAGTAAGATTAATAAATATTTGTAGTATACAGTAATAAATTTTCATATTTAAACCATGCATATTATTAATTTTATGAATCATTTAATCAGATATGCTGAAAAATAACCAATACTGTAAGGCTGGATTTGCCAGCCACTGTCGAATAACTTAAAATTTTAATTTTCAGGTCTATAATACTTTATTTGTAACTGTTTTCTTTCTTTTAAATTCTAAGCAATCTTGTCATTTCTGTTTTTTTTTTTTTTTTTTTTTTTTTCTTTACCACCAGCTTTTTATCATATATTTAACATATATATTTAATCTAGGTTCAAAGACTCTAATTATAGATATTGCATCTTCAGATAAAGAATTAACGCCTAAAGAAACTACTCCAAATAGGCCTAAAACTCCTCTAAAAAAGCGTAAGTATCATTCTTATTGTTACCATTTTCTTATGTTAGTTGTCAATGGAAAGTAAAATCAAATGGATTCTTTATTGATTAATTTGAGGTCACTTTCAATAATAATAAAAGATAGATTTTAAATGAAAGATTAACTTGGCCATTGGACAAGATTACTCAATAAGAACTCACGCATTATCTTATATATATATATAGAGTTTACATATAATTAAAAAATCTGCAGTGATTTCACTTGACTTTCTAAACATTTAGCAATTAATGGTTGTTAAAACAAATATTGTAAATAAGAAATGTTGCAAAAGGAAAATCATAATAGAATGTTTAAATATTTTTCCCCAGCTTGTATGTCATTTAATGGATTGTAATGTATTTAAATTCTTTTGTGCGTCCCTGTAAAAGAACTATAAATGTTAAGCTAGCAATGTCAAATATTTATCTATTTTTTATGTTTTCGCATTACTAATAATTTAATTTATAATAAGTTGATATAATCATAAGTTAATAATTATGATAAGTTGTCCTAAATTTCCTGAAATTTTTAGCTGTCATGCTATTTATTGTCATTTAAACAAACCGAATTAAGTAATCAAATCCCAAACTCATTCTGTACTACTGCACCATAATTGCTAGATAATAAATAAATAAAAACCTTGTAAACATCTCTAATGCTTATTTTTTTTGTTTGGTGAAGAACAAGACTATTCTTATACGTTTTATTTCCATTGCATTGATGGGTGATGTTTACAATTCTGATGCACTTTTCCACAAATGAATGAATGGACAAGATTCATAATTTTAGAACCTAAGAAAAATTTGCCGTTATTTGCCAGAAATAATAAATATATTATTTTCTCATTTTATTATTTCTATCCTAAAATTTTTCCCTCGTACTCTTAAAAAAAAGTTTTTAAAATTTGTCTCTAAATTGAAATTACAAAAAAGATGCCCTTTTTGATATGAAGATTGAAAAAACACGAGTCTAAAAAAGTTTTTGAAATGATGGCTGTAACTGAGTTTTAGTAGAGTTTCAGATGCTCTGATAGTCTTTTTTAACTCTAACAGGGTTCATACTCATCAGGGAAAACCTGAAATACTCAGGGAATTTGGATTTCGTTAAAAAAAAGTCAGGGAAAATAAAAGTTTTTATTAAAGGTCAGGGAAAAATCAATTATAAAATCTGGAAAAACAAATATTTCCTTTCTCTCAAATTATATATTTTTTTTTGTTTAGCTTAATATCAAAATTCAAGTGATTAAGTATCATGAAAATATGCATGTAGATAATGATTTCTATCTAAATTTCTATCATGGTTGGCAGTAACATGACATCATATAGTGGAAGTAGACGTGAGGAGTGTTTCTTGTAATATGTCACTAATATTTTCTTGAAAATTGTCTGGAAAACTCAGGGAAATTTTTCCCCATATTTAAGCATGAACCCTGTCTAAAATTGTGAGTTAAAAGTTTATTATTTATTTGCTATTTTAAATTTTCTTATATGTGTTAAAATACAGTCGAACCTCGTTAACGTGAATCTCAAGGGGGAAAATAATGTTCATTATTAGTAGTTTATGCAATCAGTAACTAATCTTCATATAACTAAACTAATCTTCATTTTGATGGGGACTGTGGAAACAATTCATATTAAAAAGTAATTCATGTTAAGTGTGTTCATGTTAATGAGGTTCGACTGTATATTAATTAACTACTTATGTTTGCTATTTGTTCTGTATTTTAATCATAAGTAAAATTTTGAAAGCTATTTATCAAAAACCACTCAGAAATAAATACATTTAAAAACTGACTGTCTATATTATTATAATTATGTAAACGCTCTTTTTGCCCATGCACACTAGATTCCAGACGTCTTGCTTATGTAGGTAGATTAGTAATTTTGTCTTGAAAATGTGATGAAAGTTTTAAAAGAATGTATGTCCTGAAATTTCATTTTGTGCTAGTACTACCCCTGATAGAAAGAAAAATAGTTATTTGAGAAAGCATGAAAAAAAGTAATTAAGTGATAAAATTAGATTATTCTAGAATATAGCTAACTATTAAATTTTTAACTTAGTCATAACTGTATTTAAAACTTTCACAACATATTTCTTTTTTTTTAAAGATTGTTATTGAATTAAAGAAATGATGGTTAAATAGAAGGAAAAATAGTTGTTTAAGAAAACATGAAAAAAAAGTAATTTAATTGATAAAATTAATAATTATTATGGACTATAGCTAATTATGAAATTTTTTAATTAATCATTGCTGTACTTAAAACTGTCACAATGATGTTATAGAATTGTGTCTCACATTTCATATTTTCTTGCTTATCTTCTTCCTTTTCCTTTAGGGTATATCCTTAAAGTTAAACTTGAATAAAAGCACTGTATTATTACTATTATTAACAGTGTGATTTTATAGCGATTGTCTTAATTTTATCATTGTAGTATTAATATTTTTGTTTTTTGATTTTTAGGTCGAAGAATTTCTAAACGTCAAAAACCAACTATAAATTATTCTGAGAGCTGTATATCGTCACCATCTTCATCAGGATCTACAAAATCTAGCAAAAGAAACAATAAAAAGCAGAGTTCTAAACGTAAACCTCTTCGTTTATTCCCTGACTCTCCTTCTTTAAAAGTAAACAAAAATATATATCAAACACCAGCTAAAGATTCTGAAAATGATATTCCTGTTATCTCTATACCAAGTCCAACAAACCAATCGTCTGCATTTAAGTTACTTTCCCAAATTACTGGTCAGTATGAAAGAGGAGATAGAAGCCCTGTATTAAAATCTTTAATGTCTAAAGCTGCTGTATTATCGGATAAAAAGTCTCTTTCTAATTCTACCCATGTACGTCATTTGGACTTCAATTCGAATTCAAATGCTCAAAATAAAAATAATGATTCGGTTAATAGTATTAAGATGAGTAAAGCATCAGAACCAGTTTTAGAAAAATCAGAAACTGCATTTAGGAGATCATCTCGAATTCAACAGCAAAAAATTGAAGAGGTTAATGATTCAGTGGTTACTAAATTAACAAATGTCCAACAATCAAAGAACAAATTAAAAGTTAATTCTTTTGCTATTTCTTCATCAAATAATCAAGTAAAAGATGTAGAGTCAAATGATTTTAATTCTCCAATGTTTAGTAAAGCATTAGATGTTTTTAATTGTGTAGATGATACCCAGATTTTTGATATTGATATGAATTTAGAACTAACCAAATCAAAAGATTCTCATATTGTGTCAGGTATGCCTACAAATGATCATCTGCTTTCAAAAGAAGCTGGAATAGCAAAGGAAAATGAACAATATCAGCAGAGAGAGATTGAAGTTATTGAATTAAATAAGTCTGACAATAGTGTTAATTTGAAAGAAAATGCCAGCCTGTCATCAACTTCACCTAAAAAAAATAATTTTTCTGGTATAAACAACCTGAATTCACCACTAAAGGAAAAGAAAGAAATAAAAATTAGTGATAAAAAAATAGAAAATATTAAAAATGATACCAATATGAAAGATAATAAGGATATTAATAAATCTAAAAAGTTGCCTTTGCAAAGCAAAGGGCTTTCTACTGTGAAAAATATGCATAATAATTCATGTGTTTCTTTACCTACATATAGAAATTCTGAACTTTCAGAAAAACAATCTCCTAATAATCAATCTGAAAAAGATATGGCTTTGGCATATAACAGTGATAAAGATAATTCAGAGATAGTAGCTGAAAGTGTTAGCCCAAAACCTTGTAAGTCAGATTCAACAAGATTACATCTTTTATTGTTTGGATCTGACAATGAATTTACTCCTGAGAAAGATTCAAATCCAGCTATACAAGCATCAAATATTACTATTATGTCTCCATCTGTTACCACTAATTCTACTACTAATATTACAAAATCAGTTAATTCACCTGCAATAGAAAGCACAAGTCATGCTTCTAAATGTAAAATTGTGTCTCCTAAAATGCTTTCTTCTTCTCATTCTAAACAATCACTCAAATGTGATAATGATAAACTATCGTCTTCCTTATCTTCAAGTAGCTTTCTAGTAACGAATGCATCAGTAGATATTCAATGTGAAAAAATAGAAAATATTTCAAATGTTATTGGAAAAGGGCAAAAAATAGAATTGCCACTAGAAATTATTACAACAGCTAAAAATGGTGATCCTGCGAACGTTGAAAAAAATAGCCATTTACTAAGTGAAGAATTAAAAGTGCCTTGTGTTAAAGATGCTGCTCTAAGTAAAGACAAATCTGTGTTAAAAAATAAAACTCCCCAGAAAAAGAGTCTAGAAAGTATTGTTTCATTTTGTAAAGAGAAAGAGGGTTTAGCAAATAAATGTGAAAATCAAATAAATAATTTTAACTCGAATCAACAATTAGAAAATTCACCAAATTCTAATAGTCAGAAAATTGAAACGTCAGTTACAGTTATTACACAGTGCAATGAAATAAGTGAAATTGATAAGTTATTTTTAACTCTATCAGGTGCAAATAATGGTGGGCTTGCTGAAAAAGACAATTCACAAAATCAAAATATTCCATCCAAAGCTTTTAAAATGACAAATGTAGAGTCTGATAAAGTTTTACCTCCACCTAAAAAACGAATACGGCCTATACCTGTAGATTCTTCATCAAATGAAAGTTTTTCATCTCCATTTACTCAATTTTTAAGTAGTCCCAACATTACTAAATCTGCTTGCACAACTTCTTCAAAAGAAACTAATCATTTAAATGTATCTGTGCCATCATCAGGTGAAACCAAAAAACGAAAATTTAATGAAATACGTGATATTCCTATTATTAATTTAAATGATCAATCATCTGTTGCTAAACCTTCTGTAACTAGTTTTATTTCTCCTACAAAACAATCTGCTACTGATGAAGCTGACAGTTCTTCAATCAAGTTAATGTTTAAATCAAGTTTATCTAGTCCTAAACTACTATCATCTAAACCAACTTTTAAGCAGCCTTCTTTGTGGAGATCTGGTAAGCCAAGAGCTATGGCTGAAATTTACAAAAATGCATTTCCAAATAAAGCTAGTGAGTTACCGATCAGTCCTGTGGCGTTTTCTAATTCTTCTTCCACATTTGATGCATTTTCTGCCAAAAGAAAGTTGCTTGAAGATTCTCTCTCGGAGGCTTCCAAGGAAATAATTTCTTCAGAATATAAAGAAGTTCCTAAAAATGTTAGTTTGAATACCCAAGAAAACTGCGATTTTAATACAGATTTAGCTCATAGTGAAAAAACTGCTCAACAGAAAAAAGAAAATGTTGCTCTTCAGACTCAAAAGACTGGCAGTGAAGTGTGTGAAACCTCTGTCCATAAGATTTACTCTAGTTCACATCTTGTAAAGAATATTTCTTCAAAAAATTTGATTGATAATGGGGATAATGATAATAAAGAAAGAAAAAGAAATAAAAGTGGCGATTCAGTTTGCAGTGATACTTGTTCAACAGTTGTTGATTTCGATGATGATATAATGACTCCTATAAAAAGTGATGACTGGTTGAAAAAAGATTTGTTCAAAATGTCACCTGTAAGTTTAAATAGGACTAGACAGACAAGTTCATCCAGTTATGAATCGGACATTTCACCAGAAAAAGAATGTCATCAAACGAATTTATCTTACGAATCGAAAGAAAGAAATGCTCAAAAAGTTCCATTGAGGTTTAAACGGTCTAAAAATTTTATTACGTGTACTTTTAAAAAATTTAGCAATACCAAATTAGATACTAATGCGATACCTAGTTCTTCAGATGTTAACAATTCTAATGTTGTAGGTATCAGTGAACCTGATATTTTATCAACAAATGTAAATGTTTCAAAAATTTCAGAGAATAAAAAAATAAATGAACAACAAAAAGAATCAGAAAGCACTTACTCTAACTCAAAGAAAAAAAGAGCTTCATCTGGTAAAAAAGAAAGGCAGAGTAGACCTACATTGAAAAAAACTCCTTTGAATTCTCTTGGTAAAAGGATAAATAATGATAAAAAACAAAACCATTCCCTTTTAAGTTCAGGTTCCAAAAAGCCTTCCATTAAAAAAACAATTACAAAAGAAGATAATTTTGCTGTTGCATCTAAAAACAATGAATCTTATGTGAAATCTGTTAAAGGAAATGTAGAAAGTTGCAGTAAATCTTACAAAAAGGGTGCAAAATGTAAAAGAGATAAAAGTACTGATACAGAGAAAGAAAAAGTCAAAAATAATGCTGATAAATTTGTTAATGCAGCAAAAACAGTTTTAGAAAAAGATTTAAAATTGTCTATAACTGCCAATCAAAATTCTGTGATATCTCCCCAAAAATCCATTGCAACTATTGATCACTGTGAAACTACTCAAGATATTGTAGAGTCAGACATTGGAAGATCAAGTGATGCTGGAAGTGAATTATCAATTGCTATAGCATCGTGTGAAAGAGAACTCATTAATTCTCAGACTGATGAAGGTTTACAATCTCCAAAATTTCAACCTAGTTTTGAACTCAGTGAACCAAAGTCTTCTGAAATCCAAAAAGTTAACTCTTCTACTCCTGCAAAAGTGGTAATATTTTTATCTTTATTAGTAGCTTACTTATAGCGTTTTATTTACATACCCTCCTTTTCAGCCTTAAACAATTTGATTAAAAATAACTGTCTTGTAAGGAGTTTTATACAGATAATTTCTTTTATGTTATTGATGTATAGTTTACATATTATCAATTTATATAAGATTTTTTCCACACTAGTTTTAATTATTATTTTTATTATTAATGATGCCTAAAAAATAATTTCTACAAATAATGCAACTAGATAAATTATTTTCAAAACTGTAGTGTAGTTATTAAAATTATCCTTAACTTTTGATTATAGATTTAATTTTTTTTTTTTTTTTTTTTTTTTAATAATTAGCATTTTTAAAGCCATGTTTATGAGCCCCAATCGACAGTTAGGCTGCTTGTCATATGTTGCACATTGATATTTATTTTAAACATAGCTTAGCATAAAAGTCAAGACTGAAATTTTTTTTAATAGCCAATAACCGTTTATCATGATTAACCTGAAGTTCACGTGTGCATCATTTTATATACATTGAATTCACATTTAAATAAATATACACATATATATTAATTACATATGAATTCAATGTATATAAAATGATGCATACATGAACTTATATACCTATCTGCTTAAAGGTATAAAATCATATATAGTATGTTCAGAAAATTAGATTATTCAAAAATAAATCTTTGCTGTATAGCTTCTTAGAAGGAAAATTTACTTTAAAAATAAATAATTCTTGCTATAAAACTTCTTAAAATTAAAAATCTACCCAAATACATACTACTTTAATTTAAATTTCCCAGTATTTGAAATGATTTGGGGGATGTGGGGTGAGGAGGGGGGAGAGAAACATAAAACAGATAGATAAATAAATAGGAAAATTAGTGATTGTTGCAAAATTTTTTTACTTTATTACCATGTGGTGTGTGGCCTTGGCCTGTAGCTCAATATTCACCAGTGCTTAACAAAAGCGAATAAAGAAAATCATTCATTATTATTAGGAATAGTTTTGTAATTTTATATTCAATGTAAAAGGTAAATGTTCGTAACATTCATCTTTTAATATTTTAACTTTATTAAAATAGAATTCATTAAAAACTTCTTTGAAAAATGTTTGACTTTAATTTATCAGTCCACACCCTAATTCTTATAAGTATGCTTGGTTTGCCTTAAAACTGTTGTATTATTCAAGTTCACTGTATCTATCACTTTTCCTATTTAAAAGTTTATGAAGCTGTAGTTCATGTATATATATATAAAATGAAATCTGATACCATACCACCTATGTTGAGAAATTATACAGGGTGGTGACAATCAGGGAAAACAGGGAAATAATGGAATTTTGTAAAAAGCACCCCAAAATTTTGGGAATTTTCATTTTTGCCCTGCAAAAACATGACTGAAAGATCACCAAACAGGTGTTACTTTAGCCATGATTGCTCAATATTGGTTGCTTTCTAGCTGAATCACGTCAAGTTAACTTTTTTTTTTTTTTTGGGAGGGGGGGGGGGCAGCAACTGTTCTGGTGTTAATATGTTGTTCAGTTTAAATGATTCATATTTCTCCAAATTTTGAATTTTTCATTTTATTTTCCTTTTTGTGCATGTTAGCAAATGAACAAAGAATAAAAATATTGAAATATTTTTGCCCAATCTGTATCCTCTTGATCCTCTGAAACTCCCCTTGTAAGCTTGAGTCCACTGGTTAAATTATTCCACTGTTTTGTTTTGAAATATCAGCCCATTGAAAGTTTTGAAATTCGGTTTGAAAATATATTTACCATATAAAAAAAAAAATAATTAACTACAGAACTGAGAAAATCAATTTACTCAAAATATAAAAAGGGGGAAATTGACGAGAGAAAAGAAAAAGAAAAAAGAAACACTCACACAAAACATTAAATTAAAAAACTTAAGATTTATAAATTTAGATTAATATTATTGTCATATATTAAATGTTTTGATTTCTGAATTGTGACTGTATTCATTCTATATTAAATCAGAGTTTTATTTTATTTATTTTTCTCACTTTTTTGATGACTTCTTTTTGTGTTTCAGGTTCCAGATGGTTCAAAATTAGATGTGAGTATTTTTTATTTTTGTTAATAAGATAATTAATTAATAGTATAATCTGAAGTTTCTATTATTATGTAATATGTTAAAAACTAACTTCTGTGTGCAATAATCAAGATTTATAATTGTTAACTATTTTCATTTCTTATTGTAATTTAAAATTTATTTATTTACATTTTTATAAATTTTGTCATTTTAAATTTAAATGTATTGAACTAACTGTAACTTTTGTAATAAATTAAAAAAAAAAAAAAAGAATTGAATTTTAATTCTACTTTTTATTAAAATTCTGTGCCTATATTAAGATCTCATTGCCATTAGCTCATCTATAATAATAAAAGAAGATGTCTGTCTCTCTGTCTGTCTGTCTGAGCATCTATACGTTCAGCCCCTATTGAACGCAGAACTACAATATTTGACATATGGGTGCTCAGAAGCCTGCCCGAGTACATAGTAAAAAAAGAATTTTAAAATTTTAATTAGTTCCGGAGATATTAATTAAAATGTAAACCTATGTCTAATCAAAAAGCAATCTCAATGACTCAGAATTCACCGTGATTGCATAAAAATAGATATTTTAACGAAGTTACAAACAGAAAAAGTGGAAAATAAATTAGAAATATTAGTCCGATCGTTGCGAATTTGGTACCGAATAAAAGGGGATTTTTTTCCGAATCTCAGAGTGCAAGTGGCTTATCTCTACAGTAATTAGATTTTTTAAAATTAACTAAAGTATGAAATTTAGTAGGCAACAGGCAGTTATTTCATTTATCAAAGATTCTTCAGTGCCAGGTGCTAGACATGCTGGCAGGCTATTCTTCCGGTCGGGAAAAATTGCTTTTCATTTTTCGCTTCATTTTCAAAGTACTGGAAATAAAAAAAGCAGTTTTTGAATTTTTTCAATTTAAAATCGATCAAAAACAGAACTTCAAAATTGCCAGTCATTATGGCTCACCTGTATGCAGTTAAAAAATCTAAAGTATAGCTTTAAAAATACAATAAATAGACATTATATTTATTTAAATTCATTTTTATTTCATCTGTTAATGACACCAAAAGTTACTTTTAACAGAATAATATTGATTTTTTTTTTTTTTTCCTTTTTTTATGAATTCGGTTGTAAAAAAGCAGTTTTGGAATTCTTAAATTTTAGATCATTTTGAGTCTAAAATATATCAAAGATATTGATTATTGTAATACATAATACATCATTCAAAAGATATTTTAAAATAGTTTTATTGCAGGCTATTAAAATGATATAAGCCGTTCAAATTCTGTACGAAACTTTCAGAGAAAACTACAGAAAAACCAGAAAATTTTTATTCTTTTATATTTTACAGAGTTTCAAATTCAGATTTTCGCTCACATTTCGTACTAATAATTTTTAACGGTATGTAGCCCGGAATTAAGCAAGTTTTGGAGAAAATCACAGATAAGTCAGACACAAATCTTTTTAAAAAATGTTTGTATTATCTTTGTATTTCAGCTTCTAATTAGTATAATTTCATTTTTATATTATCGAAAGTGGAATTCGGGATTTCACCTGATTTACACGTTTTAAGGTGTCCTGATTAGGTTTTCTTTTGTATCTCAGCTACTAATTAAAATAATTTCATAAGTAATACATCATTTGAAAGCTTTGTTGATTTGGAATTGAACAATATATTACAGAAATTTCTACCACCAGATGGTGCTGTAATATTTTAAAATTTCAAATTCTAATGAGCAAGGAAGGTGTTGTAAGTTCTAAAACAGAGATAAGATGCCACCGAGCGGGACTTAGCTAAAGTCAGAAATTTGAAAGATCATAACATGGTGAGCGAACAGGCTGTTTCAGATATTGAAAAGGGAAGAGGGCGCCGAAGGCGCTACTGCACGGGAATTTACTGCGATTTCAATAAGCTATTTTCACGATAGATCAATAAACTGTTATTAGACCTGAAACGGGAAAAAGGCGCCACCGAGCGGGAGTTTCGTAAAGTTGATTTTTCAGGGATCGCGAACCAGCTGGTCGCCGAAGGCAGCTAGTAAGTAATAATATCTGTTTTCCTGAACAATGATTCTTTGAGATTTTATAAAGCTACGGCACAAATGTTACCATTTTTTTTTTTTTTTTTTTTTAAACAAGTGTTTTAATTATATCAATTATTGAGATGCAATATTTACTATATTATTGCAATGGATATAGACTGAATAATATAATATGAAATATAATTTAAATTATTCAGATAGCTATTTTCTTAAATGATTAGCTTTTTGAATTTTTATCATGTCCTATAAAAATAATACATGTAATAGGATGGTTTTTTAAAAAAATAATTTGATGGACTATATTAAAACTATATATATATATATATATATATATGGTACTAAATAAATATAATATAGGGCTTGTATAAAAATTACTCATTAGTTTTAATATATTGAAACTAAAAGTTGAGGGTGATAGGAAAGCCAATAAAGTTTGCTAAATCACCAAATCATCTATACTAAAAATATCACAAAAGCAATAAACAATAGATCCACTTGTAGTGGGCAACTTACAAGAGAAAAACAAAGCAAATGATAAGTCATTATTAAACTATTCAAAATTAATTGTTAGTTACTATAGTCCAGCATGCTTTTGTGATGCATTATTTAAAAGATGCACATAGTCATAGCATATGAACACATTGGTATCATCAGTTTCACAATACTCATTGTGTGTGTAAAGGAAAAGATAACTGTATGGGCAACTGTTTGCATCAAATAACTGCGAAGAAAAAATTTTGTTCGCAATGAACAAAAATAACCATTTCATGCAAGCTGCGAATTTGAAATTCTGTTAAAAGTAGAGTTTTTGTGTTACTCCCTGCAGTAGTATTTTAAATTTGTTAGTAGGTGAGAGTGCACATTACTTTGTTGATGATGCATTTGTGCATAGTTTTTCTCTGATAAAGAGCTGTCTCATTTTACCAGAAAAAACTGTTGTGAGTGTTTCAATTTATAGTGTTTACTTACAAAATTATTTATCTCTAAATTTAATTATTTAAATTTAATCAAGTAAACATATAATTAAAATAAATTTAATAAGTTACCTTATTCTTGCTTCATTACTTGTGAGCTGCTTTCGGTTTGGGGCCCCAAACCTTCCTCAGCTCGAGTGGTAAGTGGTTTCGTATCTTGATGTTCTTTCTCACCTGTAATCAGGCGGTGCCACTGGGGAGTAAAATGATAAGATTTTACTCCCCAAGACTTATCGATAAAATCGAAAAGATTTTATCGATAAAACCTTTTTTTTGGGTAAGATACGTGGATGATGTCTTCTCTATAATCCATAAAGACCAAGATGATAATGAGGTCCTTAACGAACTAAATAAGTTAGATAAAAACAATAAATTTACCTGTGAACGCGAGATTAAAAACCAGATTAACTATTTAGACGTAAAAATAACACGTAAAAATAACAGTTTAAGAACCACAGTTTGTAGAAAACCAACGGCTAGCAGCGAAATAATCAATAACTGATGTAAAACCCCATACCAATATAAAGTAAATGCAATTAGAAGCTACATAAACCGCGCAATTTTGATTTGTACAGATATGTCTGATTTGAAAAAAGAATTAAACTATATAAAAACGCTAACCACTGAGGCCGGCTATCCAAAGAATATTGTAGAGAAGTTATATAAAAAACGAATTAAACAATTAAATCATATACCTAGTCGCCAGAATTCACCGAAGAAATTTACATATTCAATTCCGTATAACCAAGGTACATCTAACAAAATTAAAAATGCCGCCAAAAAATTAAACGTCAATATTCCAATTAAACCGAATCAGAACATTTTTCAAATTATAAGAAACGATAAGGACAATATATCCCTTTTGGAAACCGCCGGAATTTATAAAATTCCTCTTAAACACAGCAACGGAAAAACAGGCTGTTATGTGGGGGTAATGAAAAGGAAAATAAGAACACGGATTAAAAAGCACCAAAATGATTTTAAAAGCGACAGAAATACTACCGCGCTATCAAAAAGCTATCACGAAAACAGAATAAATATCCAGTTTGATGACGTCAAAAAATTAGCTAATTACGATAACTCCATCTATGCATACTACCGCGAAACCGTCGAGATCATCAATGAACCTAATTCGATTAATGACCATGAATCGAGAATCGGAATAGACACCCAGTGGCGCTGCCTGATCACAGGTGAGAAAGAACATCAAGATACGAAACCATTTACCACTCGAGCAACGTCTGAGGAAGGTTTGGGGCCCCAAACCGAAAGCAGCTCACAAGTAATGAAGCAAGAATAAGGTAACTTATTAAATTTATTTGAATTATGCTTCGTTTTAAATAAGCTAAAGTAATAAACATATAATGTTTCAAACCAAAATTTTTTGAAAAATAAAAAATTATATATATATATGTGACGTATACTTTTACTCTGGGTCACATAATAGCTATCAAGAAGAGAGGCTTTTACTCAGTAACGAGTCCAAAGATGAGAGACAGTCGTTTATTGGACCATCTGGAATGTCTTACAGGGTACGGTCCATGATTTAAAGCTGAGCATGTGGAATGCGGTGCTGTGGAGCCGAGAATGGTGGTAGCCCGTGATCACCTCGCGTTATCTCCCGTGACCTCTCAGGGCCGTTAATTTGATGTGACTTTTCTAAGCAAGAGCACACACGAAGAGAGAGCACTCGTCCACGGGCATTTTCTCTTAAATACCGGCGTTTTTGGTGCGAAACTTTACCACTCCTTTGTCTAATTATTGGCTATTAACTTAATTATTGACAACTTAGTTGAGGTCCAGATCGCTGGGATTAATTATTATGCATCATCTAACCACAAGAAACGGCAAGTTGCGTTTGTTCAGCACTTTATTATCCTAAAATTCGTTCACTTTTATGACTTTTGTGTTATGCTCGTGCATTGCACTAAAACTTACTTTACAGGGGAAACTTGGGAATTAATTTTAAGTTAAGACTTTCTAATGAGATTTTTTTTAAGTTATTACTTACTATTAATTTAAAATAATAAAATAATAATTTAAAAACTTACCTCTCTTTATCCTTTCATATATATATAATAATGATGATCTATTAAGCATAGTAGAAGCCAAGCAACAGATACAAGATCACTGAAACACCAATGACCAATAAGATTAAAAATTTCACTAAGAAGTTCAGAAAAATGAAAAAAAAAAAAAATCACAGGGGATGAAATACACAAATTTAAAGAATCCAGATTTATTAAATAAAAGCCTGCAAATCAAACGAACCAATAAACTAACACAACAAATCTTAACTTAAAACCATAAACTATATCGAAATTTATAAAAAAAAAATAATTTAAGAAACCCAAGAAAGGAAGGAAGGAGGCAGGCGGCAAGACTTATGACTTGCCTGTGCGGTTAAACTAGTTTCACGCCGGCAACACTCTCCCAGCCTGCCAAGACCAGAACAGGAGTAATATGGATTCAAAAAGCAAAATTTCAAAGCAGATGAATAACAATGAAACCATGAAGCAACAATGAAATTCACTGATTGATTACAATGTGTTCAACAGTGTGATTAGAATTTTAAGAATAGTTGACAACTCAAAAAAGAAGAAACTGAAATTTTAATGGAAAAAGAAAGTTTGCATAGCATACTTGCCAACTCTCCCGATTTCAGCGGAAGACTTCCGAATTTTCGATCTATCTCCTGATTTTCCGATCAGAAGTTAAAAATTTCCGATTTATCATAAAAGAGAGAAAATTACAAAATAGCTCGGAATAGAGCAAAATTAAACAACGTTTATTACAAAAAATATCAGGCATGTAATTTTTTCGCAAATTCGCAGAAATTCGCAGGTTTTTTTTTTTTTTTTTTTCATATTTTATTCAATTTCACGAATTAATTTCTGCCGCGTTTAAAAAAAATCGCGGATATTGTTCGTTTATAAAAAAGAAACCTCATTAAGGAGCGACGATCAAATGCTTTACGAAAGCCTCCCGATTTTTAATCTTTTTCCATCCACAACATGAATCTCAATATTCATTTTAAAGTTGCTTTGTGAGATTCTAGAACCTTTAAAGAAATAGAAATGTTAAATGTTTTTAACACATGTAATTATTTTTTGCCCCCCCCCCCCTTTTTACATCTCCAAGTAGCGATCGGCAATCAAGCGTTCTGCAGAAGCCTTTTGTTTCCCAATCTTTCTCTATCCACAACCAGTGGCGGCTCGTGAATGACGTTTTGGGGGTGCTGCATCGAAGCGTCTAGAAAAAGTACATGGAATGGAATCTTTATTCGTCCTATTGGCTGACTCTTTTATTTTGAGAATCAACGCAATACATCGACACTTCAATAGCCAATCAGAAGAAAAAGCTTTCCATACTAATAGTGTTTTTAGTCAGTAGCTTGCAGCCCACCCAATACGTCATTCACCAGCCGCCACTGTCCACAACATAAATGACAATATTCATTTTAAACTTGTTTTGGCAGATTCTAGAAATAGAATTGAAAGAGTTATTGAAAATGTTTTCTGCTAAATTTTAATTTTATCCATAAATAAGTTTCCAAAAATTAAGTATGGAAATATATGTACTTCGTATTTAAAAAAAAAAAAAAAAAAAAAATCTCCCTAATTTTAGTTAAATCTCCCTAATTTTGAATGTGAATCTTCCTATTTCTCATTTTTTAAGGTTGGCAAGTATGGCATAGTAATCAATTTTTTTTTTTTTTTTTTTTTTCACAATCCCACCGAACCATCCAGCCTTACAACACCACCCCACCTCCGTAATCAGACATCTGCCCACACAACCGCCACCTTTTTTTAATTGTCTTTTAATATTTTATAATTTTTTTGTTAATATACACTAAAGTGTACACAGTTTTTTTTTTTTTTTTTTTTAATGTACTGACAGAGACATGGTTAAGGATATAAAATAGAAAATACAAAGTTTTTAGGAAAACCCATTTTAGCAGTAGCTGTGATCAGTTTATTAATATTCTTGGTTTTAAACTTCGCAGAGCATAAATTATTAATTCGAAATAAATGGTTAATGATGATGTTTCTAAATACCGAAAAATGCAGACAGGAATTAAAATGTGTAAATAAGTTTACTTTAAAACTAAAATCTTGCCGTTTGTCATAGATATCTGTGTAAATTTTATTACCATCAATGATTATTTTGAGATCTAAAAAATTAATTGATTGATTAGTGAGAGTATTTTGAGTTAGCTTTAAATTAGGTGGATAATTTAGGGAAAAGTCTTTTTGTGAGTTCTTGTTGAGATAAAATACAATAATATCATCTGTGTAACGATAAAATCGAACATCATTATGGCAAAATTGCTTTTCATAATAATAAAGATAGAGATCTGCCAAAATACTGGAGCTACTACCTCCTTGTGGGATTCCTATTTGTTGCAAATAGATATTGTTGTTGTGGAAGATATAATTATTATGGATAACAAAGTTAAGAAGTTTTTAAATTTTCCTGCATTAAAATTGTGAGGAAGATTAATTTGAGTTTTATATTCTTGAAAAAGACTGTAAATGATATTACTAAGATCTGATAACTCAATATTATTGAAAAGATGATCTTGACAGTCAAGTCATAATATTGTCTATTGAATCAAGTGATTTGATGTATCGAATTAATTGAAAGCTATTTTTAAGACAGTGTAAATTATTAACTTTGCAAGTACAATTGTAAATTTGTTTTAGAATATCCAGTAGAGCTTTATTAGCATTGTTGTTATAAGTGTTACACCCAATAGTGACAGTGAGAAATTTAATTGGAGATTAATTGCATTTTTAATTTATATATATATATATATTACATAATTTTAATTATAATCAGCTGTATATCTAATAGCCATTTTTTGAAATTAGTTTAGAAATTTTCAAAAGAAAATATGTAGTGAATATTAAAGGGTTAAGAGTTATGTTTAAGATGATTGTTTTCTTTATAAAGTATGTTTTACTATTAATTTCAATAGGCATGATTCTTTTAAAATAACTTTTGTAATAATTAGTTTTTGAATTAAAGTGATCCTAGAGGATTTTTTTGAAGAGAAAAAAAAAAAAAAGTTACCACTATTAATTTTGTGTGCCCAGGCCCTATCTCCTCATGAACAAAAAAAATCCCTAATTGCAGAATAATCCACTGCACGTGTTTCTCTTGGTTTCAAATTTCTGTCTCTTTAATTAATGAAGTTATCAGTCCAAAATATCACACTAAAATATGTATTTTGTTGCCATCTTGCAAATAGTTTCTCGTAATTGTTGTTGTTGTTGTTTTCATCCCAAACAACTATCCTGAAGTAGTGTCAGTTTGATACCAGAAATGCTTTACATTATTCCTCATTTTGGAATTGCCGTCTTTTCTCTATATCGATGAAAAATACTAACAGAATTAAAAAATCCAATTTTTTATTCTCTTTACAGGGATGAGATTCTTCAGACTTTTGTAGGAATTTCAGACTTTTCTTAATTTTTTAAAAGTAATTTTTAGACTTTTTGATTCTAAATATTCCCATTTTTGTTTAATTTTCTTGGTTTTGACATGTTCTTAAACAATTTATTTTCATGTATTCCCACATTTGCTTATGTAAAGTGGAATTTCTTGTATCTGTTTTTTCTTTTATTGGAAAAAATAACTTATCTATTAAAAACATTAAAAACCTTTTTAAAAGTCACCTAGTACGGGGTATCTTTAAAAAAGATTTTTAATGTTTTTAATATATTTTTAGAATTTTACCTTTAAATTAACTTTTAAATTAATTAACCTATCTTTGAGTTTTCATACTTTTTGTTCGTTTTCCACTCTCATCCCTGTCTTTAACAATTTATTATTATTATTTCCAAAGAATAAGGAGGTTCTTTGTCTTTCTTTCTTAAATATTTTTTAATGGCCCTATATCTGTAAATAATTGTTCAATCAATTTCTTTGGTACTATGTTTGAAAGTTTCATTATTTTTCTCTGTAATGATGCAATTAAACATGCAAATAAATTTATAGGTTTTTTTATTTTAGTGATTTTCAGGTGTGCAGAAAATGTCAGAATGCTCGAACAAGGTATTTTTAAGTATATTATATACTTATTTTCTTAGAAACACTTATTACTAAGATATTGCAAGAATCTATTTTGTTATACAAAGCAATATTGATGAAAAATCAGAATGTGTTTGGGGGAAATTTCAGAGGTCTGAATATTTTTTGCACCCCTGGTGATGTTTTGATTAAACTTAGAAAATTTCACGCAATTCAACCTAAACATTTTATAAATAAAAAAATTTACAATCTTAATGACTTCATAATTTTTTTCTGATTTTATGTTGATACTAAGATGAGTTATACACATTCACGAAATTTCCTACAAAATTGGATTTTTAAAACTACTAATTCTGCATCAAGCAAATGCATATTATATATTTATCAAAGGTAGAAACACAAACCTGCATTCTAAAAGGAAAAATTTTTGATTAAAAAAAAAAACTTTTATTTAGTTATGTTCTATTTGGTTTTAATTTAATTAATTTATTTATTTCAGCTGATTATGAATAAAATAAACATGCTTGGACCTGAGAAGCTAAATAGTTTTTTTGACAAGATTATGAAAGACAATGGATGATAATTGGGAAGTGTAAATATTTATATTGTATGTCGTTAATAAGTAAAATGGTTTATTTTTCTTTTAAATATAAAAATTATAAATTATTTTGTAAATATGTGTATAAAAAATAATGTATAGCTCAGAATAACTAAAATTTAAATACTCTCTCTGATTTAAGTAAAATAATAAATCATGTGGTCTTTGTTGGGATTTAATTTTATATGATAATATTCCATGAATAATTGCTATGAAGTATTTTAGAAAAATGTGTCATTTTATCATAAAAATTATGCTTTTTCTTTTGGCTATATTAAGAATGTTATATTTGTTTTAATCTTTTAAGTCATTCCATTATTTACTTTATATAATACATGTAAAACTACCTGAGAATAAAATAAAATTGATATAAATAAGCAGTGCTTGAAATGAAATATATTATTGTACACAAAATATTTAAAATATTCCAAGAATATTTATATTTCTCAGTTGTTCCAAATCCAATTTATGTAAAATGTTTCATTTAAGTATGTAGTGTATTTTGTGGAACATATAATATTCTCTATTTCAAATAAAAATTGTACTGAATTTTTTGAAAAAATATCACTAAATTAATTTATATGACTATAGTTATATATAACTGAAGTATTAATTTTAAAAATGACAAGTTATATAAAAACTTTTTTTTTTTCTTGTTACTTGTTCATAATTTAAAAATTCATAAACATTTACTAGTAATTTTACTGATTTTATTTCCAAATGTATGATAAATTATGCTGAAATTTGTTTCATTTTTACTTAAGCGTACTTATTATAAAAATGTGCACTTGTTATTGTTTTTTATTGTTGCTAATCTTTTATTTTATTTTATTTACTGGGGAACAATATTCTGTATTGTTTATGTATTTTTTTTTTTTTTTTTTTTTTTTTTAATATAATTTTAAAAATAATTATTACAAATATAAGAATATGAATGTTATGCAAATATAATTAGTACAAATAATCAATGAGAGTTGTATTAATGAAGCAGTAAAACTGATAGTGCTATGATGTATTAAAGTGTCGTTTTAATTGAAGTTTTCTTATTAAAAAAATAATTGTTTAAGCAAACTGATTTTATTTAAATAATTCCAGTTTTATTTATTAATACTAAAATATTGAAATTAATTAATGCTTTGTTTAGTTCTTTTCCATTTGAGAACTGCCACTTAGCAATTTGGTGGTTTTCTTCACCAATTATTGCTAGGATTGGCAAAAATTAGGATTTCTAGAAAAGTCCAACCTGTTTGATATTTTTGGTTTTCTCTGAATTTGCATTGCAATGTTAGATATTTATTTAGTTTATTAGTTATTAATTAGCATATCAGCTATATTATAAACTTATTAGAATATTAATTAATATTACTCTAATTTTGATTTTAGTAATTACTATTAATCTAAATTTATTATTCAATTTTTAATAATTAGTAAGATTAAGTTATTTGTATCTGAAGTATTTGATTGTGTAAAATCGATTTTCTTAGTAATTGATAAAATAAGAGAATTTTAGTTATGAATTAAGAATATTAAATACAATTTTTCTTCTCGAGATTGTAAAACTAAAATTTCAATTTAAAAATATATATATATATAATATATATATGTAGAATAATGTAATTTTTTTTTTTAAACTTTATTTTAATAAAATTTCAATCCTAAAAATTAGGTATTTACAATGTTTTTAGTATCTGCTTCTGAAAACTGAAAGCACTACTTCCATATTAAAATTGGAAATCGATATGAACAATATTTAATCACATGACTTACAACAAAAAATTAATAAATAAATAGTATAATAGCCATTTCTGAGGAACACAGTTATTTGATATGAAAGAATATGTTTAAGATTATGAAACAGGAAAGTCAATCTATAAGACCGAAAAAACTTAATTAAAAAATTTCAAATTAAAAAAAAAAATCTTCATGAGGTGCACCCTACAAGGTTCCATCTACCCCCTTCTAAGTTTTGTAACTCTGCAGCCAGTGACCTGGGCACTAGAATGCACACAGACACATCTTTTTATTTATATAAATTATCTTGGGTATAATAATGTTTTATTAATAAATTTTCAAGCATAATATATTCCGTAAAAATTAAGATATTTTATATATGAACAGCATGTAAAATATATATATATATATATGTATTGTATAATAATAATGATCTATTAAGCATAGTAGAAGCCAAGCAACAGATACAAGATCACTAAACACCAATGACCAATAAGATTTTTAAAAAATATATCAGTGGATGAAATACACTAATGTAAAGAAACCAGATTTATTAATTAACAGCCTGCAAAACAAACAAATCAATAAAGTAACACAAGAAATCTGAACTTAAAACCTTAAACTTTATCAAAATTTATGAAAAAATAATTTAAGAAACTTAAGATAGGAAGGAAGGAGGGTATATATATATTACACAAAAATAAGTGAATAAGACCATTTAATTTTATTTGAATGGTAAGCATTTGCTTTGAAGTATTGAATTAAATTGTTGATTATAAATTTCATGTTATATCCCAGAAGTGTTAGCCAGTATTATTATTATTATTTTATTTATTATTATTATTATTATTTTAATTTTGAGTTTATCAAGTGTATGTCATCTAAATTTGCTATTTTAATTAAAATGTAATATTCTTGTCATTAAAAATTTGTAAATTGTTGCAATTATCTTCCTCCCACCCCAAGGCCTCACTTAAATACAGGCACAGTAAAAAAAAATGTGTGCTCCCTCATGTGGGGATTGCGAAATGGAATTCCCAGTGTCTGAATGTACTCACTTTGACTGTTTGATTTCATGATAATTCATTAATTGAGAATTAAGGTCTTAGCTTCCTCTAAACAGAATTCATCACCTAAATTAATTATTATTATTATCATCATTATTATTTTTATTTATTTTTTATATATATTTTTTAAATGTGATTACAAATTTAATATTTTATTTTGATGAAGCTAAAACGACATAGAGGTGGTTATTTTCTGATATGCATATATATTAGAAATTAGATGTAGTTCTTAAAGTACAATGCATCAGATATTACATTAAAAAATATGTTTTCAATTTTTGAATTGTGATCATATATCGATTTTTAAAAATATATAAAAATTATGAAAAGCAGTATTCAGGTTGAAAAAAGATATTTTCCTCTAGATTCACAAGTCTTTGTAATAAAAAGTCTATTTTTGCCAAAATTCATATATTGCTTTGAAAATTGCTTTTATCTATATATATATATTACTATATTAAATTAATTGCCATTGCGTAAGAGACGCCACATGCCGCGGGAGAAATTAAAATTCGATTGGAGCGTTCTCTAAGCAAATTTTTGAGAGGATTTTGAAGTGAGAGAGATTCAGTATCGCTTTGGTCCTGGTTGTTTGAAGGCGTTTATTTTTGTGTCTTCATCGCATTCCCCTGTTTTTTAGGCGGCAGTCGTCGTTGGCCAGTTTTATTAGGCCGACATTCCCCTAATTGTATTACTTAAACATATTATTTCTCCTATTTTTAGTTGAGAATGAAAATAAAAGTCCCCATTTTTTACGTTTGTTTCGACTTTGGCAATCTTCATCCTAAAGAATAAATTTAAAAAAAAAAAGTATATTAAACAAAGATGATGTCTGCAATTCGTTTCATGTTCAGTCTTCTTCAAGTCCACATGTATGATCCATCCTTTTTATTATATAAAACATCTGACTTCAAACTTTGGTCTTTTGGAATAAAGATTCTTTTTAATTTAATATAGTAAAATATATATATAAGTAAATAGATAGAAGAAATTTTCAAAGCAATATATGAATTTTGGTAAAAATAGACTTTTTATTACAAAGACTTGTGAATCTAGAGGAAAATATCCTTTTTCAACCTGAATACTGCTTTTCATAGTTTTTATATATTTTTAAAAATAGATATATACGATCACAATTCAAATATCGAAAACATATTTTTTTAATGTAATATCTGATGCATTGTACTTTAAGAACTACATCTAATTTTTAATATATATGCATATCAGAAAATAACCACCTCAACACCACTCATTCTGATACCTTTAGAGTAATCATAATGCTAAATGGTTTTTTGAACTTTTATTTAAAAAAAAAAAAAAAAAAAAAACAGGATGGGATACAAGATAGCTTGATATAAAAAGTAAATAAATAGAAAATTTGTCAGATGTTATTAATTTAAAAAACATTAAAACAAAATAACTATTTTCCCACAAACTCTTATAAATTGTTTCTATCGTAAATTATCCACATTTTATGGCACACACATAACCAGTTTCTTCTCATAACAAATGATTGATTTTCTGTGCAAATTTCTATCAATAAGAAAAGGCATGCTGATTATTAAAGTCTTTCACATTGTTTTTATGCATAAATATCATTGAAATCAAAACAAAATATGTATTATGTAAATTTTAGTGCCCAAGACATGTGTCCCGGGTGCCCATGAAATAATCAGAGCCTTCTCTATATTTTATTTTATTTTATACCTTATTAATATTTTTTATGTCAAAGATTTAATACACGTTTTGATTCATTCATTAAAAATAACTGTAAGTTTATGGAAGCTTATAATAATTATTACTGGCTGGCTATTTGTTTTTGTAAAATCGTGAATGTGATAAAGAGCATAAAGAAAATGTGTTTTGATTCTAGTAAAAATAAATAAGTGCAAATATTAATAATTTAACTAAGTAAAATTTATTTTCAAAGATCCTGAAACTGAAGGATTGTTAATTTTCGGAAATCTGGTAGTGATATTGTTGAAAGTAATTGCTAAGACTTTGTACTGAAAATATTTGATAAACAAAATGAAAATTAGTTTAGAAATTACTTTTAACCTTCTTTGTTAATAATAGGCATCAACACTACAAAATTCAATCGATATTTATTGGCAACAGTAATTTTTAAAAAACCTTTAAAATGAGATTTACTGCAATACTAAAATCCTAATTCTTTTCAAAGACACAGTGGATTTTTTAAAATTTTAAGTAATAAGATTGATTTTATGTTTTCATTATATTTAATTATACATTCATAAATATAATCTAAAATACTTACATGTATACAATCAAATTCAATTATAACATCATGTAGGGGATCAATTTCTGATGCTGTAGCCAAGTGATGTAATAATCAAGTTTGATTTTAAAGTAAGCAAAATGGCTTTATATAATTGACATAATAATAAAGTAAAACCATCTTCATTGAAAACTTAACACAGTGTGATTGTTCTATGAAGTACTCTTAAAATGCATCGCATGTAACTCACACATTTTTCAGAGAAAGAACTTTTGCATTTAAAGTAATTTGTATATTAAATATAATGTTTTGTAGGCAAGAGGTAGCAAGCTTCATCAGTAGCTTCAGAACTTTGTGCCCTCCCTTCTGTTATTTCATTTTCTCTTTCTTATTTATTTTTCTTGTATTTTCTAACTAGTGTTAGCTCCCCCCCCCTTTTAACATTTGTGATTGTGCAATCTTTCTCCATGCTATTTAATTTTCTTGATTTTTTGAATTTTTTTCCTATTCTAAACTGCAGTAATGTCCTGCCCACCACCGTCAATAGTAATAGTAGTGAAGATGTAGCACGACTCCTCGATAACTTCAGGGCTCCTTTTAATGACCACAGCAATTTAGAACGTGAGGGGAAAAAAAAAAAAAAAACAAGGAATAAATAAATAAAAGCTTACCACAGAAAATGCAACAAAAATAGACAAGGAAAAAACTAAAACATAGAAAGGGAAGGCAGGGAGCTGATCAAAATTATATCTGATAAAAATAATATGTATTGTTTTGTTAAACATTTAATACTTTAAAAAAGTAATTTCAATTTGCAATTTTACTTTACTGTTTTCCTCACAAAAAGGGTGATCAAATATGCACTAATTTTAAAATTAAAACCAAGGTCCTATGGCTTTATAAGCAAGTTGTATTAACATGAAGTGTATGAATGGTTGAGCCCAAGCCAGACAAAAATTTAACATTATAAGCAAGGTGACAATATAATCGAGAACATTATAATTGAGTTCAACTGTGTATTCACCATTCCATAAGCAGTCACACTCTACAAAATTTTAAATAATAATGTCTGAAATTTAATATTGTCTTGCTATTCTTTTAGTATAAAACCTTAACTTCTAAAGAAATAAAGAAACAATTCTACTATTTAATTTTCTAAAATTTTTAAATACAGAGACAGGTATGACAGTTTTATGGAATGCTCAATATGTATTTTTAATAATTTTAAATTTTATTTTTTTTGCATTGAACTTACTTCCTATGTATAAACAGTAGGCTAAAAAGTTAGAATTAGTTTCAATAATAGATTTATTTATTCTATATTAAAAAGTACAATTTAAAAATGATTGTGTAATACATATTTTGAAATAACAATCAAGATACAAAAGAATATTATTGTAAATATACCTATTACGATTAACCATTATCATCATAGTTTACATTTTACCTTAAAATAATAATAATAATAATATGATGTATAAAGTTCCAATCTTTTTATATGCATATATTAAAATTAAAATGCTGCAAACAGAAAGTAATCCAGAGTTGATGGATTTTGTATATTGTAGATATGTAAGTTATATTTTATTGAGCTTTCACTGGATTTTCTTTTCTTTTAATAATTATGGATTTTATATTTATTGTCTCGGTCTAATCCATATCATGCATCATAATGTGTGTCATTATTTTTGTTTATTGTATTATAGTACCTTTGTCTTTTATTTGTATCTATGTTTTTTTCCTATTGTAAAAAATGCCGATTAATAATGATGTACTATTTTTGTATGTATGTACACGTGTATATAAATAAATATTTTTTAAATTTATTTTTGTAATAAAAATTTTGAACGTACATTGATATTGTGTCACATTCTTTTATGTTTCTGTATTAAAAAACATCGAGTCATTGTGTTTTTAGTTTTTACTTGTTTAAACTAAGGCTGTATCCAGAAAAAAATTTGGGGGGGGGGGCAATTTTCACTCAGATGTTGGTTGCACACTCACACATATTCACACCAAAAGCATGTGCACTTGTCTTCCCCCCTTCCTTAAATACCCTTAACTTTAAAAGAAATGTCTTAATCTCTGTATCTAGGCATAGTAAAATGATTGTGCTATAAATAAGATCGGTTGCAACGCTACATTGCGGCAAACAATGGAATTAATGTTCCTAAAATCGAAAATGTCAAGAAAAGATTTAATAATAATTCTAAAAAGCACCTTGGGCCTAAAAATAATAAGACTCAGAAACATTTGGACAGCTCCTACCTGCCTGGACTCGGCCAAGCTTGACAGGTTTGAAAAACTAATTATCTAAAATGCACAATTCTCTGCTAGTGACTACCTTAATCCGTGGCAGTATAAACCAATGACAAACGGAGAAATATCACCAAAAACTGGACTCATGGTAGTCCGGTTAATAAAGCGGAGCTTGTAATTCTGGGATTGAGCAATAAGTACTTGAGCCATGCAAAGACTATAATGTAGTTTAATGGTATCTAGTGCACATGAAATCCGTCATGTCCTTTATGCTTTGTAAATATAATAACTCTGGGTATACTGAAGTTGGGAAAACGTCTCCTCCATTGAAGTTTTAAATTGTGATGGCATGACACAGGATTACTCTAGGAATGAATTCTAGACAGTCGCCATTCTCTCTGTCTAGCTGTTGTGCATTGTTAAGCTCATTCAGATTTAAGACACTAAAAACTGGCTTACGTCCTAAATCAGCGGTACAGCTCATGATTCATGTCCGAAACAACCATATTTCAAATACTTTCCATCTTTTGAGATATAGCTTCTTTTTAATATAGCCAAGGATATATCTTTCCTATAAAAAGGAAAATTTGGTGTCGCTACTCCACCTGCTGAGTAATATACCTAAAAATCTAATCAATAAAAAAATTATATCTAACAATTCCAAAAATAGTTTAATGGTTTTCAATGCATCTAAAACATGTAAACACATTGAAAACTGGAAGTCTAAAAGTTTCCGAATCCAATACTTTTTTCTCTTCTTAAATTTCTTATATATGTAAAGGGAAAAAAAAAATTATATATATAGTTTTCTAATTAGATAATAGTACCTGCTTTAGATCATGTTACCCGAAATGTGAGGACTCGTGTGCTGGTGTCCACTAAACCTAGACACATTACATGTCTAGGTTTAGTGAACATCTAGAAGTCTTCTCATATGGCTTACTGTTTAGTGTGGGTAGGCATGTCTTCTACAGACCCTGGGACCATGCTTATACGCATTGCTGTTGCTGATGTGACACAGTGTATCTTCAATTGTGGCTGTACGTCATCATTGGTTATCGTTTGAAAAGTGAACAGTTCCACATCAGACTCAGATATGGCAGCTTTGTGACAATCTTAACAAAGATATTTACATGACATGTAGGTTTTTTAAGGCCTATCAGGGCAATAGATAGCAGAGCCACTTATTCTACTTTCATCATGCCTGACACCCTTTTAAGTTTCCCTCTCTCATTGCACCTGGCCTAGGGTGCGAGCTGCGGTACATACCAATGTAGGTACAATATCCTACTTGATCTTTTCAAAGGTCTTTCGAACGCAGGGAGCTACAGCTCCCTTTCTGACTTTGTGTTGACCAATAAATGTTGTATTGCTTAGAGCTATACAATCAGAAACCATTGGTTTTTTTCCCTGAGAGATTCATTGAGGTAATCCTTCTGATTCCTTATGCGAATATTTAGTTCTGATTCCTTATGTGAATGTCTGGGGCTCGAGCCCCCTCTGGATACACCCTTGATTTAAACTTCCACAAGGCCAACTAAAACTTTTAAATTATTGCTTAAGAGTTCAGTCATAGTAGAATTAGGGATGAAAATTTTCAGCTGATTTCAGTTTTTTTGTAAATTTAGCTTTTCAACTTTTTTTTTTTTGTGTGTGTGTGTGTTTCTGATGTGTATCTTTTACATCAGCTAATCAAATAAAACTATATTGAATTCTAAAGCATAATCATTCTTTTCATATAGATTAAAGATTAAGAAACATATTTATTACTCTGATATAATAGATTTTGTTATCAAAATTCTAGTTTTTCATTTCAACATTTTACCTTTGTGTACTATTTCAGCTTTTTTCTCTTTTTGCCAATCTCATCCCTTTCCCTGTAGAATAAACCAAGATCTATAGTGAGTCAGTTATCATGCATATAGTTTTCAAATATGTAATTTGATTCTTAAATAACATGCTTAAATTTTAAAATGAAAAAAATAATCTATCAAGATTTCTAAGTAAAATTTAAATTATACACTTATTTAACTAATTATAATTCTGAATTTAATTTAAGCAAGATAAATCCCTTAAATTTAACAATATTAACCCCTTACCTGCCGACGAAAAATTATGAGATTCGCTTTCTAGTTCCACCATTTTTCACGCAGGCACGTGTAGTTATGTGTTGACTTTTCCTGAAACATTTCCTTTCTGATTCCTGCCACTCCTCATCATCTCTGAAATTAAGTAAATCCTTTGAAAACACTGTCATGGTCATTTAATTGCACTTCAAAGCTATGAGACTATAACTGACAGAGTAACACAAAGGATTGTACTTTGGCAAGATGAGTATGCACGCCCGGGGCAGTTAATGCATCAGCATAGCGAGATGAATATACATGCCTGGGGCAGTTAAGGGGTTAATTCACTCAAAAAAAGCAGATGCTATTTATTTCTGGTATTATGACAGAACTGAAAATGAACGATATGTATTTTTCCTCTCTAAAATAAAAGAGAAAATTTGCATTTTAATTTATACTGTAAGTAATTTACTGTTCATCTGTTCAATGTATACAGAGTGTGTCACCATGATACCACATTTAATAACTTCTAGAAGAGGTAGGGTGCAATAAATCGGAATTGTATAGCAATGCAGGATCAGAAATACTTTCCTGACACGATGATGTGCACAGAAACATTTAAAAAAATATACCACATAAGTGATTATTTGTTTTAATAATAAATGTAAATGAACAAAAAGAACTTGAGTCAATGATAGTGTTTGAAGTTTCACACACTAACTTCAGTGCTGGCCTCACATCTACATTGCATGAAATTTTGAATAATCCATGCAAGACCAGCTCTTCGGCATTGTCCATGGTAGGAGGCCTGCATTGAAATCATTGAATGAAATTTCGAACACTGGCACATGTTCATTTACATTTATTAAAGCAAACTTTCATTTACATGTTGTCTTTTTATGTTTCTGTATACACCACCACATAAAAAAAAGCATTTTTGACTCTATAATGCTGTATGATTCTGTTTTGCCGGGACGCACCCTACTCTTCCAAGAAATTCTGAAACGCCCTTGAATACATTTAAGGGCCCGCTTTACGGCTTTACTCACCGTCGCCAGAAGTCGAAGTTAATGCTATTTTATGAGAAATTTTCTTTACTTATAACTCATTAACTAATACATATTTTTAAATTCTGTTTTGACAGTTAGAAAATGTTAAATTGACAGACCTTTTTAAAAAACACATTTTTTTTTAATATTTTATTTTGAAGCTGTAAAAAATGAATTTTCAATATGTGAAATTTTTCATTTTGCAATTTCAAAATAAAATATTTAAAATTAAAAAAAAATACATTTTTAAAAAGGTCCGTCAATTTGACAATTGGAAATTTTCTGAATGTGAAAACAGAATTTAAAAATATGTATTAGTTAATGAGTTATAAGTAAAGAAAATTTCCCATAGAATAAAATTAACTCAGACTTTCGATGACGGTAAGTGAAGGGGGCCATTAAAATTGCAAAATCCATCGAATTTCTAATCTTTTTGACTTGTTCAAATAATGTATTGCAAAGGCATTTTCAACTGTTAAAATTGGCACTGTATTTGGCAATTATATTTTATATTTTTCACAATCTTCAAAATTATTTAAATTACATGTAAAATATATAAAAACACAAACTTTATTCTCTTTTTTGATTTAGCAAGATTGGATTAAACAGCTGCCAATCTTGGCAACTATATAACCTTTGGAATTGCAGGATTTTAATCTCTCTTTGTGGAGATCTTGTTGTAAATAGTTGTTCTCTAATATCCCTCTCTCCCATCACTCGGAGATGGCGCTGGTGTGGAATATAATACAATGTCCACAACGCTCCTAATAATACTATTATAATCTTATGTGTACTACCACTGCTGTTTTAATTACCATAATTTTGCATGTATAATCTGCGTGTCAAAGAAGCAAGTTTTTTCACCTGCGGACTATACAGTGGTGCAGATTATCTACTAGTTATTCACAGTTCAAATACTCAAAATCAGAATTAAACAAGCGAATACGAACTGCCGACTCTGACGATCAAATGTAAACATAAACAAGAATGAGATACAAAGAATATTGTATCAGTAGTGAACCATGGAGCATACAGCAAAAGATCACTATTGGATAGCACATTGCTCAATATTCCTGTACTGTTATTTTTTAAACTATGTTAGCAAAATATCGTTGAAGTTTTACTGCTGAGCAATATTAATGACAAACTTTGAGATAGTTTTCCAAAAAATATATTTCCTAGTGCTGAATCCTGGACCATTACCAATTACCCATAGTGCATTTCTAGTGGGAAAGTAGATCTATGAGTAAAACTCACTCAATGACTCAACCGGGAATTCTAGTAGTAAACGTAAACATTAACTTCAAAGGTTTCTTCTAATGCATGATTAATTAATTTATTAACGTGTGATTTTAAAAATATGGTTTATTAATAACAAGTACTTTTTTTGAATACTTTAATATTTTCATATAAAGCTACATAATAGTGTTTTACTTGCTGTTATATTTTTCTCCTATGGACTATATGGTAGTGCGGACAATCTGATGTTTTTTAAATACATAAAACTTCATCTGCAGACTATACGCACACGGTATATGATTCTGGGCATTTCTTATTTGCCTTTTATAATGAAGTTAATAGAAAGACAAGATCAGTAGTAAGTCAGTAATATAAGTAGTTTCATTGTGCCTTGCAAGACTGCAGATATTCAACATTAATGAACAACATCACAGATCTTTGCTATACATGGACACTGTATTAACACATTCGCTGCCGATCACGTGATGTGAAGCATTGTTTATAATGGCAGTCATGTGACATCGGCAGCGAATGTGTTAAATAAAAGTAACTAAAAATAAACAACCCATTAACACCTGAATCAATTCTGTTAAATATATTTTGATTAATATCTCGAATCTAAGTTAACATGGATTGCAAAGCATAAAAAATATAAAATTCAAAGAAAGGAAACCTTTAAGATAATCAATAAATTTTCTATCACATGTTAACATAGAAGTTCACAGTAAAGTATTATAGAGTTAACGAGCAACTTAGTAACAACTGTTGCCAAATCATGGGCATATGTCTGTATACATCCAAACTTGGATGACAATTTTGTTATCTAAAATATATATAAACCATTTTTTCACACAAATATATATATATATACTAGCAGGCTTCGCCGGTCATTATTTTTAAATGAATCTTCAAAATTCTATATAATTTATTAATATAAAAATAAATCTCAAGAATAAAAAATTTCAAAGAAATTTCATTGAAATCAGACAAAAATTTTATTTTGGTTCCCACTGCCTTCAGTAGTAGATTTCCTGCCCACAACATGCTAAGTCCGAAAGCAATTTATATGACTTAACTTTGAAACATCTCCCTGCCCCTTAAGGGCCCGCTTCAATTACCGTTGCTGGAAGTCGAAGCTAATGTTATTCTATGGGAAATTTTCTTTTCAAATAACTTATACAAACATAACTTATAATAAACTTAAACAAAAATAACTTATACAAATAACTTATACTTACAAATAACTAATACATATTTTTAAAATCTGTTTTCACATTCTGAAAATTCCCAACTGTTAAATTGACAGACCTTTTTTTAAAAAAGTATTTTTTTAATTTTTTATATTTTATTTTGAAGCTGCAAAATACGAATTTTCAATATGTGAAATTTTTCATTTTGCAATTTCAAAATAAAATATTAAAAATTGAAAAAAATGGTCCGTCAATTTAACAGTTGGGAATTTTCTGAATGTGAAAACAGAATTTAAAAATATATATTTGTTAATAAGTTATTTGTAAAGAAAATTTCCCATAGAATAATATTGGTTCGAATATTCTGGCGACGGTAAGTGAAGAGGGCCGTAAAGGGAGAAGAAGAAAAGTTCGTAGAAAAGAGAAAAAGGGGTTTGTAATTTTGCAAAATCCCCTCACAGTTGGTGTTTGATGCGAATAACCAACCTACACATCAAAATCTGCAAATGGAGTTCCCATAGATCCCCAGGACAGATTTACACAAAAAGGGGGCTCTTGAATTTGCCTTCTCATAAATCAGCCCCCTCTTCCCCCTTAGCCTAATTTCTGAAATTCCAGAAATTGGTTTTTATTTATTTATGTTTGCTATATTTTAAAGCAAAAATCTTAAGTATGTTTGTTTTTTATTTTGTTTAAAATATAAAAAATTATATGAAATTAAGCTTTGCCCCTTCTTCCCCTTAGGGGGACTGAATTTCTGAAATTTGTTTTGAGATCCAGGTATTTGCATTACAGACAACTTTTAATACTTACTATTACACATAAATTCGTTTTAAAGATAGTGTGGTCAGAAGGCATAAAATTGACCTAGGTAATAAGGCGTTTATAGCCACTAATTAATTAAAACAAATGTTGGAAAGACATCTGAAAGACAATTAATAGCATGTGTTCAAAGAAAATCAGCAGAGCTGTTTTTTGAAGCACCCATTTCTTAAATCGTATATTGACCTATTTAATCTGAAAGCCTATCATTTTTCCTAAAGTAATATCAGGTATTAATGAAAAAAAGGACATCTAAAAAGAAATTTATTTAAAAAAAAAAAATGGATTTGTTTTTAAGACACAGTTGTTGCAATCCTATTTAGAGTTTTTCCACAAAACTTTTCAAATTCATCTGTTTACCAGAAACACACAATTGCATATGAAAGAATATCTAAAAGAATATTAATATGGCAAATTTGAAGAAAATCCGTACAACTGTTTTTTATGAAACCATTTACAAGATTAAAACTGACCAATTTATTGAAGATGTCTGTCAATTTTTCTGAAGTAACCAACTGATATATGAAAGAATATAAAAAATGATTTATGTAACAAGTTTGAAAAGAATCATTGGAAAAATTTTCAGAGATATAAATTTACGGTTCTGCTAACAGTTTTTCCACAATTTCTATCAAAAGTTGGTAAAATCATCTGAACACCGGACTTTCGTCATTCTATCGATTTTCATTTAGGTGATATGACGCCCCGAAGATTCTCAACAAACACAGAGACTAATTTCTAAATTTTCAGAGACATAAGCTCTGCTGTCTTACAATGCTACTTTTTATTATTTATTTTCTCTCTCCTTTCACCTCTTCCTCCTCAAAATAACAACAACAAGATTTAAAGAGTGATAAAGAATCAGTTTTAAATTACAATGTGCAGTTTTTTTTTTTTTTTTTTTTTTTTTTGGGGGGGGGATAGGGAAACCTCCAGAAGTAACAATCTAAACTAACTTGTTACTATACACAAAGAAAAGCTTGCCTGACTGATCAATGTCCTTGACTGAATAATTTTCTCATTTACAATACCGAAAAATGATTCTGTCGCTTTAAAGATGACTTTATTTGAACTTTCATCCAATATTTATCTTGGTTTTGACATGTGCCAGTTTATTTACCGTTGCATTTAGAAAGAAAATTCTGTAAGTGTGAATTGGCTAACTACGAGCTACTTTAAAAGTGTTTGTTTATTAATGGAATAAAAAATTGTGGATTGGATTGACTTTTTATTTATTCATTTCAGTTTCTACTCAAATTTAAATCACTTGGCTCTGGTGGCAAATGGCGACAATACTGGCGATATTACATTAAAATCACCAGGTGATGCAGAATAATGTGATAACAATACACAAATATTAAGAAAAATATAAAATCATTTAAAAATTCATACTAAGATTTTTTTTTCTTTTCTCTCTCTCACCATATCAATAATATTTTGCATGTTACAAAGTAGAACATACAGAATTATTCAAAAAGCTTTAAAAGAGGGATAATAATAATAAATAAATAAAGTTTTATAAATTCAGTATTACTGCCTCCCCTTTTCCCCCAATCTTGTACAAATTTCGACGCATTCAACCACCCAGATTTTTTTTTTTTTTTAATCCGGCAACTGATGTTTTCTGACCATACCGGTTGCCGGTTAGTCATACTTTTACTGTATTTATAAATCAGGTGAAAACTTGATATTGAAAATTTTGACTGAATACAATATTTCCATTACTTATGATAGTTGCGTAGTAGAAGTGAAAATCTGGATAATTCAGCGCATTTAAATTTCAGCAATACTGTAAGTCAACAGAAATACTAAAGTAGGAGACCAATATCTCGGTTTAATTACCAATTAAAAAGCTTTCTAAGTAATTTTGGCCTCACCAGAGACTTGTGGGACTGATTTATATACCTAAAGTTTATATTTAATGTGTCTTCTCCCTTTCTTTTCCAGATGTTATGACAAGGTATATGGTATCTTTATTAAGGGAGGGGCACTATTTTGGACATCTGTGATAATTACGGAATGAAATAGTTCTCCAAAATAACGGATTATATTTCTCAGTGGCAGATTGAATGTGCACACCGCTGAAAGTAAAGCTGAGAGAAAGTGTGGCTGACTGTAAGAGGCTGATCATCTGCTTGTTGTTTTGAAAGGAAGGGACGGAAGATTTATCAATTCTTTGCCATTTAAAGGGGGGGGGGGATAGAAAATAATATCAAGATTTTCAGGCTAAATGAGATTTTGGGTTAGTTAAATGCCGAGGAGCAGAGGTTTTACTCTATTTTAAAAAGTTAATTATAAATAAAACAAGTAGTAAAAATCATTTGTACATTTAAATTAGAGGTGAGTTCGGGCTCTATTTTGGCAATCCGAGCCCACCCGGGCCCGAAACATTTTTGAACTGAGCTCGCCCGAGCCCGAAAAATTTTGTGTGATCAGAGCCCGAGCCCGATATTGAAAAGTACTATATGTGTAAGTTTAACTAGGATGTCAATATATAGTTTTATTTTATATTTTTTTCTCTACTTGTACATCACACAAAAGACACTTTTTACTGAAAAATGAAATTAATCATTCACTTCATTCGTATTTAAAAATTGGTAAATATGTCATAATTTTTTTTTAAATGCTTGTACATATAAACAAGCATTGCACACGGCACACCGGACACACCTACATATCAAACCAATCCGTGAAGCCAATCGTTAAAATAATCGAATTGCCAGGTACCGGAAATCACAAATTTGTGATCGAAGGGTTGCCATTTGTGATAGTCACAAATGTTACAATAGTATCATAATTTGTGAGCCGATCGCAAATTCCAGGATTTGTGATCTACTATTACAATAGCTGCGACTGTTACAATAGTATGCCTCCCTTAGGCTATATTCAAGCGTAACGATTGCAAATAATCGTACGACGGGCTTTGGTAAAAAAAAAAAAAAAAAAAATCAAAGAATCTCGTGATAACATCACTGGCCATCCGTTCGTAGGCAAAGCAAAAGATTTCCCATGTTAATCGGATTTTTTGTAAAAAATTATTAAAATTAAGAGAAATTATCTTCTGATTTTTAATCCCCATATTTGGGTATAGTTATACATAAGTTACTGTCTACATGTGTTGAGTTATTTTTGCTGTAAAATTGATAAAATTTTAGTAAATAAGATAAATATTCTACATACATGATACGCTATGCAACGCATACACAATAGTAAAATTAAATACCGTTTTCATTTTCAAATTAATTTTCTTATTACCAATCCTCAATTTAAATAACTATAAATGTTATTATAACAATTTATAATGTCTGTGTCTCTGTATACATGTATATATTTATAGTGCAGCCCATTGTTTATAACGCGCCTATCGGGGGACAAAAAAATTTATCCGAATGAGTGATATAATGAGGCCCAGTATAACGAAGGAGGAAGGATTACTGTATAAAAGTATGACATAATATGCATCCCGTTAAAAAAAAGTTCTATTTAGAAAAAGGAAAGTCAAAACTACTAAGGTTTGCAAGATTATTTTGTGATTTACTACCTATCATGACTATTATGGCATTACTAAAAGTGCTCCCAAAATGAATATTTTTTTTTTTTTTTTAACATTTTCCTGTTAGTGAAGAATAAAATAAACGGAACTTTTAGCTTGAATCCGAGCCTGCCCAGAGCCCGAAGACTTGCGTAAGATTTGAGCCCGACCGGGCTCGGGCTTACGGGCTCGGGCTGAGCCCGTCTCATCTCTAATTTAAATAGCTTAACTGCAAAAATTCAGATTTTTTTTTTCTCCCGAAATAATATAAAATGTACTGTTAATTCCTAAAAGAAAATTGAAAAGCACATAGGTTGGTTTTATGCTTTTTTTCCCCCTTCCCTCCCTCATCACATATTACTTTATTAGTCCTAAAGTAAATATAAAACATTATTCTTTTTTACATTTTTTTTTCCTGTAGTACGTCTTTTTAGTAGTGCATGAAAAGCAGACGATTTTCATTTTTTTCCATCTTTGTTGCTAAGCTGCAGCTATAAAAAGTAAGGAGTTCCTAGACTTACACCTGTACGAACCTTGAATGATGCATTTCGAGGCTCTCTTAATACAAAAATTAATGGTTGATCTGTATATATGTCTGTTATCAATATAAATCTAGGAGAGGGGCTTGGTCTTTTTTGTGAGATAAGTATATTTTAATAATTTTTCATACAATAATTCCACTCTGTTTTCTATTAAAAAGGTTTTTTTTTTTTTTTTTTTTTTTTTTTTGGGGGGGGGGGGGGGTATCAGTTATATAGAACAATTTCACTTGTTTTTAAGTCAAACTTGGTCATCACATCATTCGGCAATAGTATCAGAAATATTTGGGTCCCTTTATAACCAAGTTTCATTATTTAAATAAACAATTAAAAGTTAATTTGCTTTATAAGTCGAACTTGGTTATTATGTCACTCAGCAATAGTGTAAAAAATGCTGTGGTTCCTAGGCTGATGTTGTAACAGAGTTCAACTATATATAAAGTTATTTTTTAAGAAATTAAAATGTTTACAATCAATCCACATCAGCAGATTTTCCGTGGATAATTTATTATTATAATTAATGCCAAATTCAGCCAATAGGTAACTTTGCTATAAAAAGTAAAATTATTAACATTAAAATCTTCAGATATATTGAAATGAAGTTTTTATAATTTTTAATATTATAATTCAGATCATTTATGATAGTTCTGGTTCTAAAACATATTTTTCAAAATGATGTGGTGCTGCTCTTGTGGTACAGATTATGTCTAAAATTTTCTCCTACCTACCTAAAAGCACTTTTTTATCTTTGTTTTTCATATTTGTCAGATGGTTCTTTTCTGTTTGACCTGCGTGATAATTCAATGCTTTACAAATGAATTAATGTAATCAAATACAAAAGCAGACTGTATGCATTTTAATGAAGTATCAACTTTTGAGCACCGTATAAAATAAAAATAAATAGAAATCTGCATGAAATAAAGAATATTACAGTGTTCATTGGTACCATTTGTAGAGTGAAAAATCAAACTTATGATGTATTTTTATAAAAGTAATATGAAAAATGAAAGTTACAACTACCACTTGGCAGGGTTTCCATTAGAGTGCAAAACTGCGAGATTATCGTGGTCTTCATTTTCTCACTTAAAAATTTTAATATTGTGAGGAACTCACACACTTTTTCATTTTTTCAGAAATCAATTTAAAAATAAAATAAAAACTTTTTTAATTGTTTCTTTTTAGACTTATATTTGTCTTATGATAGAAAAAACATGTGACAAACAAACTGGGTTCCAATCTGTTCAAGTATATGTGACCTCTTGATCACCCCCCCCCCTTTAAATTTTATTTCAAGTCTCCTTAATTTTCAGAAATCTTACATGCTATCGCTACATATTTCAAGTTCAGCTATCAACTGAGAATCATAGACCTTATGCAGATAGATCACATATCCCTTCCCTTTATTATCCATCTGCAACATAGTAGCTTTCCTGGCAAAAAGTTAATATGATGTGATGTGAAACTGAACAGAGAGGTAAGAATGAACATCATATTATTTTAATGTAGAAACAAAAGTTGTTTTGGGTTTTTTTATTTCTGTATTGTACGCATAATTTTTATTTTGGCATTTAGATTAACATATGATTGGAAAAATATAAAATAATTCCTTTCATGAGCAACCATTTTGTAAGCAAGAATTTTTGATGCAGATCACAAAGTATGAAGATATCAGATTATAACCTCACATTGAAGACATTCACTATAATGGTAAGTCCTGGTGGCTTGTAGTCTATCTCTGTAAAGTCAATGTTGAGAACAGAAGGTATTATAGCTGTGGTAGAAATTTTAGAAGCTTTTTAAACAGTTCAGTGCTTAAAAGTAAATAATAATAATAATAATAAAAAAAAACGAGAGAGAGAAAAAACAAAACAGGTGTAATAAAATATAAGGAATTAAAGAAGTATTTTAGGGAAAAAAGGAAATGTGGAAGCCTACGACCCCAAGTAATTTTGTGATTGACATGCAAATATATCAGGCCTGTCCAACCCGGCCATTTCACATTTGAAAAATATCCATTCTTATTGGTCTATATGGTTTCAGTGATCTTGTATCTGTTGCTTGGCTATTACTATGTTTACTAATTCATTATTAATGATTCGAGGGTCTAATGGCCTTTAATTTTGCAAACCACTAATTTTAAATAAATCTTTGTCATAATGACCCCTAATATACACGGTAGCCATAATTAAATTGATAGTGCTCATAGTGCTCTGTAGCACAATCTAATCACAATAATAATGTCAAACTTTGTAGGAAGATTAAACAAGATGGAGAGCTAATGTTGCTACATTTAATTTTTTTTAATAATTTAATTACTGAACACATTTTTGTTAATTGGCTTTGAGGTCACATATTTGTGTATCAATATTAGCTTTATTATATATATGTGTGTGTGTGTGCAGTTTTTATAAAACAATGAAAAAAAAAGTAGGAAAATATTTATTAAAATTTCTTTTTACAATAACTGACAGTAAAAATATCTTTCAGTTTCAACATATATACAGTTAAATGCATCCAAATGCAAAGGTTATACAAACTATAAAAAGGTACACTGAAATATCTTAAGAAATATAAAAATGCAAAATACTTATCACATGGACACAAACAATACAAAGAAAAAGAGAAAGCAATATGTATTATAAATTGTCATTAATTCATACAACAATCATACTTTCAAATAACAATATAAAAAATTTTCTAGGTTGAAAACTGTTTAGATGAAATTACAATAAAATTAAGGCATTTTCAAATAATTCAAAATATTTCTCTATTTAATTTAGAAATTTATTCATCAACCATGAAAGTTCATTTCAGAAAATTTTGGAGTGGAAGGCTGATTTTTTATACCAACTATTAAAAAATTAAAAAAAAAAAAGTTACTGCTGCTGGCATCAATTTTTTTTTTTTTTTTTTTTTTTTGTCTGCGACTGCATCTCCTTGCAGAGGGTAGTGTCTTTCACATCATAAGAGGTATCTCAATGTTTGCCGAATACTCCAAGGGAGACATTTCAGTTGCTTAGAAATTTCTTTCTATCATTTTAATTAACAAAATTAATAATTAAAAACATCGGGTTAATAAAGGTACTCTATTTTCCAAGGGAAAATTAAAATGTGATCCATGGTGTAAAAAAAAAAAAAAAACATAAATGTTAGTGTTGCTATTAGTAAAAGAAATTTTTTGTCCTCAAATAAATAAAAAGCACTGTCTTATATATTTTCAATGAAAAAAATGAATTTAGGATTGTAATTTGTTGTCTGCAAATATATATATATATTTCTACTTTTAGAAAATTAAATTTCTTACTGGCAATATTTTATGCTGTTGATAAAATTTTTATGAGTGTGTGTGATTATTTATATAAAAGAGAAAAATGAGAATAATTTTAAATAGTTATATGTCTGTATTAACATGTAATACAGCAAATACACAATATAAACATTAAGTACAAATAAATTAAAAAAATTATACTTATGAATCATTTAATGAAATATAATTAACTTTTTATACGCTTAAAACACTAAAAATTATTATTTGTGAACAAACTTTAAATGCATACATATATATCACATATTAAAAAGCTTCCAGAAGAAAACTATAATTGAAGATAGTTCTTTTATGTTCATTTTGTGTTGACAAATGTAATGAAGAAAAAAAAGTCATTGTTCCTTTCTTAAATTATACTGACCACTTAGGTAAGTATAGCAGTTAAAAAATACACTCAAGGACTAGTGTTAAAAAGACATACATTTTTTTTTTTTTTTTGTAAAACCCATAAATTGCAGAAAACCCACAATAGTTATTTTGGGTTGAAATGATAGCATAATCTTTTGTCAAGTGAACAAAATAGACACAAGAGCAGCAAACAAAGGAATAACTCACTAACACACACTCTCTTTCTCTCACACACACATCCAGAAACAAAGCATGAAGTTTTTTTATTTATTATTTAGGCAAGTATATCTGAAATCAAATGTTTTTTCAGTAGTGTCAATTCCATTTATTTTCTTATATTGTTTCATAATCAAAATAATCATATATATACATATATATATATCTTAAATTACATATAATTCCAAACCATCAAAGAAAAAAAATTACAAATTTATACCTTTGTTCTAAGATATTACATTTCAATTAAAAATGAAGCAAAATGACTTCATAAATTTAACACATGGAAATTCAGTAGCATAAAACAGCAGCACCAAAAATATTTTGAAAAGTGAGCATATATCACAATTCATATGAATTTCCTCTTATATATACATTACATTATACAACAACAAGAAATTTATACATTACAGGGTTACTTTTCATGCAAACTAAATGAAAAAAAAAAAAAAAAAAAAAAATTATATATTCATAATTTGTATCACAGATTTGCATAAAAATTAGAATGATAGAATGGACACAATTTAACAGAAACATTGCATCCAACATCAAAATTTTTATAAAAAATACTTCAATCATTATAAATTATCAAGTTTCGTCAAGAGCCATTCAGCACCATATTTTTCAACTAAGTTACGAATAATTCCCTAAAATTAAAGAGAAAAACAGATTACTTACAGTGAATATTTTAAGCACAGTTATAAGTAACATGATGTTTTAATTTTTTTTTTTTTTTTTTTTTAATGAAAAGTCATGTTTTAAAATAACAAAAAAAAAAAAAAAAAAAAAAAAGCACAAGTCTTAAAATTTTCTACACATAAACATAATATGCCTAAAATATTGAACTGAAAGTTCGAATTGTGTTCATACCATGCATTGAAATATACTCTGTTAAATAATATTACTTTTTATCCTCGCGCATATTATTAATTTCTTCACTATTGTATCATTTTGAAAAATTTAATAGTAACTGGTCCATGTTAGAGAAATATTTACATAGATTGTCATAAATGAACTAAAAAACACAACAATACATAGTATAATCAAAATAGGTACTAGTTTTTTTTTTAAATAAAAAATTATGCCTAAATAAATAAAAAGACATCACCAACATGGCGATAAAAATTTAAAAGTCATCATGTGGGGGTCCTATACTAAAGCTGTACTGCCTGGGGTGGGGAAGCATGAAAACTGGGTCGTCAAACATTAATTTTATTTTGAAGCCTTTCTTTGAATGATTTTGGTTTTGCTATCGCACAATATCAATTTGGTTCTAGTTCTAATAATAATTTGATTTCTACTGAATTAAAATTTAAATTAAGTACTGAAATTTTTATAAGATTTATCAGTTTCAAATTTAAAATAAGAAAAGAAAGAAAGTGCAAATATTTCACAATTGTTTGCAAATATTGTTCAAACAAAATAAAACACATACTAGTGAATAATAACACAATTTCCCTTGAATGTGAAATTATTAGGTACCAGGGTTGTTATTTTGTTCACTTTTTTGTCAAAAGTCCGGGACGCTGGACAAAAGTGGAAAAAACCTGGACAAAACTGAAAAAAAACACACGGAACTGGACAAAATAAAATCCATTGAACTGTACATGTTCAGTGCATAAAAGAATTCTGTTAAAACAATAAATCGCAGTTTTTACTTTAAATTAACAATTTTAACGATAGAAATATTTTATTAAAAATTAATAATTTAATTAATGAAAAGTGTAATTTCATTTTAATCATGATAAAAAAAAAAAAAAAAAAAAAACATGAAGAAAATGCTAATTACATTGGTTATGTACAGTTTGTAGATGTAACAAAGTAAATCTGTTGTGGTGGATTATTATAATATTATCATACTGGATATTAGGAGAAAAGAAAGTTTTTTAATGCTATATCTAAATCTTTAAAAACAAAAGAAATAGACACGGCTGTTTAGCCAGAAAAAGATTTCATGCACAATGTTATCTTTAGTACATAATGTTGACAATTAAAAAAAAAGAACAACTTAATCCCTCCCAGTGTTGGGCATAATTGATTAAAAAGTAACTGAATTACAATTAAATTACAATTATAATTATTTTACTGTCAATCAATTAATAAGTAATTGATTACAGATAAATTGAATTACTAATTCGATTTATTTGTAATAATTCAATTTATTTGTAATCAATTACTTGTTAATCGATAGACAAAATAAAATTATAATTGTAATTTAATTGTAATTCAATTACTTTTTAATCAATTATGCCCAACAGTGATCCGTCCCCACAACACCCCCCCCCTCTAGAAAGAGACTATTTTCAATATTAAAGTTTTTCACAGACGTGATTGATTAATACATAGATGATTATAATCTTAAAAATAATTTGTTTCTTTGTTATTTTGTACTTAACATGGAAATATCTGATTTAACATTTCTAATATAGGTTAAAAATAATAATAATAATAAAAAATCTCATAAATGTAGATAGAATGTTTTTATCAATTTATGTCCGCAAAGCTTTCAAATATATAACATTTTATTTACAATACCAAGATGTCATTTTTTTAATCCAATAATTTAAGAAATCAAATTTACATACTTAATCATTTAATAATTTTTATTCTTATTTTAATTTTGTAAAAAAAAAAAAAAAAAAAATTATTTGATAATAGAAATTCCAGATGAAAAAAATACAAAATTAAATTTTACTTCTACATAAAAAAGTTATTTTTCATAAAAGTAATAGCTTTACTAACATAAATGTGACATATATGTATATGACTGTTTATATATATGTATATATATTCATAATCAATTTGATAAATATGCAGAAACTTTAAGAGAAATAATAAAAATGCTGAGTGACTCCAGTTGATTTTCTGAACATTAAATAATTCACTGTTGTTTAAATAAAATAAAGTAAGAGAAGTCATTAAATAAACAAACGAGAAAATTATAAGCATCTGATTATCTGCTCCCAAATAGTATATTGTTTAATGGAATGGTATGTATCCAAATTCTTTTGTATCTTATATTATATTCTCTTATCTCTGTAAAAGAACTAATAGTGTTAGATTCACCAAAATGTATACAGTTTGTGTGACATATAACTTGTATATGAATTTAAAGCTCAATTAAATGAGGCATTCAGGCGTCATCATGTTTTAAATAATTTTCAGACTATATAATATTACAGAATCATACCTGCCAACCAATTTTAACAAAAAAAGGGAAGATTGTCGTTGAAAAACCAGAAGATTTCATAAAAAAAGGGAAGATTTTTTTTTTCTCTCTTTGACGTATTGAACAATACAGTTTTACAATTTTAATATTTAGAAGCAATCTATAAAAACGTTTTACTTATAGATTGATTATACTAAATATATAAAAGTTTTAAATGAAGTTATTCCTCTTCAACATATAAATATCTACTAAACAGAATCTGTAAGAAATTTATTTAACAATAGACAAAAAAACTTCGTTAAGTTAAAGTAAAACTAATTTTTTAAATAAATATAGAATATGATTTTTGTGTATGTGCATTAATCCTTCAAAAAAAAAAAAAAAAAAAAAAAGTAGCAGTAGCTAATTATCAGTTTCAAACGTGCACAAAACCAACTGAGTATTAATTTTCTTACATTGATTTGGGAAAAATTTTCCTACCTGAAAAAATTATTCTTAACTTTTTTTCCCCCATGTTTACACATTTGGTATAAATATGACAAACAAATATTTAATTTAATTGAGGTAAAATAAACAGATTCATTAAATTTAGCAATAAAAATCTAAAAATAATTTAAATATGTGAGAAATATTGAGCACTTCTATTGCTTTATTGTTTCTAGAATTGATCATTGATCACAATCCGGGGAGTGGGGGGGATACAAAAATAATTACAGAGTAAGAAATATTAAACTCTTTCAACTCTACTTCTAGAATCTAATGTAAAAACTTTAAAATGAATACTATCATTTATGTTGCAGATGGATAAAGATTAGGAAACAAATGACTGATTACATTGCTGATCACTAGTTGGAGATAAAAAAAGGGGGGGGGGGGGCGGCAAAAAATATTTACATCAGCAAGAAATATTTAATAATTCTATTTCTTTAAATGTTCTAGAATCTCATAAAGCAAGTTTGAAATGAATATTGACATTTATGTTATGGATGGAAAAAGATTGGAAATCGGAAGTTTTCGTAGAACATTTGGGTTTCTTTTTAAAACGAACGACATCCGCGATTTTTTTAAAAACGGAAGATTTCATCATCTGTCCGGAAGACCGGAAGATACGTTAAAAAACCGGAAGTCTTCCGGGAAAACCGGAAAAGTTGGCAAGTATGCAGAATTTTTCGTTATTTCCCTGTAAAAAAACTATAAATGCTAGATTCACCAAAATAAATCTATATAATTCCTTCAACAGTGACCTATAACATGTATATAAAGTTTTAGCTGAATTGATTAAGGAATTTAGATGCTATCACACTTTAAATTATCTGAGCCTATACTTAAGATGCTATCACACTTTAAATTATCTGAGGCTATAATGATAAAGAATGTATGTGTCCCGGCAAAGGAAAAAAAAAAAAAAAACTGTGCTAGTGCTAGATGTATACAGTTTGTGCTACAATAACCTATAACATATGTACCAATTTTTAGCTCATTTGAACAAGGCATTTAGACAATATTATATTAACTTTCTTTACTCATATATTCATACATCGTTGTAAAATAGCAAAAATGAACTCATGGAACCTCAAAACATGTAGATACACCATCACAAAGTCAAATATTACTTAACTATTAACTTTATTCTTTCAAAATAGTCTATTTCAGCAAAAGTATGCTGTTAAAAAAATAAGAATTAGTCTATTATTTTAATAAATAAATTTGCTCATTAAATTTCTAGTAATAAATTGTACTTCTTAAATTTTTACCTGTATAAAATTTCAATATTTTAAATATTGCTATTTTCTTTTTAATTTCTGCAATATTATATGAAAGAAATATTAGATATTATAATAATTAGATTATTAAAAAACAAAAAACGCTCCTTTGATTTTTAAATATCTATTTCCATCTGGTTTTAAACAAAGTTTTCAAATGATAAAAATTAACTTTAAAAGAACAATAAACTCTAAAAATTTATTAATTTTAAGAGAGGTTTTTTTTTTTTTTTCCTTTTAAGGAAGAGAGAAAAAATAATTTTATGAATACAGTAGAAGATCTTTATAACGCAATTCTATATAATGCAATTCTCTATATAACGCAAAATTTCTTGGATATAAAACAATAAATTTTGCAGTTAAGAAATACTTTCTAAAAAACTGTTACTTTGTTGAGAAGTAAGTGTGATACATTTGTTTTTCTTTATCTGCTTAATTCAGGGATTTTTAATGAAAAAATTGCTATCATTAATTTTTTTTTTTGTGAGCAATATAATGAATGATTTTGCACAGGCATATATGGACTATCTTTATAAAGTAAATCTTAGAATGAAAGTTATTATCCACCCAATTTTTTGTTCCAAGAAATGTAACTTTAAAATGTCCTACTCTGTTTTGATATGTTTCAGACATATTTGGCCATGTTTACAAGGTAAGTTTGACGATGTGTGAAATGTGATCTATATAATGCAAAATTCTATATAACGCAAAACCTTGTGTTTTTAGCTTTACATTATAAAGATCTTCTACTGTATATATATATGTTTTACATGCTGATAGATGGAGCCAAAACAAAAAATCTTTAGTTACTATCATTTATAACAAAATTTTCGGCAAAAATGCTTACAGCGGTAATCAATAACAATTCACAAATCGCTTTGTTTTTTATATGCTTCCTTGGTAAGGATGAATCAATGAATAACTCATGTGAATTATTGGCATCATCGAGCTTTAATTAGGTATAGTCAGTATATCTTCTCAATGATTTGATGTATGTATTGCACATACATGTAAAAAAAAAGGAAGGAATATTCTCGTCCCGTATTAATTTTAAAATTTCTAGCGCATGCTCAGATGCTATCATTTTGGTCTTACAAAAATAGCTTTGTGCTTTAATATATAAGATTACTAGTTGGTTCTAACCTAAAGATTTTTATCATTGAACATGAACTCATGACACTGTATAAAACAAAAGATAAACTTTTAGTTAAAAGCTAAAGACATTAAAATGGAATATCAGATACATTTTGAAAATCTTGGTTTCCTTTTTATTATTATTATTATTTTTTTTTTTACTGTAACTTATAATTTCAATATACAAATAACTTAATAAACATTTGTTTTTTAGGTCTTATTTATTTTTCTTTATTTATTTTATGAGATAAAGCATAAATAAAATTAAAATAATAAAGGGCAAGTTTCAAAATTGTAATATATTCTTATCCAAGTATTTAGACAAATACATCTGCTTTCTTAAAAATGACCAAAAATCCAGAATTGTTGATTTGGATTTCTTATTTTGTACTGTAATAGGTATTTCTTTAAGTGTTAATGAATAATTTCGTTAAAATAATTTTCATTCAAAAGGAAAGTGGTCATGGCACCTTTTTTAGCTCTCACGCATATTTAGAGTTTGAAATTTTTTTTCAAAATGTATGTATCTATAATAATAAAATAAGATGTCTGTCTGTCTGTCTGTCTGTCTGTCTGACTGTCTGTCTGTCTGTCTGAGCATCTATACGTTCAGCCCCTACTGAACGCAGAACTACAAAATTTGACATACGGGTGCTCAGAAGCCTGCCCGAGGGGATAGTCAAAACAGAATTTAAAAATTTTAATTAGTTGCGGAGATATTAATTAAAATATAGACCTATGTCTAATCGAAAAGCGATCACAATGACTCAGAATTCACCGAAATTGCATAAAAGTAGATATTTTAACGGAGTTAAAAGCAGAAAAAATGGAAAATAAATTAGAAATATTAGTCCGATCATTACGAATTTGGTACTAAATGAAAGGGGAATTTTTTCCGAATCTAAGAGTGCAAGCGGCTTATCGATACGTCAATTAGATTTTTTAAAATTAACTAAACTATGAAATTTAGTTGGCAACAGGCAGACGATTTTCTAAGCGGTCTCGATCGGAAACAAAACACATACGAGACAACTGTCTGTGATGTCTGTGTTGTCTGTGATGAAAACGGAAATGGTTGTAATCAATTAAGATATCATGTGTTTTATACTGGGGGGAAAAATTGCAATTTTCAATTTTTTTCAAATTTTCATTCACGTTACATTTGAATTAATATTCGGCCTAGACAGCATATTATAAAGCTACTGTTCAATTTTCATGAAAATATATGAATAATTAAAAAAAATGACATATTTATTGGAAAAAAATTGTCTTCTTTTATTTTTTTGCAGTATTTGCAGTTGTCGAAATTTCGTAGTATGTAGTTTTAATGCCCGATAATTCGATTGTGAATATTTTTGAAAGAGTACGATTATTAGGGAGGGCTTGAGGAACAGGGAAAAAAGGAAAAAAAAAAAAAAAAAAGAGTTGCAGCGTTTGAAATTGGTTGGCATATTAAGATTTTAAGGCAAGGTATTTGGTTTTCTTTTTTATCCCAGCTTCTAATTAAAATAATTTCATAAGTAATACATCATTTGAAAGCTTTGTTGATTTGGAATTGAACAGTAGATTACAGAAATTTCTACCGCCAGATGGCGCTGAAATATTTTAAAATTTCAATATTTCAAATTCTAATTATGATTACATAATTTTTAATACATCATTCGAAAGATATTTTAAAGTTCTTTTATATTATCGAAAGTATTATTCGAGATTTTACCCGATTTACACGTTTTAAGGTTTCCTTTTTAGGTTTTCTTTTGTATCTCAGCTACTAATTAAAATATTTTCATAAGTAATACATCATTTGAAAGCTTTGTTGATTTGGAATTGAACAATATATTACAGAAATTTCTACCGCCAGATGGCGCTGCTATATTTTAAAATTTCAATATTTCAAATTCCAATGAGCGAGGAAGGTGTTGTAAGTTCTAAAACGGGGAGCGCCACCGAGCGGGACTTAGCTAAAGTTAGAAATTTGAAATATCAGCGCCGAAGACGCTACCGCACGGGAGTTTACTGCGCTATAGATAAGCTATTTTCACGATATATCAATAAGCTGTTATTAGACCTTTTACGGGAAAAAGGCGCCGCAGGCGCCACCGAGCGGGAATTTCGTAAAGTCGGATTTTTCAGGGATCGCGAACCAGCTGGTCGCCGAAGGCGGCTAGTTAACAATAAAGTTAGAGCAAGCCATTTTTACTATTTAAACTCTACTGTGTGTGTATCTACATGTGCATTTGTGTATGCAACTATAAACTTTACCCTGTAATGTAAGAAAATGGTTTAACTTACTTTAGAGTGTCGTGACAATGTTTTTACCACTAGTAACAATAAACAGTCCATGAGGCCTATGGTATAGGAAAACCAGGGGTTTTGGGGTGTAAAACGAGATTTTTATAAATAACTATGCGAACTATATTATAATGTATTTATTTATCTTTGATAGTTTATTGTGCCAGCAGTGAAGAGTTTAAAATACTTTTTAAACACAATTGAATATTTAACACTCAGCAATTCAATAAAAAAGTATGAATTTTTGTGTGTTTGAAAAATTAGGTACTTTTGTATGAACTGCATGCCAGTGATTAATTGCTGTTATTAACGAAAGTGAAGTGACTAATAAATTATTTTGAATGCTTTTTTTTTTAAACAAAATATCATTTAATATTTATAGCAACCTCTGTTTATTCTATAGCAAGCTGTTAACCTTATACTGATTTTCGTTAGCTTAAACTCACAGCATGCAGTTAATATAAAGGATTAAAAAGCTACCATGATATTTTTGAGTAAAACACTGCAACTTCTAAAATAAATAATTTAATAAATCTATAAACATTTGAACAAGATAAAACAAAAAAAGATTACTCACCAATTTAGTTTCTTTATTAGATGCCGGCCTTTCTGATTGGTTTACTGAATTGTTTTCAAGATGTGTTGCATTCTTCTCTGATTGATCTGGTGAAAGTTTTTCTGGAGAAAGTGACGGACAAACAGATTGAGGTGAAAGTAATTCTTTTTCACAGTTTTTGATTGCGATAGCCAATTCACTGCCCTCATCGTTAGATCTTCCTATGTCTGCCTCTACCATATCTTGAGTATTTTCAAAATGCTGCATTTGAGGAAGTATATTCTCAGGATTATCTGTTGTTCTTATTTCAGATTTATTCTCTGGAATAATTTCAGCTATTTTTTCAGAATCTCCATCAAGCAAAATATTTTGATCAGATTTTTTTTCTTTGGCACTAGAATTTTGACCGAGTTGCATATTAACTATATTATTGGAATCTAACCTTGTAAGCACTACACATGGTTCTTTATCAAGTTTGCAATCTTCAGTTGATTTTTCAATTAGATTTTGTTTATTATTATTATTTATTTTATTGTCTACTGATTTTACATCTAAACATTCCTCTTTCTCAATCATATCTAAAGGTACATTTTTATTTATATTTTTCTTTGAATTCTTAGTAGATTTATATATTTCATTTGAATAAGTAATAATTTTAGAATTATTCCATTTATGCGGTAATTTGACTCCAGCAGGAATTCTTGGATCCTCTTGAATTTTTTTACTTAGAGCTGTTTTAGGATGCATCTTCTTAACTTTTTTAAGACATCTAATGGGAGAATCTTGCACAGATTTAAATTTTACACTTAAGTTTTGTTTATCATGAACAGTTTCTTCTAATTTTTGTGAAGACTCACTTTCAGTGTGGTCTTTGCTTGAATAAGAAATTTCGTCTTGTTTCTTGGATTTACTTTCTGGAGGATTAAGGCCAGTTCTATCTAAGCTGGATGGTAATACATGAAAAATACGTTTCTTAGTTGACAGAGGCAAGTCAGATGATGTGCTTTCATACATTTCAAGCATTTCCCCAGAATCAGAATTTTTATCATTCAGTTTTCTTTTCCGGACATTTGCACTAGAAGTACTATTACCATCAGTAAAAGTCCCTTTAATAATATTTATATGATTGTCAGAAATTTCTAAATTTTTTTCCTTAGTATTATTATTGATATGAAAAATCATATTTGAAGAAGTATCTTCATCATTATCAGATGAAATACTATGAAAAGTATCATTAGAACTATGATTTACCAAATCAATATCAGTTTGTTTGGAAGAAAGATTTGGAGACAAATGAATATTGTTTACAGAGTCTAAGTTACCACTGTGTATTACAGAACATGCATTTTGTTTTTTATCATTCTCATTTGTTGAGATGTTATGCATATATTTTGAATAAGATGGGCTATTTTTTGTTTTTTCGTGACTAATATTTGAAGATGAAGGGATTAAAGTATTATTTTCAACTTGATTCTTTTCTTTTTCTTTGTTAAGCAGGTATGTATTTTCAGCTACTAAGGCATTATTTTCATTAATATCCAATGTACATGAGTCTTGTTGCTTTATTACTGTATCAGAATTTATGTGAGTATTTAAATTACATACATTATCTGAAATAAATGGTTCTTTGGTTTTTCCAAGTGACGTAATACTTTCAGTTTGTTTTGATGAAGGAGACTGTAATACAAATGTAGTAAGTTTTCCTTTTACATTTTCTTCTGAAGAACTTACTTTATTGAAACTATTATCAGTATCACAAATATTAAAATCAGATGCAACTGCTGCTTCTTTCAAAATTTTAGACGTAGTTATAAAAGGTTTGGCACTATTTGTTATGTTCAAACCAGCATCATCATTATTTTCATAAATTTTATCATCATTCTCCATTAAGCTAATTTCTTCATTTTCAGATACCTTATCTATACTCAGATTAGAACTATTGGAAACTGGAATAGTTGTACTAGTGATCAAGGGTAGTTGTTTAACCTTTTCTACATTATTTGGCACAGCTTTTTTCTTGCTTGCTTGTTGTTCACAAGCATCTAAATTTTGAATTATTCTCTTCTTAGGATGAGTCATTTTTCTTTTATTTAATATAGTTGTACAACTACTAGTATTTTCAAAACTTTTTTTAGATTTTTGAAGTTGTAAATTTGTTGAACTACCACAGTTAGCCTCAAAAGTTGAATTTACAGAATCTTCTATAGTCTTTTGACTATCCATCAAATGCCCAACAGATTCTTGTAATGTATTTATCTCTGAATTTTCTTTTTCAATTCTTGTTTTAATTTCGTTAGTGTTTTCTTGTAGCAAGCTTTCATTAAGATGCAACTGTTCATTTTTCTTTATTTCATTCAATTCAAAATTTTTATCATTAAAGACAATTTTCTCTTTTAATTTGGTGTTATCACATTTGGACAATTCAATTTCTTTATCCCAATTTTCTTTATTATTTAATGCTGTATCTAACTCACTTCTATTACTAAAAACTACAATTTTACTGAAATATTCAGATTTTTCAACATTATCAACTTCTTCAAGTCTTTTCTCTGATTTATCCTCAATGTGACAATTCAATGTCTTATTTTTTTCAGGCAATTTATTACTTTCAAAACTTTCTTCACTGAAAGAATTTTTATTTTGAGATTTGCATGGCATATCAATCATTGGTATTTCCTTATTTCTTGCTTGTTGTTTTCTTATATTTTGAACTTTATTATTCTTTTTTTCATCACTGTGTTTTTTTCCATCATTTTCACTTTTCTCCAAAAATTTATTCTCATTGATGTCACTCAATTCTTCTGTATTACTTTTATTTCTGAACATAATCTCATCATCTTTTTTTAAAGAAATATGTTTATAACTGTTTTCTGCAATGCATGCTTTATTTTTGTTCTTTAGTTTTTCCACATTTTTATCACAAACAGTTATTTGATTGGTTTTGTCTTCCAATAACACTCTATTCAAATCCAATGATGCATCAATTTTATTGTCTTGCGAATTACTAAGAATAATGCTATTCACTGCTTCACTACTTATCTTAAATGATTCATTACTTTCATCTAGAGAAATTATTTCCACATCTTCATTCATGCTCTGGCATTCATCATTCACCACAGACATATTTTTTTTAGAAATTGAATTGTCATTTTCTTTAAAATCAGCTTTTTTATTTTCTAGCTTATCAGGTTTTCTAGGTAATTCAATATTCTTCTTGCAATTTTTATTACTTTTACTTATTTTAGGTGATAAATAATTTCTGTCAATAACTGCAACTTTACCCTTTTCTGAAGATTTAGATACTGTGCTTTGTATTGTTTTAGACAAATTATGATCTAGCTTTACTTCATTCTTAGAGCAATCTTGACTTTCTTTTTCATATTCTTTCCTCTCAGTAACTGGAAATTCCTTAGTTGGAGCCACAGACGTTTTATTAATTATTTTTAGAGATTTTCTTGATGATTCATCATATTCATTTAATGCACATCTTTTATTTTGTACTTCATTATTTTTTGAGGATGATTTACTTTCTTGAGCAGGTGTTGTAACACAGATTTTATGCATTGCATTTTCATTTTGACTTTCAGAGCCTTTTTTGTTGTGTAATTCTTTCACTGCATCTTCTTTTTCTCCATTGTTCCTTCTAATTTTATTTAGATTTTCATAATTTTTAACAATAAAACTTCTTTTTGGAGATGCAGAAATTAGATCATTTGATTCAGCTCCATCCTTTAAGTTAGATATTTGATCAGATTTTGTGTGAGACATCTTATTTTCTTTATTAATAGTTGCATCCCTATTTTTAAATTCACATGTTATAATTGTGAAACTTTTTTTTGGAGACACTGAAATTACATCATTTTTCCGAGTTTTATCGTCATGCTCATGCTTTCCACCAGATTTTTTAGGAACTGAGCTATTTTCTTTATTAATGGTCAAATCATTATTTCTATCAGGTACAGGAAGTTCATGACATTTTTTCTTATTTTTCTTTAAGGAAGCTTTCTTTTTACCTTGAGGTGAGTCGATGTCGTTTTCAAATAATTTTATTTTCTTTTTTGCTCTGCTGGTTTTTTTCAATGGCTTATCATTTTGAACCTTAACTTTTTTTGATTTTTGAGGTGTTTTACCTTTCTTATCAGTTTTTCTCTCTCTTTTACTCTGTTTCTGTGATTTAATTTTTTTATCACTACATGCTGAGTCATTCTTTTTTACTATAGATTTCTTTTTGTTGTTTCCATCATGCACATTATCCCTTTTTGATAATTTATTATTCTGAATTCTTTTTCTATCAAGTGTTTCAACTACATTTTCAGCACAGCTGTAGTTGTTATTATTCTCTTGTAAACCATCATTTTCATCAATAATCATTATCTCATTACTAGCATCATTTCTTGCTGATTTTGTATCAAAATTTAAACATCTAACATGAGAGGGACCTGGTTTATGATCAGTTTTTAAGATTTCTTTGGCTTTAGTCATTAATAATTTAAGCACTGGGCTTTTACACTGCTCTTCAAATTCATCCGTAATTTTAGAAACAACTTTAAGAGCAGAAGATTTACTAGAACTTATAGGAGATTCACTTAAAGATAGGACTGGAATTTTCTCTTGTGATTTTGGTGAGGATTCAAATAAAGATAAAGGCTTTCTTTTAGGAAGACGTTTTGAATAAGCACGCTTGCCTGCATTTGGTTTTGATTTTTCTTCATCATTCAATCTTTTTCTTGCATTCTGCTTAGTTTTGGGAGCATTTTCAGGTTTTGAGGATTTGCTCTTCTCAGAATCTACTTGGGCTTAAAAAAAAAAAGTAAGGATAAGTACATCATAACATTTAAATAATATATTTTTTTAAATACATAAATTACTTTGTAAATAAGAAACAATTACATTTATAATGATATAAAAGAGAAATTAGAAAGAAAGTACTGTCTGCAATTCAGGTTTTAAATTTCAACTCAGTCAGATTTTTCTATGCACAGTGGAACACTGTTATGCATGCTTCAATGGTATTCTTTAAAAAAAAAAAAAAAAAAAAAAAGGCGCATAACTGAAAATTTATTTTAAGACACTAATGCACAATAAAGGTTCATATAATAATAAAAATTTAATATATATTTCCATGATTTTTTTTTTTAATTATCTGTTCAATTAAGATAATTTTGAAATAAAATAATAATAATTATGAATAATTTAGATTACATACATTATACAATCATATTTAATGTTGATATGTGAATATTTAATTTTTTTCACTGATTTAACTCTGTACTATTTTCCTCAACTTCCCTTGATGGTTCCCAGTTGTCAAATACCTTTCTTTCTCTTTCCTCGTGTAATCCAATGAGATTTTTGTTGCTTTGTATTATCCAGATATCTCTTTCAAAAATAAAAGTTTTTCAAATTCTAATTTTTGAATTTGACTCTTTGAACATGTCACCTTTTATCTTAGAAAGCAATTTAAAAAAAATAATAATTAATTAAACATTTCTTTTTGAGACTAAAAATTAGATGCTTAAGTTTGCTTAATGAAATAAAATATTTAAATAAAAAAAAAAAATTCTTACTAAGAAAAAAAATTGGCATGTTTGAAGAGTGGAATTAAAAAAGTAGAATTTGAAAAACTTTACATTTGAACGAGATATCTTGATAATGCGAAGCAACAAATATTCTACTAAATTACATAAAAGGGAGATTATCTGACTTCCAAGCACGATTAAGAGCGGACAATACCTAATCTTGCCGGCAGCCTTGGCCCATGTTAATCTATGGGAAAATTTTATTACATAATTACTCATTACCTAATGTATATTTTTCAATTCTGTTTTCACATTTAGAAAATTCATAAGCGTTAAATTAGTACTTGTTTTCCAAAAATTTATTTTTTAAAATTTTAGTATTAAATACATAGAGTTAAAAAAAAATATTATGTTTACCCAAATTAACAGAATTAAAATTATTTGCAATAACCATTTAGACCTGAATTTGGCTATGGAAAATCTCAAAAACATATTAACTGTCAACCACTATCCTGTTTTTCTATTCAATAAACATTTCAGTCTTCTTGATTACAATCCTACTTAAGTTTTTTTTTTTTTTTTTTTTCCTCCTATTTCGGGCGACATTTAAGAGCTGGTAAGTGGCCCTACAAACTAAAATCGGCTCTATACTTACGATGGGAGAGATTTCAATTTTCCTCATTCTACTGACTATTCAAGTTTGTCCAAGTACGTATTTATTTATATTCTTATATTTTATTATGATGTAATTACTTTTGTACGTTATTTATAAATTTAATTGCTTTTTATGCTTTGTATTAATTATATTCATTTGCTATATGGTCTTGCTTCCATCTATGAGAAGTTGGGGGCTAGAAACGTATATTTTGGCTAAAAAGACAACATTTCGTCAGGAACTTCTCATATTTCATTCTCTATATGAGGAAGCTCCCCTGATGAAGGCTCTCATGTGTTTACTAATTTAAAACTACAGGAAATAACAAAAAGTTTACATTATTTCAATTAAATTGATTGCTTGAAATCTTTGTAGTTTAAGGCACATACAGAGGGTGATCAAATTATTAGAAATTTTATTTTATTTTGACGTTTTTTCGATTTTCTAAAAAAATACTGGACAAAATAGTCTAGACTTTCAGACATTGAAAGGAAGATCTAAAAATTCCCATTTTCCAATTTTGATTTAGTTCAAAGTGCAATTAGGGACCAACCACAAGTTCAAGAAAAATGCAAATACTTTAGAGCATCCTGTATCATAAAAAAGCTACAAATGATTTGTAACTTAACTTTAATATATTATTGCACATACTACGTACAATATTTGTATTTTTTTTTTTTTTTTTTTTTTTGGGGGGGGGGGGGGGAGGGGAGGGGGACGGCACAATTATTTAGGCAGATAAAAATTAGTAAGTTTTTTGCTTATAACTACAACAGATTTCCATAAAATTTTACAAAACTTTCAGAAAAGCTAACAATACTAGAAAAACATTATTCTGAATAAACATAAAATTCACACATGTATTTATAGTAAATTTTTTTTACTGTGCATGCACGAAACGCAGAAATTTTTTATTACATAAGTTGAAAGCTAGATATATAGGGCAATTTAGGTCAAAAGTTCATTTTATTAGAATAAAAATTAAGCAAATTGTTGACAAAAGAACAAGCTAGATTTCACATATTTTCCAGAATTGAAATTTCACAAGGGATTTTTCCCATGCCGCATATTTAATTTGAAGATCCAATTATTTCAACCATGCTGCAAAAGTTCTTTTTTGTGAAAAATCCCTTATGAACTCACAAATCTTAGTAGATAAATAAAAATATATTACAGTTACAAGTCTATAAGTGGTTTTTCACAGAAAAGAATTTTTGCCACGTGGTTGATACAATTGGATCTTCAAATTAAATATGCAGTACGTGAAAAACCCATTATGAAATTTCAACTCTGGAAAATATCTAAAATCTAGCACATTCTTTTGTTGATAATTTGCTTAATTTTTACTCTATTTAAATGGACAAAAGTTGCTATGTAATAAAAAATTTTCTACCTTTCGAGCAGTAATGTGAATTTTATGTTTCAGAATAATGTTTTGTTATGCAAATTTTATAAAAAAAATTGGCAAACAAAATTAATAATTTAAAATATATATATATATCTGCCTAAAGAATTGCACAATTGTCAGAAAAAAAGAAAAAAAAAAGACACACAAATATTGTACATAGAAAGTGCAACAATGTGTTAAAGTTACAAGTCATTTGAAGCTTTTTATAATACAATGTGATCCAAAGTATATGTGCGCTTCTTCAATTTGTGGTTGGTCTCTTAATTGCACTTTGGACTAACAAGGAGGGTCACCAACTGTTCAAAAGGTATTTATACATGTTATATATCCTCTTAAAGTTCTCACTGAGCTGATAACAAAAATATCCATCTTATCAGCAAATGTGCCCCCTAGCATAAGTTATCACGGACAAATTACAGATTCCGCAGTAATGTACTTCAAAGAGTTTCTATCATTATAATCAGCTTTGAAATTACCGTATATTTCCGAATATAAACCGAGAGTACGTTTTTCCCTTCAGAAATTTGCCCAAAATTGCAAACCCGTTTATAAGCCGAATTGAAAAAATACTCTTTTAAAGTTCGAGTTTATCGCAAAAACGGCGAAAATTGCCAATCTATAAAACTTTCAGGTTAATCTAAATGTAAATAAAAAGCATTTTTGTTTTGTTACATGGAGCGCGGGCATATTTTGAACTCAAATCAGCAAAGAAATCGCCATGCTTAAACAAATAAAATGTCTTATTACTTACCTTAGAGAGTATATTTTAAGTTAAGTTTGAGTAAAATATTGTTATATTTAGTTTAATAATATCATACAGTCTATTTACACAAATAATTTACTTTTAAAATATATTAAGTTATTAAAAAACAATATAAATTCATATTTTTGTAATAAAAATCTTTAAACATTTCTAGTAATGTTTTTTGTTTAAATTTAGGTTTCTGTGCAATTGTCATGACATTAACTCATGTTCAGTGATAAAGTTGCTTTGTTTCAAACTTTTAATTTTGTTATCTAATGCAGCAATTAAATTTTCAGTAGAAATTTTGTTGTTTTTCATAATTTCCGATAATTTTCAAAATCACTCGTTATTTACATTTTTCTGAATCGCTCAAGTAAAAATTGATTGGTACAGCCATCTACCGGCAGAAAAGCAAAACAGAAATTATAAATAAAATATAGGAATTAGCTTATATGTATTTCGATTTGGAAATGTTTCTTTTTACTATTGCTAGAAATCTTATATGCTGAAACATAAAATAAAATGAATAACTAGAAAATTTCACAAAAATCCTGTATTAAAATAAGCTTAAACAACAAAAAATTAGAATTGAAATCATTCATGGTAGTGGAGAAAATTGTTTGGTGCTGCCATCTATTATCAAAACAGAAAAACAAAAATGGCCGTAAATGTGACCTTTGGCGAAAAGTGCTTCATCATGGGAAAAAAAAGAAATAAACACGCGACTACATCGAGCTGCTCTAGAAATAAATTTAAAATTGCTAATTTAAGAGTTTATGTATGATAATTATTTAAAAATAAGGTTTAATATCACTATTTTACTTTATATATAGTTTTTAAGCTTAAAATATATGTATTCAATCATTGTTTCTAACATGCGTTTTTTGCTAGAAATGTGGATCCGTGTATAAGCCGACCCCTCTAATTCAGCTTCCGAAAAATTTCCAAAAATTCTTGTCTTATACACGGGAATATACGGTAATCATTAATCTAAATACGACTGTATATATTGTTAGTAAAGTATTTTACTGTTTATTATTTATTTTTTGGCAAAATTAAATTTTTAAGTACTAAAGTATACATGAAAAATATTAAAAGAATAATGTAGGAAAGAAATATCTTTATTTATTTTTAATAAGAAAATTTCAAATGTTTAATTAATTTCTTATATTTATTATTGTAAAAATGAATCTATTTTAATTATTTATAAATTATGCTCATATAATTTGATATAATTAACTACAAAATGAGAAAACTAGTTTATATACAACAAATATAAAAAATGTAATTACATACAAATAAATGATATTTAGTGGTAATGATATTTTATGATAAAACATTCTAAACACAAAATTATTCTGCAATGTGAGCAGCGAATAAATGACGTATTGTGACAAGTTGGAGAGGAACAAGATACATTTGGAAATTCAAATGGAATCAGTTTAAATCTAGTGGTTGTATAAAATCAGATGAACACTTAAAACATATGGTGTAACTTTTTTGCCAGGCAAATCATAAAGATAAGAATCTCATTTTTCATTTGGTTGCTTCGTTAAAAAGAAAAGAAATATCTCTTTTCATCCCATAAAGCATTACTTTTGAAATGCAGACGATAAGTTTTATCATGCATTAATAGAAAGAAAAATATTAAAACAATTTTAATTCATTACCATAGCAATCGAAAAAAAGTAAGAAGAAAATTATTTTTTTAATTAATAATTATATTACTACATACACTATAACAATTATAATGAAATATAGACATAATATAAAGTATAAATTTTATTCATTACTATAAAAATTACAAGTGCTTCTTTTAACATTTGTTGTTTTTTTCATTTTAATATTTTTCATATATAGTTTAGTATTTAAAAATTTGTTATTGCCAAAAAATAACTAATAAATAGTAAAATACAGTGGAACCTCTTTCGTTCGTCCCCGCTTACTTTGCATTTCCCGTGTATTTTGTTTTTTAAACTTGGTCCCTTGAAGTTCCTTATTATCATAATGTTAAAAATTTCCGTATATTTCATCCTATTACTTTTTCGTTTTCCCTTATAGATCATAAGGAATTTACTTACAATCAGTTTTTTTTTTTTTTTTCACACGTAGGACGGTCTTGGAGACAGCCAACATAGCCAGAGAATCTGGAGCGAAAGGGGGAGACTGCTAAAATGTGCCTCACCACGTGATTGGACTATTTCATTCGAATTCTCTTAACTGTAAAAATGACGGATAAATTGTATTGTGCTCCAATCGAAGCAAGTTAAATTGTTAAAGAAGTGGGTGTTTTTCTTATTTGCACTTTTGAGCCCGAATTATTCAACAGATGGCTTCCAGAAGCGGTGCAAAAAAAAAAAATTTCTCACGTTGAGCGAAAAATTAGCTATTCTAAAAGAATTGGATAGCTTTCACGGAAGCACAGTAGAATTAGCAAAAAAATTTTAAATTCCTGTCACAACACTGCAATACATCTTAAAAAAGAGAGACCTCATTGAAAAGTTATGCAATGATGTGGGTAAATCTGCCAAAAAAAGAAAAACTTTGAAGACATCGTTGTATGAAGAAATAGAAAATGTTGTATTGAAATGGTACACAGATGCCCGAGCAACCAAAATCCCTGTTAATGGTATACTAATCAAAGAAAAAGCTCGAGAAATAATTATAGGTATGTATGTAATTGTACAATTTATCAGTACTAGTATTTACTAAATATGCAAAACTAAACTTTAATGACTTTTACATTTCTTTTTACAAATATATTGATCACAATAGCTATTTATTATAACTTTAATTGCACTGTGCTTTTACTGCATTACAAATTTTTTGTAACTTTACAGAAAAAGTCGTTGATCCTGCTTGCATCGTTTTCCCCGTTTTATTCATTGAGTCCCGTGAAAAACGAATGACCAAGGTTTGACTGTACTTTACTGACAATATCTACAGTTGTATTTGGAATAATAATTTATTACATAACTGATTATATTGATAGAATTTCTTCAAAGTACATTACTGCGGAATCCGTAATTTACAACATTTAGTTCCTAATAACTCACGGTGGGGGCGCATTTGCTGATAAGATGGATATTTTCGTTATCAACTCAGTGAGACCTTTAAGATGATATATAACATGTTAAAATACCTTTTGAACAGTTGGTGACCCTCCCTTGTAAGTCGATATTGGAAAATGTGAGTTTTTAAATGTTCTTTGCATGTCTGAAAGATTCAAGACATTTCGTCCAGTATTTTTTTAGAAAACTGAAAAAAAATGTCAAAATAATTTTTTTTTTTTAATAATTTGATCACCCACTGTATACTAGAGGTTTTTATCACGAAATCATGAAAGCAAGACAAAACTGTGCACAATTTAGAAAACTTTTGTTTAAACACAAAAGTGCTTGTTACTGATACAGTGTTTAACACCAGCACACTTACATTAAGTCAAATTGAAAGATTAAAATAAATACTTACTTTTCCCAGTACGATTACTTTTAGTATTTCCAGAATGATTATGTGTGATGACAGTTTCAAAATTTGCCACATGAGGTACAGAAGTTGCAGCTGTCACTTGTTTAGCAGTATTTTTCAAAGGCGAATGAGGCACAGCAGCTGATGATGATGAAGCAAAATTTATATGTTTAGGAACATTTGGTACAACAGTTGATGATGATGAAGGAAAAATAGTTTTATTTGAAACATTTGATAAAGATAAAGGTGACACAAATGACAATCCCTGGGGTGGAATAAAAGACAATCCATTCCCAATCGGCACATTCCAGCTAATAGGAGTATTTAAAACTATTTGATATTGAATATTATTTTGTCCAGATGAATCTGACGAAATATTTGGTATTGCAAATTCAGGAACAGTAGTACATGAAACAGTGCTTGATTGATTAGAAGGTAAAATGTCAGTCAAATTTTCTGAAGATTTTAAAGATTCATGGCATTCATCGATGGATTTATTTCCATTTGCTTCACAATTATCAACTTTTTCACTTTCAGATTGGTCAATGGTATTCTGATAGATCATTTCTTTAGAAAATGTTTCAAAGTTAGGATTATCATTAGCTGTTTCAATTTTTTCAATTGTTTCTGTATTAGTTGATAACACATCACTATTTTCAACAGGAGCTGAAATCTCCATAGATGATAGTTCAGCTGCCACTTGTGTTGTAGAATTTCTAAATGATCCTTCCTCTGTTTGAGGTGTTTTATCATTTTCATTAGAAACAGATTCTTTTTTGGCAAATGAGGGTTCAAGAGGCATGCTGTTATTAGGTCGTAAACCAGACATTTCATCGCTTACTACAGTTAATATATCTTTTACAGTAACTTCATTATCAAACTCATGACATTCTAATTCATTTTCAACAATTTCTAAATCATGTTCACTATTTATAAAAGAACTATTGTTATTCGATGCAACTTCTTGAAAAGCAAAAGTATTTGTGGCAGAATTGTCAATCTTATTAACTTGAGAAATTTGTTTATCTGTTTCTTTAACACTCAAATTATGCAAACCCCTTTCAGTAGATTTATCAACATTTTTATTTGGTTCAGCTAAATTAGATATTTGATTTTGAGCATCAGTGCATTCTTTGCTATTTGAGTTGACATTGGAAGAAATATTAGAATCTGAGCAATCACATTTATCTGAAAAAATAAAAAGTTTTACATTTAAAAAATAAAACAAAACAAAAGAGCAATGGTTAAAAAATAGACTTTTTATTAATTTAATTTAATTAATTTATATTTTACCAGTCATTTAAACATTTTTAACTTTTGACCAGATGTTACAAATTGCATATAAAAAAGAAAATTCCTATTAAATGAAAACAATTAACATAAGGTAATTTGTTTGTAACGCACTTATGAGAGAAAAAAAAGTAATAGGATTATTGTAATTTCTTCATTTTTAGATTATGGTAACAAAAATAAATTTACATTCAAAATGTTAAATAGCCTATATAATTGTATATTAGTCGAATAGTATTTGTACCCACCATCTCTCTTCTACACCTTTCAGTTTTTATGTGTACAGATCTGACCGTCCGACCGATGATATAAAAAACTTTTATTATTGATGATGGAATTCGGCCATCAACAATTTAGGTAGTTTTGAATAATTTGTTCATCTTGAAAGTTAAATTCTAAGAGAGCAGTTTTTCTCTAGATATCAGTTTTCTTCTTTACTTTCAGCCTAATTACTATATGCTTTTAATGTGCGCCTCTTTCTTGTTAACTGCTACATTTTAATTCTGGTATTATGCATATAATTCAATGATACGATTTTTACGTGGCATGAACATGTCATATTCTTTGTAATAATTCTTTGGTTGTAAAGAAAAAATACAATAGTGAGAGAGACCAACAGTGTTACTTCTTTATGAGTTCTGGAATTTAATGAAATAAGTTTTAAAAAAGAACACTGACATTTATGTTGTGGATGGAAAAAGATTGGAAATCACAATGATACTGTGAGATCTTTGATCACCGATCATTAGTGAAGATGGGGGAGGCAGGCAAAAAAGCTACATATGTGAAAAATATTGAAAAATTCTATGTCTTTTTAGGTTCTAGAATCTAATAAAGCATATTTAAAATGAACATTGGCATTTATGCTCTGGATGGAGAAAGATTGGTAATTATAATATTTCTGGCCAAAATTGGGAGATTTGAAATTTCTACATATTACTGCTCTGAAAATAATCTGAAGACTTAAAAAAAAAAATAAAAAAAAAAAAAAAAAATCTGTGATGTATGTCTCGTGTCTCGCATTTTCTGCTATGGGGAATACGCTGAAATGAAATACTAGAATTGTTATGACAAAATCCATTGCATTAGAGTAATAAATGCATTTTTTTCATTTTCAATCTGTAAAGAAAGAACAAATCACAATGCTTTAGTATTCAATGAAGTTTTATTTGATCAGCTGATGCAACAAATTCACATGAGACACAAAAAAAGCTGAGAAACTAAATGTACAAAAAAGCTCAAATCAGCTGAAAAATCTCATCCCTGTAGTGCAAAGTTGGCTGATCATTGATCACCTGCTCTATAATGTGACAAATATACATGCCTTTACCAAAGCGTAATCTTATTTTATGAGCACCCCTACTCTAAATTATAGAATCTAGCTTATCTGACCTTCAAAACAAAAAAATCCATTTAACAAAAAAAGTTGTTAGTATAATAATTTTTCATAAAATGTTTTTAAATATTGTTCCTCTGTTAATTTGGGCTATTTCACTATTAAAGTATTCAGATTATTATTATTATTATTTTCTTTTACATTTACTTGAGTTTCACAATTTTATTTTTATTCATATTTATTTTCTGTTCGTTTTTATTTAGAAAAAAAAAAAAAAAAAAAAAAAAAAACATTGTTTTTTCTTTGTATTTTGATTATATAAATTGGAATTTTTTTTACAACTTCCTAATTAATCTGAGCAATTTGAGTACCTTCAATATTTCTATTAATTCTTTGTTCATGATATAATACATATACTGTTTGTTTTAAATTTATATGTTTATTATTAGTTAGATAAAACTGAAATTTTAAATAGCGATTTAGAAAAAAAAATTTTTTTTGCTTTTTCAAGGTTTTCAAAAAAAAAAAAAAAAAAAAAACCTAAGGTATTTTTTTTTTTTTAAAGGACTGAGGACTATTAGTCTCAATCTGGGATTTTTGCTGTATCATTTTGCGATAGTTGGACATTTATCGAAATCTAAAATTTTTAGAAAATACAGGGTTAGTCAAAAAGAATAGGACAATAAGAAAACTATTTTTAGACGAATGTATGTTTATTGTAACCAAACTACAGCTATGTATGGACAGATAAACTATCAAAGTTTTTTCTCATGGAACTTCCAATTCCATGGCTGCACGATTTGTCGACTTCTGTGGACTTCGTTGAAAGGATGCACGAATGGATTCCACAGTTTCTTCGGAGACACGTGGTCATCCTGTGCTTTTACCCTTGCATAAGCAGCCCGTCTCCTCAAATTGCTTTACCCACTTCGCAATGGAATGCCGATGAGATGGTTCCTTGTCATACTTGGCTCGAAATTGTCGCTGGACCGTAATTACTGACATTGTTTTAGCAAATATCACACAAAACGCCTTCTCCTTGCCTGATTGTGCCATTTTGAAAACAGCGTCTCCTAGCGGCATTAACGTACATGTGTGTTGCCAAATAAAACTTTGATAGTTTATCTGTCCTGCTTACAATAAACATACATTCGTCTAAAAATAGTTTTCTTATTGTCCTATTCATTTTGACTAACCCTGTATGATTGAATAATTTGAAAGCGATGTTATAATTTGAAAAAAAAAAAAACTAATAATCTTCCATCCTAAACTAAAGTCTTCTTTTGCCAGAATTTCATCTTTTTTTTTTTTTTTTTTTTTTTTTTTTGAAAGAAAAAGAAAAAAAAAATAATAATAATCAGCACCGAAACAAACTCTATCGAAAAAGTTTTTTTTTTTTTTTATAATTTTGAATTAGGAAATAAAAAGTGCACATGCCATATGAAATAAAAATAAGTAAAAAAAAATGAATTTAATGATTTAATTTTTACATAAAACATGATCAGGTGCTATCTTAAAAAGTAGATGTAAAATTTAAATTCAGTAATTTTAATTCATCAACCTGGAAATTAATTTCTGATAGAATGGTGTAGAAGGTTGATTTTTACCAACTATGTGAAAAATACCAGAGCCGGGAATCGAACCCCGGGCCTTCCGCTTAACGTGCGGGTGCTCTAACCACTGAGCTATTCTGGCTGATAACCAGCTCGGCACTTGTCACATAATTTACGTTGGCAAGGTCACCGAGTCTGCATTAAAGCAGCTATATCAAGTGACAAATTTGAATATGGCAGAGCTGCCAACCTTGGTGGGAAAAAAAACAGGAGATTTTACATAATTTCAAGGGAGAAAAAGGGAGATTTTACAAAATTTCAAGGGAGAAAAAAGGAGAATTATGGTTTCGTGGAGAAAAACAAAACAAAATTATTTTATTCAATACATGATACTTTTTTAACTAAAAAGACCTAATATAACTTTTGTTTGATAATTTATATTTTAAACTTATTGGGGAAAAACAAATAGTTAACAAGTACATTAACAAAGTCTAAAAATAACTACATATGTAAAGAATTTTGAACCCCTATATCGCTTCAGTTGGTTCTAAAATCTAATAAAACAACTGGATCGATGTTTTTATGAACATTGATTCAGAGTTTCTCCCAGATAATTTAAGGAGGGTGCTGCATCTCGCCTAATCTTTGTTTGGAAGAAAAAAAGAAACACTTTGCCCCAATCTATTTCCTGCCCCCCCCCCCCCCCCCCAATTACTGCATTTGTAGAAAATAACCTAAATGCTGTAAATATAAATAAAACTATTGTGTGTGACAATCAGCACATTAACGACAAATAAAAGTACAGAAAAGTTTAAAAACAGACTCTTTTCTTTTTGTATGGCATATTTATAACTAAGTTTTTAAATTAAGTGTTTGGATTTTAAATGCCAAATGTTTCCTTAAAAATTCAAATCGCCCTCAAGAATTTAAAAAGTTTTTTTTTTTTTAAACTAGCAGTACCCTACATTTTTTAAAACCAGGGGGAAAATGTTTGATTCTTTTGTTGTAGAATGAGAAAGCTAATAGGAGAAAGATATATTTTTTTTTTTGGGGGGGGGGGGGGGGAGGGGGGGAGGTGGAACTGCTAAACTTTCTACTACTTTATAGGCTCTAGAATCTAATAAAGCAAGTTTAAAATGAATATTGACATTTTTGTTGTGGCTTGTAGATGGAGAAAGAATGAGAAACAAAAGAGTTCAAAAGAGCATTTGATCACCGATCACTAGTTGGAGATAGGAAAATATGGGGGGGAGGGGGAGTTAAAATTAATTACGTAAGCGAGAAATATTGAAGGATTCCGTTTCTTTAGAGATTCTAATATCTCATAAAGTAAGTTTTAAATGAATATCGACATTTATGTTGTGGATGCAGAAAGATTGTGAATTGGAAGGTCTTCGTAAATCTGGAAAGATGGCACCTACGAATTGTCAAAAATTAGCGTTTTTAGTTCGATTTTTCGAAAATATTAGAAAAACGGGAGAAATACACATTAAAACGTAAAAACGGGAGATAGGGTTAAAAAACGGGAGTCTCCCGTGAAAAACGGGAGAGTTGGCAGCACTGATATGGCATAACTCCAAACGGCCACGAAATATTAATTCAATATTAATAATATTTGAATTATTGAATTAATATTTCGTGGCCGTTTGGAGTTATGCCATATTCAAATTTGTCACTTGATATAGCTGCTTTAATGCAGAGACTCGGTGACCTTGCCAACGTAAATTATGTGACAAGTGCCGAGCTGGTTATCAGCCAGGTAGCTCAGTGGTTAGAGCATCCGCGCGTTAAGCGGAAGGCCCGGGGTTCAATTCCCGGCTCTAGTATTTTTCACATAGTTAGTAAAAATCAGCCTTTTTTTTTTTTTTTTTTTTTTTTTGTATCCACAGCATACATGACAGATTTTTAAAAAAATGTGTCATGTGAAACTGAAATGTGTGCTTAAATTGATAAGAAAATATATTATTAGTTTTACTTCAAACCAACAATTTTAAGTCAAAATGAAAATATTTTAAAATTTAAAAATATATGATTGGTTGTTCTAAAACAATGAACAATACACTAATATTAAATATTTATTCACACAGAAGAAACATTGACAAAATCTGGCAAAAAAATAAATTAATAAATAAAAATCTTGCCACAAGAATTACCGGAATCTGTTTATCATGGATATTTTAAAACATTTTAAACAGCAATTTATTTATTTATTTATTTTTTCCTGGCTGGACAAAATTAAGCCAATATTGATTTATGCCTATTTATAATTCATTTATAACCAATTTCTATTATTGGAGTAAAATTAATGTTGTAGTAAAAAGCACCAAAAATCTGGTCATAATAATGAATATAACAGTTAGAAAAAGAGAAAACGAAAATGATACATTATATTAAATAACTATGCTTAAAATTAGACCTTTAAAAATATATACATACATATATCTTCTAAAATAAATAAAAATTAAAAAACAAGGAAAATATACTAACCAACAGTTGATTCTACAGTTTTTGGAAGTTCAACAAGATGTTCTGTTGCTTTTTTAAGGGTCTAAATAGAAAATTTTCTTAATTAAGAAAAGGAACCATAAAATATATGAAATTATTTTTGAATTAACTAACACAAAAATTAATACAATTTATAATACGCAGCATTGAGTTGAATATATTTTAATGCACTTGTCACTGAATTTTAAATAAATAAGCATTTTATAAAAGTAAGTACCATAATTTACGAAATATAATTCACAGCAATATATATTCAGTTCCTTTTAATTACCTGATTGCCATGGAAAAGAGCAAAATTGTAATATTGTTTTATAATGTACTATAATAAAGATTATATCATCTTAACATTAAAAAATAAATAAACATGTATCTTAAATCTAACTATTATATATAACCTTCTTACTTTAATACAAGCAAAACGAATTATAATTAAGTATTTTTAATTACAAGTATATTACAGATTAATAACAGCTAAATGAATGGCTATATCTGGTTGTTGTGATCAGAAGATTCATAAATTTTTCAAGTAATCTAATAGTAATTTATCGCTGCAGATTACCTGAAAAATCTTTAAAAAAGGAGTGATTTTTTCATGATTAGTAGAAGTCAAAACTTAGATAGCAAAATGTGCGAGTATTCAGACTTAACGCCCCTCTTCACTTACCGTCGCCGAAAGCTTATTCTATGGGAAATTTTCTTTACTTATAACTCATTAACTAATACATACTTTTGAATTCTGTTTACACATTCAGAAAATTCTCAATTGTCAAATTGACGGATTTTTTTTAAAAACATTATTTTTTTAACTTTAAATATTTTATTTTGAAGCTGTAAAATACGAATTTTCAACATGTAAAATTTTTCATTTTACAGTTTCAAAATAAAAATATTTAAAACTAAAAAATCTGTTTTTGAAAAAGGTGTGTCAATTTAACAATTAGTAATTTTCTGAATGTAAAAACAGAATTCAAAAATATGCATTAGTTAATGAGTTATAAGTAAAGAAAATTTCCCATAGAATAATATTGTCTTGGGCTTCGGGTGAGGGTAAGTGAAGCACGCCCTTAATAATCAGTATATCTTTTAAATTCTTCTTTGTTATTTTTAGCCCCAGGAAAGCAAATCAAATATGAAATAGTGATAGTTTTACAAGCTTGAAAAATTGCTTACCATTTCCATCTCCAACAAAGTGCTCCCTCTCAAAATTCGAAGTTTTATGATAGCTATACTTGTGAAATAAACTCCACAGTTTTTGATAAAGAAACTAAGTTTGTTATGTAGATTTTGAATATAACTTCAGATTTGTTCTATTTCTTAAGCTTTTTGATTTATCATGCACAGTTACACACATCCCACTATCCGCGATTGTAATGAAATGCTCGCCCTCTGGTGGGCTAAGGTGAAATTACAATTAACATGCGTTAATTCGGCTTTAATCAAGCCGCCATTGCATGCCGATGTTTAGTTTCACATATATTTATTGAATAAAAATGAATAAATCCGGTAAAAAAGAGAACACATACTGTTGTGTGCTCCAGTGTAACTCCAAAGGATCAAGAAATCCAGAATTAAGCTCCCATTTATTTCCAAATGACAAATTTAAAATTTCAGTTGCTTCGGCTAATGGAAGTAAAGAATTAATCAGATGATTTGAAACTAATATTTGTTCAACTTCAGTTAAAAATCTACTTCCAATCGAACTTTGAATAAACTGAAATATTTTTTTCCAAAAGCAATCAATTTTCCATGATGTAATGGCGGAGAAATTATAGTATGAATATTAAGTAGAATAACAAAAAGAACAATAATAAATACACGTGGCTATTATATTTACTAACAACAAAAGTTGAAAAAGCACCATCTATCGATCATTACAAACGCGGATTTTTATATGCCGGACAAATGTAACCTAGGTGTTTATATTTGTGATAAGTACCTCAAATGTATCATTTATATTTTGTAGGTGTTGTTCTTGTTGGAATGTTAAAAAGTTCAAGGTCTGATGTGTGGGTTAGAAAAGTGTGGAGATCTTTGCAATTCTGAAACAAGTTGAGATTTTTTAAAATTCAAACGGTTCTAGATTCATGAAGTTTTATAATATCTGAAAACTCAACTTAACTTACATATTTACTAATGCACTCTATATGAATACAGTAGACAGAGGTTACACTTGACCTAAACCATAGGGCAAATAAAATCACAAACTACAAAATTTTTTATCAATTTTATTATAAGTAAATAAACTGTTTTATTATTTACATGATACATTTTTAAATTATAAAAAAGGTCATACTTTGTAATAGCTAATTAAATATATGTTTGCCTAAAAATTTTCAGAAGTACAAAAACTGAGTTTTCCGAGATTATTTTTAAAGAAACATTTGCAACACATGACATAAACACATTTCCTTGATTTATTAGAATATTTTCTGTAAAATTTTCTGATATTTCCAGAAACATTGAATTTTCCAGGTTGTTAGACATCCAGTCATCATGCACCTCAGTCAGTCAGCGCATCTTGAAAAGAACAATAATGAAGGGCTGATGAGACATGCTTGCAGGACACAAAGTGAAGCAACTTTTCTCAGTAGCCAATGTCAGGGTTGCCAACTTTTCAAAAACAGTTTGAGGAGTATTCAGAGAAATTTTGAGGAGCATTTCGGCTACTTTGAGGAGCAATTTTAAAAATTTTAAAAAGAAAGAAAAAAAAAAAAAAAAAAAAAGAAAGAAAAAGAAAGAAAGAAACTACTAACAAAAATAAATTAACAATAATCATATGAAATTAAGTAAAAAAAAAAAAAAATAATAATAATAATAATAATAATAATAAAAAAAAAAAAAAAAGGTAAAATGTAGATATGCATCGAATTTTTAGTTACTATTCGGTATACTGAATATTCATTATTCAGTAATAATCAAACATTTAGCGCATGTCTATTCAAAAGAAACTTGTTTAATTACAAGAACAAGACAATTGATGTGAAAATAATTTCAATGCTATACTTCAAACAGATACGAAAATTGGATTTTTTTAAACAAAATCTTAAATTTTTGGAGTAACAAAAGTCAAAATAATGAACAATTTTAATAGTTTAGATATTAGAAAATGTAATAAAACTGAATCTACAATAAAATAATCATTGTTATTAAGGATGGAAAAGGATTGAAATTGTACAACATTAAATTCAATTTCAGTGCAAACTGACAGCCATCAACTTTTCTGAAACTTTTTTTCCTTAAGATTATTGCTAAATATACCTAAAAAATCGAGAGTTTCTCGTAGAGGGGGGGAAGGCAGAATTACGTTTTTACCATTAATTAAATAAATAAGCTATTCTTCCCGTATTTGACAGAATTCGCGATATTTTTACGACCGATTGCCGAAATTCGTAATTAATTCTCTGCAAATTTAAAAATCTACGTTTAATAGCAAATAATTGCTAATATATACTATAATTTTGCTCTAATTGATAAAATTCACTCTTCTTTAAAGGTAAATCCTAAAATTCTCGATTATTATGCGGCCGATTGCCGAAACATGCTATTATTTAGCTACTAATCTACGTAAAATGCGTTCTTCTGAAAGCTGAATCTTAAATACTCAACTATTTTGCCACTAATCAGTGAAATTTGCATTTTTTTTTTTTAAGTGGAATCTCGGAAATCGGGAGTAATTTTGAAGTAAATTTCGCAAATAGGGGATCGCTTACCCACTGATAATCAAAAATTTACGTTTTATATGCTATCGTTTGGCTACCAGCCAATAAAGTTTTTTTTTTTTTTTTTTTTCCAGTTGATTTCAGTAAATCGCGATATTTTTGTAGCTGATGATGAAAATACGCAATCATTTTGCCGCTAATTAACAAAATTTATGTTTAATCCCAATTAATCGCTGAAAAAGACTTTATTTTGATGCTAATCGATGAATTTCTTGCTTTTTTCAAACATGATTTGCATTATAAGTATAATTTTGTGGCTTTTTATAGAAATACGGAATTATTTTACAGCTAATTTTCAAAATTACGTAATCGTAAACTAATTGCTAAAATAGATGTTATTTTTCTAAAAATGTGTAATTATTTAGTCATAAATCAGCTTTTTTTTTTTTTTTTTTTTGATTACTGAAATGTCATTTTTTGCAGCTGATTTATAAAATATGGAATTTTCTTGTGCTATTTTTGTGACTAATCCATTTGAAATCCGACGATTTTTGAGAAAGTACCATTTTCAGATATGAAAATTTCTTAGAATCACCCACGCGCTATAAAAACTAAATTATCGCGTATTCAGTTATCCTAAGAAAAAGCACAGAAATAGAAAATATTCTTTTTCTTTTTCCAACGGTAGATACTTGGTACAAAGTTTGAAATTTTCCATGATTTTCTCAGAAACTTGTATATTAAAACGCTTAAGAAAGTTTCCTGTTACAGAGGACAATTCCTCCGTTAAAGTCTGACTTTATACTGTTTTCTCCAAAACTCGCGTGATTACGGCCTAAGACACTTTAGAAAGTCTCCCACGGAAGATAGCTCTTCCTGGTCTTAAGATTCCTTGCGTTGTCAATCGTACTTAGAGTTCAGTAGCTTTGAATCCATTATTTTTATCGATAAATAATTAAAGTAAACAATTTTTTTCATTAGAAAGTATTATTTTTTAGCGACTTATTAAGTATTAAGATAACTGAAACATTGATAGAGTTTAAATGAAAATCAAAATACCGGCATAATCATAGCCATGAAGATAATCATAGCATTCGGCTTCTTTCTCCCCCCCCCTTCAGCTTGCGGTTTTAATTAAGCACACTCTCAGCTAATGTAAACAAATACTTGTTCCCGTTCTGAGTCAGCAATATTTCGATTACGCAATGCCTAGCACTAGAATGTTTTTTTTTTTTTTTCCTTTACTATTTATTTATGAGTATTTATGATGAAACGCGTGGTTCTTCAACTAGATTGTAAAAATTAGTTTTGTTATTTTTTTATTTTCAAGAGGCGTTGAAGCGCTTTCATAGATAAAAAATAAAATTCAAAGAATAATGTTTTATGCGGCAACTGATGGAAATGCAAAATCAAAAGTTGATAAGGATTGGATCGCGCAAGGTAAAAGGAAAAAAAAAAAAAAAGATAGTAGTTTTTTTTTTTTTTTTTTTTTTTTTTTTTTCAAAGTGTCTGCCACTATTCAGTTTTATGAGTAAAAAAAAAAAAAAATATTTAGCCAGGTGGTCAACACTGAATTTGCGGAGCATGAAAAATAACTCGCAGAGTTTTTAAATTTTTTCGGAGAAACTCCGCAGAAATCGGAGCAGTTGGCAACCCTGCAATGTTATTCTATGGGGAAATTTTCTTTACAAATAACTTATTAACTAATAAATATTTTTAAATTCTGTTTTCACATTCAGAAAATTCCCAACTGTTAAATTGACAGAACTTTTTTAAAAATGTATTACAGAAATACACTTATTTTACAATGTTCAAACAATGCCCCTAAAGAAGTTGTATGCTTTTGTGATTTATTCTGATTATTTTTTATTTAAATTTTTCCACTTCTTCATGTGATTTTTTTTATTTCATCCTATGCAATGTTTGAAGAAGTTTTCATAATATATAGATGGAGAGATAGAGAATTTCTAATTAATATTGTGAAAATCCTGTAGCATCTAATTATTTTTAAATTAAATTATTAATTATGTTAAACTTTTGTGTATTTATTTATATAAACAATGCAGTGCTAGTTTGGCTTATAAATTATATTTTCAATACACATAAAACTAAAGACAAAATTATAACCATTTTCAAAACAGCTATTTTCTGAGAGTAAACAGAAGTTAACAAAAACCTAATAAAATTCTAAGATAGATATGTATTAAGCTATTTCACATTATTCTTTACATCTCATAAAATAATAATATTAAATAAATAATTAAATTACCACATTTTCTGCAGTAGCAGATTTTAAATGTATTTCGGATAGATTCTTTGAAACAGAAGCATCATTAAATAAATTCCGTTTAACTTGCAAACTAAAAATAAATAAATAAAACAAATAGAACATTTTACAAATATAAAATAATAAACATAAAAAAATGAACATGCATACCCATAAAAATATTATTACTAAAGAACTTTTTTTTTTTTTTAAACCCTTGTTCACCACATATTTTCTTTAAAATTGCTAAATTAATTTCAAAAATGACTATTAGAAACATAGCTGATAATAAATATGCAAAATGAGAAAAAGACATTTCTTATGTTCAAGGAATTTTTGGTTTGAAACATTTGTTAACTTGATTAAATTAAAATAATAATTAATTCAATAAATAAATAATTTATAAATAAATACTATAAATTGAAAAAAAAAAAAAAAAAAGTCGCAACATTTGTTTCAGGTCAAAATAATAGCACGTCTTTCTTATTGCTGATGAGGATGTCACTGCCTGGCCTGCTAATAATCATAACTTATATCTTTTGTGTATGTTCTAATTTTTTTTTATTTTTAAATAATTAGAAATCCAAAATCCAAAATTTGGTCTGCATTATTTTAAGTGGAGATCAGATGTAATATTTAAGTTACATAAAATAAATTATTAAATATTAAGATAAAATTGTCCAGAGTACATAAAAATATTATGCATAATTTAAAAGCAGAAGAGTTTCAGAATAAACAAATGCTATTTATCATCAACTACATATATATAAAATATAATAGCCATTTTTGAAATTTGTCCACGGTCTAAAATTTCGACTCGATTACATTCATCGAAAGAAAAAAAAAAAAAATTGCTCGCCACAAAATAGGGTTGACATATACTTTTTTTTTTGCATATTTTCTCAATTATTTCAAATGCTTTTACAAATATAGATAAAATTCTACATAATTAAATGGTTTCATTATATCTCATAAACATCAGTAATTAAAAATCATTTTTATGTATTGCACTTGAGATTTTATAAAAGATTTAAGTATCTAAGAGCATACATTAAAGGACAAGGGAAAAAAATGCACTTGAATACTTTTATTTATTCATTGAAAAATCACCAATTTTAAAATTCAAATGTAGGGATGTAACAGATAGTGATTTTACCATATATCAAATATCTGAAACACTAATATCGGCTGGATACGGGTATGCAATATCCGGTAAAACCATTACCCGTTTCATCTCAATTTTTAAATGATTAAATTGGACATTTTTCAAAGGAAAAATAAAAATTTTCCAAGTGCGGTCTTTTTTTCTTTCTCTCCCTTGTGCACTTGAAATGTGAAGTGTCAGTCAAAGAAACACTCAAACAATATCCAATCAAAATCTAATCCCATGAAAGATTAAACTTCATTTTTTTTTTTTTTTTTTTTTTTTTTTTTTTTACACTTATAATATTAGAAAAAAAATTTTCTTTTGTAAAATATATGTTTTTAATTAGACGAAATGTCAATGCATGTAACTTGTTCATTGTTGCCATTTGAAACGGCTGTTTCCAAATAACTTTTCTTGATAAGAAAATTGCTTGCTACATCATTGGAAGTACATCTTCAGCCATTTAGTAAAAAAGTGAGAAAGTGTTGACTGTTTTTTGGTCATTATTCAGCAAAATAAACAAAGGCAGTATCTGAAAAAGCAATTGGGCTTATTTTTGTTTTATCCTATACTCGTTTAAACCATGCAGCACTAACACATAGGCATTTTTTTCATATTTCTTTTCTTTCGGATGGTGGGAGGTAAGTTGATAGAGCATCAAGCAATATGCAAAGAGACTCTCTCCCTGCATGGAGAAACACAACAGCTAAAGAGCTTAGAATTTTTACACATGTGCTAAATATTTCTCCTCTCCGTTGTTGTGAGTTGCGAGACAGGGAAAAAGGCTGGAATGATCGTCGGGCAGTGCAGATAGAGGCTTAGCACTATGCAAAGCGAAATTGGCAAAGCATTGCTGTTTTTAAATTGGTAAAAAAAAATTTGGTGCCAACATATAGTGATAAGAATTCCATCTACAATTACGATCGAATTTGTACTTGCAACTATAAAAATTCTGTTCGCTAATAAAAAAGAAAACATGTAGTGAACATTAAAGGGTTAACTAGGGTAAAATGAATGCGCAAAAAACTTGATAAATAATAATAAATAAAATAAAATATACAGCCTATTTTCCCCCCTTATTTAGTAGCCACATAAAACAATATTCACTCTAAGTATTTAAGAAATATGATTGAAATTACTGCAATTCAAAATAATATTTAAACAAATGTCTATACAAATATATTTAACATTTCTATTACACAAAAGAAGGAAGTTTTTTTTTTTTTTTTTTTTAAGAAAAGCAGAAAGAAAAAGAAAAGTAGAAGCAAAATTTGCATTTATATATATTTAAATTTTAAATATTCTAGTTAATTGAATATTGATAGTAATAGTTGGAATTTTAATCTTTAAAATATACACTAATGTTAAAACAAATTATTATGAGTAAAATCCATTTTAAATCATTGATTTCTATGCAATGTATGTATTCTTTAAGACTGCACATCAGTTAGATTCAATCTTTCTTCCTTCCCAGGAAATTCTACTGGATTTTTGTTGTTTCATATTATAACGATATATTTCATTCAAAAATGAAATTACTTGAATTCTATTTTTTTTTAATATTACTCTTTCAACATATTGTGTTTTAGCTTAGTGAACAATTAAATATATATATTTAGAGATTGAAAATTAAAGTCTTAAGTTTACCTAATCACTTAATGAAATAAAATACTTTTTTTTTTTTTCTATTAATTGCTCAATAAGCTGAAAGATGATATATTCATAGAGTATTTGTCAAAGAATAGAATTAAAAAAAAACTTAATTTTTGAATAAGATATCAATATAATATAAAACAACAAAAATCCTATATGATAACATTGGAAAGACGAAACTGAGAATCTGATGGATAAGCAGCCTCCTTATATATAGTGCGGAATTTTGCCAAATGACTAATAAGAGCCAATCCACAAATTACTAGTTATTAAGGGATCAAAATAGTTCAGCAAATTTATTTATTTTGTTATTTTGAGTATTTCTGATTTGTTTTTATTACCACAATTTTATTGTGCTTTGTTTGCTTCTTAATAATTTTTAACATTTATATTTTGATGTATTTATTTCAATATTAATCTTATTTAATCAAATATTCTAATATATTTTCATTATATTTTAAACATTTATAAACTAAATGTAATGTGTGGTAATTATGAAAGAAAAATTTTATTGTTCTGATTATTTTCATTTTAAAATGCTTAAAAAAAGAATAAATAAATAAATAGAAAATAATAATTATCGGCTTTTGTGCATATTCTTAATTTCTAATTTTTAAATAGTTAGAAATCCAAAATTTGATCTGTATTATTTTAAATGAAGGTCAGATGTAATATTTAAGTTATATAAAATATATATATATATCTTTAGAGTTAAATAAAATTATCTAAATTACATAAAAATATCATGTATAAATTAAAAGCAGAAAAGCCTCACAATAAACAAATGCTGTTTCATCAAAATGCTATTGTATTTAATTTAGCAGCCAAATTTCCATAAATCCCTATCACAAAACTGACTTGCCCATTTTTGCTACTAAACTGGAAGTATTTCCTCTCAATACACAGTAAATCTGTACATGTAAAACACAAACCATACAATATAATATGAAAAAAAAAAAAAAATCTCCTAAAAAATCAACTATTAAAATTAACTTACTTTTTCCCCTGAGAAGTTAACTCTTTTCCTAGTTCCCTTCTCTCATTATTTTCTGGAGATAAAAGAGATAGTGGTTGACCAAATGATGATGATTCTGGTGAAAAATGTTTATCGCCAAAATCACCATCTTTGCTGCAATTGGAAATTTGTGTCACGCTGTGCTGCACAGAATTCAAACCAGATAATTTATTTTTAATTCCTTCTTGGTCTGATGTTGAGTCAATAATATAATTTTCAGTACATTCATTTCTTTTTTCTGGAATGGCAACAAATTGAGTTGTTGACTTTCCTTCTGGTTTTAGGAGACAATCAGAGAGAGACAAATCAGTTTGAATATTTTTATCAGTAGTCTTTTGACAATTTTTATCATGCCGTAATATGTTTTCTTCATTATTTTTCAAAGAAATAAGCAAATGAGGATCACATACATGGTCGGTGTTGGATATTGAACTGTTTGCAGTTGAAACTAGGGGAAAAAATAAAAAATATTATGGATTTGTTTAGGACTAAAAGTGTATGAATAATTATACATATTTATTTATCTATATGCATACGTTTCAGATTACTGCATTATCAATTAAATCAAACAATAATGACTGTTGCTAGCATAACAACTGAAAAATAGGATACCAAATTGGTATAGGGATTAAGGCTAAGTGACGGCTGCACATGGGTCGTCCTATGTGAGTCTTTTTAAGGTGCCCATATTTATGAAAGTTTTGGAGAAAACCATGGAAAAACTCTGAACAACAAGTCTGACGAGTGTCACCTAAGACTGAACCCAACTGCAGTCAGAATTTGTAAAGGGAATCACATACAACAAGCATTAATATATATGTTATCAAGATTTTAGATAGTACTCTAGCCCAAAAACATGTTCATGCTAAAACCAAAAAGAAAGAAAGAAAAAAAGAAAAATTCTGTCTTTGATAGAATTTAATTTAGAACGACAAGACTAATTTATATATTGCAATCTTGTAACTAAAAAAAAAAAATTGTTATTAGCCACCCTGGCTATTAACAAGCTCGACATTTCTCACATAATAACTGTTGGCAAGGTCATCGTATCTGCAAATGCAGATGTAACGGTTATTATGTGAGAAATGTCAGGCTGGTTATCAGCTGGGTGGCTCAGTGGAAAAGCATCCGCACATTCAGCGGAGAGCCTGGGTTCAATTCCCAACTCTGGCATTTTTCACATAGTTGGTATTAAAAAAAATCTGGAGTGACTCCACTCGACTTTCCGAACATTGAGTAACTAACAGTTTTGTAGATAAAATAAAGAAAGAGGAGTTGCTAAACAAACAAAAGAGAGAAAACCATAACAGAGTGTTTGAGTATTTTTCTCCATATATCACATGAGGTTTTATTTAACGCTACTGAACTTTGAGCCCTTAGATCATAATGATAAAGAATTTTTCGTTGTGTCCCTGTAAAAATCTATAAATTCTGACAAACTTAAACAAATTTTCACATTTTACCCACAATTTTGTCAAAGTCCCACTTTTTTTTTTTTTTTTTTTTTTTATTATTATTGTTACTGAGTGAATTTGTATAGGGAAATATAGAAGAAAGTCTCGTGGTGGCCACAATTCACCAAAATGCTTATAGTTAGTGCAACAGTGATTTATAATATTCATACAAATTTTCAGCTCAATTGAATAAGGCGTTTAGATGCTATTGCACTTTTAAAAATTTGGTCTCATAGGCCATAATGATAAAGAATTTTTCTTTGTGTCCCTGTAAAAAAACTGTAAGTGCTAGATTCACCAAAATCTATACAGTTGGTTCAAATGTGACCTATAACATGTGTACAAATTCTTTGCTCAGATTAATAAGGCGTTTAGACGCTATCACACTTTTAAAAATTTGGCAAAGAATTTTTCTTTGTGTCCCTGTAAAAAAACTATAAGTGCTAGATTCTCCAAAATCTATACAGATTGAGTATCTGTGACCTATAATATGTGTATAAAGTTTTTGCTCAATTGAATAAGGCGTTTAGATGCTATCGCACTTTTAAGATTTTGGTCCCTTGGCCATAATGATAAAGAATTTTTTTTTTGTGTCCCTGTAAAAAAACTATAAGTGCTAGATTCACCAAAATCTATAGGGTTCGTACTATGGTGACTTACAATATACGTACCAACTTTCAGCTTATTCGAACAAAGCGTTTAGACGCTAGCGTGTTCACTCACAGACATACACACATACATATATCATCGTAAAAATAGTGAAAACGGACTCATTGGACCTCGAAACGTACAGAAACATCAAAATCTCGAATTCGGATTTTTGACATGATTACAATACTTTCCTCACTATAGTGTTCGGAAAGTAAAAATCAATCTTATACTCCAAACTACTTAAAATGAATTTTCACGGTTGATGAGTTTATCAATAAAATTTCTAAATATTTTAAGATAGTTTAAAAAATTAAATGGTAAAATTGGATATTGGCAGGCATCTTGGCATATTGAAATTGCGACAACACAAAATCGCTGTCTGAAAGAAATAGTCCTGTCATACTAATAAATAAATAAATGTCCTGTTTCAGAAGTTTTAATTATAGGAACATTATTTAAATTATGCACATTCACGACTATGAATTTTTTAAAATACTGTCTAAAACAGTCATAATACTTTTGCTGTGTTTTTAGTTACTAGTCTTTAACTACCTGTTTTATTATTCAAATAAAAACATGCTTTCCTTTTTTTTTTCAATTATTTCAAGCAAACACGAACTTTGATATTATTAAACACAATACAGGTTTCATATTCAAATGTTTTAAAAAAAATTGAGTTTTCCTCATCATATTTTCAAGAAAATATAACCATAAAATTGGTTCAGCTAGACCTATTCTTTGTTCTCTTTGAAATAAGGCATGATGAGTAAACTAATAGTATATTTTTGTTATATTTTTACAAAATTACAAGAGATTGTATAATGCTATATTACTATCCTTTGTAGTAATGTGAATTTTTATATATTTTTACAATCATTTGAATCGAGCTAAATTTAAAAAGATAAGAGTGAAAAGAGAGAAATTTCCTAACAGTAAAAAACAATGCACATAGAAAGTCTATCCAAAATTTCAAATTGAATCTAACTTTATTATAATATATTAAGAGGAGCAAAAAATAAACTCTAATGTAAAAATAACTTGGAAAAATTAATTTCTTCCAAAATAATTTGCTGTATTTTGTACTTACTGTTGATGAAAGTGTGGTATGCAATTTTTTAAATTATTTAAAATTACGTCTTTTTTTTTTTTTTTATGTTACAGCATATTAAAGTTATAACATTAGAAAAAAAATTGAAAAATGTATAACATGACGTCTTTCTTATATTAGACCTACTACTCAAGCTTAGAGCCAAATTTGGTTTATGAAGGTTTGCCTATTATTATCATTGTTTAATTACATAAAATAACAAGTATTATTAAAAAAAAAAAAAAAAAATCATTTATGTATAACAGAATGTTGTATTGGAGAGTGACAACCTAAAATGTTACATAGTTTAAAACTTCAAAACAATGATAAGACAGCTCTGTTCTTCATATTATCAAATCATTCTATGAATTCAACAAAATGGTGGAAATAAATAGTAATGTTATGCACCAAGCTAAAAATTTCCTTTCTTTCTCTATAATTATCTAAAAATTCACTAAGCCAGGAGAGCAACACAAAAACCTTAGGACAAAATTTAAAATGATATATCTTGATAAGTAAAATGGTTAAAAGGATTTTAAAAAATATTATATTGTGCCTTGAAGTACATATAGGTTACTGCTGCAAATTTAATTTCTGCAATGTTGATGTGAAATTTTTAAATAAATAAAGTTTTAGAAAAAGATTTCGACAGGCCAGGAGAGTGACATTCCAGTCATTTTAAATTTTTTATATTAAATAGTAAATAAGTAATCTTTTTAATATACAGGCAGGGTTTAAACTGCCATTAGTTTTTTTAGCATTTTGCTAAAAGGTATCATATTTTTCTAAAACATGTTGGTCAGAATTTTGCTAAAAAGCTAAAACTGGATAACTGTATAAAATATCTCTATAATAACTCGGATTTTTTTTTTTTTTTTTTGTAATATTTGCAGGCAAAAACTACGAAAGGACTGAAATTTTTGGGAATGATTATTTATGCAGTAATTTGGACTTATTTTTAATTTTTAATGATTGAATTTAAATGCAAAAATATTTAAAAGTATGTCAGAATTCAGAATTTGATTCATAGAAGCATTCTTAGCACTAGTATTTCACGATTATCTACCACTACACTTTACTTAATTTTTCAATTGCTTTTTCATTTTACACATATGATATGAGTACCTCTTTTTCTATTGTTAAAATCAAAACATAGTTTCCCTGATTCATATTTTTAAAGTCACAAATAAGGATGCTTGGTTAAAATCATCAATGAACAAAAGAATAGAAAATAAAACTGAGGATAACAAAGCTAAGTAAAAGAAATCAATGGCATCCAAAGAATTAACTTTTGAAAAAGCTAAAACAGTGCTTGCCTATTTTCGCAAAAATGCTAAAGCCAGGTTAAACCCTGTATACAGGGTGATCCAAAAGTTACAGAAAAAAATATAAAATATATACCGTAGCACTGTGTGACTTTCTCTGAAATGCCCAGCAAAGCATGGGATTTTTTTAGATAACAAAAGATTTATTAAAAAATCAGTTTAAATAGCCTTCACCCAGTGACGCTTTAATTATAAAATTACTTTTTTACAATGTTGCAGCACACTACTCTTATTTTAGTTTTTTATTTTAGTTTTTAGTTAACACATATTTTCTGCCCTTGCCCTTAAAAAAAAAAAAATGTTATTTCAAATGAACTTTTCTGCAATATGGATGTCTTCACTTTAAACAGAAGAGTGTGGCTCTTCATTATTTTAGAAAATACAACCTTATTCAGGTCTTCTAAAAACAACTGACAGGGAATTTGAATTTTATAATTATTATTATTGAACAAAATACTGAAAAAAAAAGGGGGGGGGGATAATAATATAAAGCTAATTTAAAATAAAAATTATAAGTCAGAGAGATAATTTAATTTAGTACTACCACGCTTTTTTTTTTTTTTTTTGTATATCAGTTTTGGAAATGGTTTCATTCCACTTTTTAAATTATAAAGTTACTTTCCTTAGCAAAGGTTACTGCAATAATTTAAATAAAAACTCAAGTAATTGTATCTTTTTTTTTTTTTCTCTTTAACCCCGATACTCCAAATTAGAAAATAAACCAAAGGAACAAAATTCAAAGTTTTATTAATTTTTATTTGTTTAACTGTGCAAAAAGTAGCTTACTCCATATTTTGAATTTGAACATCTAAAAAAAAAAATCAATTAATAGAAATGGTGCCAGATATAATACAAATTCCTGGCACATATAAGAAAAATGTCTAATTTGAATATTCATTTGAACATACAGTGTGGGGTTTTATTTATTTTTTACTTCCATTACCCAACTACCGTAGGTAATGGAAGTATTGTATTCGGTCCGAAAATTTTATATCAAGTTTTCACCTGACTTACATGTTTTAAGGTCTCCTGAGTCCAAAAAATTAGTTTTTGGCAATTGGTCAATGTGTGTGGGTAATCTTCTGACTATCATATCTCTGACACTAATAGAAATAGAACTATGAAACAATTTTGGTGAAAATTGGAAAACCGGAAGTGGGACATCGGAAACTGGAAGTGGTACAGTAAGCCTGTATCTCAAAAATGGCTCTAACGATTTTCTTCTAAGTTGTTATATAATAACTCTATTAAATGTCCTTTTGAATGATATAGTTGGTTAGTTCAGGAAAATTGATAGACGTCCTGTATAAATAGTTGAATTTCAGGCCTCACAAGTGCGTTCCTCTAAAAACAGCTGCACGGATTTTTTTCAAACTTGCAATGTTAACTGCCTTTTAAATATCCTTTTGTATGTAATTATTGTTTTCTGGTCAGTAATTGAGTATGCCAAGTTTTTGTAAAAGTTGGTGTCTCAAAAATGGATCTAATGATTTTCTTGAAAATTGTTACATAAATCCATTTTAGATATCCTTTCTTATGTATTACCTGGTTATTAAAGGAAAATTAACAGTCATCCTGATTAGGTAGATAAATTTTAGATGCTGGAAATTAATGTTTCGAAAATTGGCTAAACCGATTTTTTTCTTCTTATTATTTTTAAATTTGCTATGTAAATCTATTTTATATATCTTTACATATGTATAAGCTTTCTCTTACAAGAAAATTTTTAGGCATCTAATTTGTTAGGTCAATTTTGTGTCTTCCGATCATATTATAGCCAAAAAATGCATATAATACATGTAATAGTAAGTAATGGAAGTCGTGTGGTTGTTTCACACCAGATTTTTTTAACACTTTTCAACCTTGTTGGAAAGTGTTAATGATTTCAGTTTGTCTGTCCGCACTCTAACTCCTGTAAATATTTATGGAACTTCTTGAAACTGATATATGTTATTCAAGTTCACTATCGGGCGTTCCCTATTGAAAAAGGAATTTATACCTCTACTAGTTTGTGTACAGGGACACCCGAAAGTATTTCAAAGCATTGTGTTCTATGAGGGGTATTTCCATGGGTGAAAGTAAAAAATTTTCACTGGACTGAAGTATATATATATATTTTTTTTTTTGTAATATTGGGTAAAATATAATAAACTCATACATAATGTGTGTAGATATTCAAAACATACATTTCCAAAGGTTACATTAATAAGTATAAGTATGAAAACTTAGCAAAATTATTTATTAATATAATTGAATTAACATTAATAGGGGCTGATTCAGAAAAAAAATTGGGACCTTTATTTGCCCCTAACAAAGATTAATTCCATAAAATTGGCCTATCTGTATTATAACATATAAAAAAAAAAGACTGAATTCAGTCAATAGACTGAAAACTTTCACCCATGGGTATTTCTATAAACCATATTTTCATACCTTTACTGTAGACATATCTTAATGAAATTGAAATATGTTATTCAAGTTCACTATTGGATGTTTCCTGTATAAAATGGAGGAAATACCACCATTGGTTTATGTACAGGGACACTCAAAAGTATTCCAAAGCATTGCGTTCTATGAGAGATATTTCTATAAATCATATTTTAATAACTTTACTTTCCCCGAAGTTCTAGGAAATTGAAATATGTTATTTATATGCACAAAAGAATGCTTTGCATAGAATATAGCATGATTAGCATTAGATTTACAGAGTGACACAAAAATATCCATTTATATTAAGAGCTATTAATAAAAAATTGCTAGAATTGTACTTTCGTTTACATTAAGCGTTTTTAACACTTTCTAACATTTTTAAGTGTGAATATGATTTCAGTTTATGTATCTGTCTGGCTGTCTGTCTGCCTGTACTCTAACTCCTGTAAATATTAATGGAATTTCTCGAAACTGATATATTTTATTGGAGTTCACTATCGGATGTTCCATATTGAAAATGGAGTAAATATCTCTTCTGGTTTGTGTACAGGGACACCCAAAAGCATTGTGTTCTATGAGTGCTATTTTTATAAATATTTTCCCTATAGAACATTCCCCATTTAAAATGACATTAATAGGTCCTGTACAACTAGTTTGTTTACAGGGACAACAACAATAAAAAAATGCCAATGCATTATGTTTTAGGACAGAATTTTTTGAAAGTTATATTTAAAAATCTTTCTACTGTAAAAATCATAAAAATATTGAAATGTATTGTTAATATTCTAAAATAATGTTTTGTATAGAATATGATATGTTTAACTTTCTGATTTACAGGGCTATACTAAAATATTCAGAGAGATCAAAAGCTGTAAGTATAATCTAATGGCTGCATTTTGTTTTGCATTAAGCTTTTTTAACACTTTCCAAAATGCCTAAGAGTAATTTTAAAATCAATTAGTCTATCTGTATATTTTTCAGTCCTTCTGTCTGTTGTGTGATAACGTAGGCAAAGAATATTAAAAGTTATTCGATACAATAATTACGTACAATTGGAAAGTATTACTAATCAATGCGTACTGCATGATTTTTCTTTCTTGTTTTAAATCTAACTTTTGAACAGCTTGAATTTTTTCTCAGAAATAGGAAACTTAATTATTTTACTGCTTGACAATCCAATAGTTAACAGTAAATTTTCAAATATGTACAAGTTTTTGCAATTTGGTCATATTATTATATGATAAATAAAGAAATAAAATGGTAAAACTAGTTGTGGGCAAACATCCTGACACATCCAAACGGAAATACAGCAAATGATGATAACACAAAATGTCTCATTGAAAGCAACAGTCCAGTCATACTAAAGATAAATAAACAAATGAAATTACCAATCGTCACCTAAAGGGGAAAAAAAAAAAGATAACTTAAAAAACTAAATAGCTTGCCACTTTTAGTCGCATGACCACCATATGAATAAAAGCTGAGTATTCTTACAATGAAATGTAAATTAAGACAAATGGTGGCAATTTTTTTTTCTTTTTGTCACAAAATACTATGTTTTCAATTATGTCTATTACTATGAAATACCTACACATGTTTACAATTTTTTTAGAAATATTTGCATGCAAATCTAGCTTATGTGCTAGCCGTGCATTTTGAAATATTTCTCAATTTATAAAATAACACACACAAAACACACAATAATTTTTGTCAAACATATTAATGTTTATTGTTTTTATTTTAGAAATATTTGCATGTAAATCTAGTATTTAGTGCTAGCCGTGTATTTGAAATATTTCTTCTATTTACAAGAATTACACCCACACAATTTTTTTTTGCATATATAATAGTGTTTATTATCTTGCATATAATAAACCTTAATCTTTTGAATTATAAAAAAAAAAAAAAAAAAAAGGGAAATATATATATATACACAACATTTTATAATTAATACAAATACATACCTTTTAAACATACATAATTTATGGACAAGATTGTTTCAAATATTTGAATTATTTTCTTCCATGTAAAACATTGAAATTTTATTTTATTTTTTCTCAATTACTCATTATAAGTTTGCTTACACATACAATTTAAAAAAACAAAAACAAATATGATTGGATACTAAAAAAAATAAAAAAATTTCTCTTCAATTTTTTTTTTTTTTTTTTCCTTTCACTAGTGTGCATATGTATAGATTTTTTTTTTTTTTTTTTTGGTTAAAATACAATGTGTACATATTTTCTTATTACTCTTATGTATATAAGCAAGATATATATATATAGCACATGCTGTGTTTATTTTTTTATTGCTAAGTCTTGATATTTGCGAAAAAATATATATGCTTTTGATGATAAATCAAAAAGCACCAGCTCATGGCTTTATAATAGCCCATTTTATAATTGAGCTGAATTTTTAAAAGAATATTCTTTTCCTTGTTTGAGCATTATGCATGTGATTGCATTTTATATAAAAAAAAAATATTATAAGTACTGCTCAATAAAATAAAAAAAAAAGGAAAAAGAAAAAGGCCTATTCTACACTAATGTAGAAATTTATTATTTTATGTTGACATTTTATTTTATTTTACTCATTTGAAAGTGCACTTAAAAAAAAATGAGATAAATACATAGGTACCTAAACAAATAAATTGATATATTTCAATATTTTGGGTTGCATGAAATTTTGTTTTATTTACATGGTGCTGGTTTGTTATGTGTTGCATGGAGTGTATATATCCTTCACTAATATACTTTTATTTTCAGATTAATTACATGGAAAGAATAAAAAAAAAAAAAAGGTATTTAATCAAAATTTTTTGGGACAGAATGATTTTCACAACTAAGTATAATTTTAATTTATTATTTATCTATTAAACAGATAATAAAATTTTGTAATCATAAAATAAAATAAAAAATTTGTAGCTTCTTATAACACCCTTTGTATTCGATGATATCTAAGAATACTCAGGTGTTTTGTGAAACGGTAAATTATTGTTTTCCTAATGGATGGCCACCAGAGGGATAATTTTTTTATCATTTCATAAACATTATAGATTTTTGATTATTTTTATGTAAGATAGTATTCTTAAATTTTATTTTGGCAAAGTATAGACATAGCTAAAAACTTTTCTTTTAATTTTATTTAAAAAAAAAAAAAAAAAATAATAATAATATATAATTCAGTGGATATAAAAAGTGTTAGTCATTAGTCATAATAATAATAATAATATGGATATTTTTTTCTTTTCAATTCAATATTTCAAATAATTAAATTTTGATCAATCTTATATTATTGATATTTAATAATAATAATGGATTTTTTTTTTTTTTTTTTTTTTTTTTAATGTTGTGTTAATCCAAAATAAAGATTTTTTTTGTTTGATAGATAATAATAGTAATAATTTTTCACAGTTTAACTATTTTTCACATTGTATTTTAAGAACTCTCATTCATGCTTTTCATCAGGTTAGGAACTTTATTGCAGGAGTGTGATGTCACGGTCATACTCCTTGCAAACATTTTCAATAGGCACCCCTTTTCTTCTTTTTACACAAACACATGAATTTTCTCAGAATGATTGTTGTGACATAGTCATGCACATATAAAAATCAAGCCTCTTTTGAGTTTACACATTTTACTCGGTATGCTATATTTGGCAGTGGCCTCACAAACCACTTGCTGTTTTGGCTGTTTGCTGGGTTTCACATTTTTCTTCCCCTATCTTTATTGAAGTGAATGCATGGTGCTCAATTTTAAAATACACTTTTTCTTCACTGAACTGAATTTTAAATTATATATGATACTATTGTAAACAACACATTTTTTTTTTTTTTTTTTTTCAAAAAAAAAAAAAAAAAAAAAAAAATCATTTTTACGATTATTGTATCATAGATTTTTTTTAATACTTTAAAATATTTCAATGGTATACACAATATATATATTGTTTGAGGAGAAAATAGAAATGATTTGATTTAAACAAGATATACAATAAATAAAAGATCATTTTTTTTTTAAATGTTTTGTTATGAAACTAATTATTTTTTTTTTCAGAAGAATTTGTAAAATAGAAATCAGCTGTACCAAGATCAAGACATTTCTTTAAAAATTTTTTTGTTTGATGAAAAATGTAATATATGCACTCATGTTTATGTTAACAATATGTAACATATGATGTCCATTATTTTGTTCGGTTTCAGTCATATGCTTTATACACATGATAATGGTTGTTTTGTATATTTTTGGATTGTTGTTTTGTATTGTGGTGGAGAGAGCAAATATTTTTTCATGGCAACCGGGAGAGATATGTGAGCGAGTTGCTCCCATATGCTTTTATTTCATCAAATTTATTCTATTCTAATTAAATATCTATTTATTCACAATTAAAATTTATTAAGCTTTAATAATCCTCTTTATATATGTCACACTTATTCCAAATTTATTAAATTCTTTATTGGAAATTAAAATACATAACCTTTTCTAGTTTTAAGAATGAATTCAATAATAAATCCATTGATCTCCTTTTTAGCATAATGCAATATATATATTAGGGATCTTATACACAATTTACAATACCACCTCAATAAATCTATTTATGTTTATAGCTGTAAATGTTCCATTAGAAAATTTCTGTTATATATATATATATATATATATTTTAACTCCATATCCATATAAGGTATTTAATTGCGGTTTGAAATAAACTAATGACCCATAATTTAGACATCATGTTGTGAGAATTTCGTAATATTTCATGATTACTTCCACCTGTTTCTAACGGTCTTTTTGGCACACTGATATATGTCAAGTTAGGGTTGCTATTTTTACAACCGTCTTTTTAGATTTAAAATTCCCATTAAAATATCATTAAGACAAAGAAAAATTAGTTGGTGCCGTTGGCTTCAGAATGTGGTGATGTTACCACAATCTGGCGGTTTACAAGTGTGCTGTCGGGTTTGATTCCACACACTCCGAGTAAGATCACCGGGTAATCAAGATGTAAATTTCGTTTTGCTCTCTCTCCCGCAAATTTTAACGGTTTCCATTAAATAATGAATCTGAGTTATTGTAATAGTAATTGCCTTTAATTTTTAATAATAATATTATTTGTTTTAAAATAAATTTCAATAAATATTCTACAGTTTAAGATGAATTTGTATCTTTTTATTTGACGCAATGTACATTTTTATCTCTGCAAGATATCTTAAAATTAAATCATTTTTCTACATGGATTTCCACTATATCATAACCACCTTAAATTTTTATTACTGTTTCTCAAAGGAAATGTTTATGAGAAACTGCATAGACAAAACAAAAAAATTAAAGAGTAAACAAAAAACACTTAAATATTTTTAATAAACTCGTACATACTCAAATGTTAAATTCCCTTTCATTTTTGAAGAAAATATAAACAACACATTACACAACTATATGATGGTGGTATCTACTCCACTCACAGAATATTATTGGTTTAGTTTAGCCTGATATTAATTTTCTATTTTTTGTTTCTTTTTCTTTTCAAATAAAACATGGTGAGTTAATTATTTTTGTATATCTTGTATTATACTTTTTTGTAAAATTATTACAGATTATATGATACTACATTAAACACGTATTTTTACAATATTTAACCATTTGAATCCAGCTAAATATAAAAAATGTAGGAGTGAAAAGGAGAAATTTATTTATTTTTATTTATTTTTTTTTACAATCAATTTTTCCAGAAATTCAACGAAAATTAGATCTTTCCCAAGATTTAAAACCGAAATTCTAATTTTCTCAATATTCAAAGTTTTCCAGTTTTTTTCTGAGAGCTGTGAATCCTATTTCAAATAAGCTGACAATATAGGAATTTTCAGCAATACTCCTAAAGAATTAAGCACTAAAATGTAAAATAGTTTTTTCTACTGTAATATAACGTTTGAGAAAATTATTTTACTTTTTGATATCCATTCTCTGAGAGAATTTACTATAGACTGGCCAGTCTTCTGTGTAGAATAACAAGTCTTTTGCTTATGAACATTATATTGCTCTTGCAAGTAAATAATATCTTGTAAAGCTTCTTTCCAGGAATATTGACAGATAATCTGCTCAAAAAAACCTAAAATATAAAAAGACAAGCTCATTTTCAACTTACAAATTTATTTCCAAGAACTGATTTCAAAATATAACAAAAAACATAGAATTAGAATGGATATAACCAAAATCTAAGATAATTCTAGAAGGTGTTCACCATTAATAAAGGGTTGTCTGTACAGAAGTAATTTTTGAGTGCATAATAAAAACAAATTTAATAACGAAATGAAGTAATTTACTTATTTTTGCAGTGTATGCTACTTTTACAGTTCCTTATATGTATATATGCATAATCACAGGTACAGTGCACTGCAAAAATATGTAAATTACTTAATTTTATTAATAAATTTGTATGTTATTATGCATTCCTTATGGGATACTGGGGATCCGGACAAAATCTCGCCGAACAAAATATCGCGTTAAAAAAATATGATCTATTTAAATATTTGAATTTGTGTTACGTGTGATCTCTGGAAGGGGACACGGGGCCTTATAAATATTAATTAATTAATTAAAATAAATAAATAAATAATATACATATATATATCATAGAGTGGAATTTCATTATTTTATCTACATTTGAGTTACTTTATCATTTGCTTTTTACCATTCAAAATACACTTTAAAAATATTGTACATCACTGTTGACATTTAAGCTGAACACTGTTCACAAATCTAAATTAAAAATTTTAAAACTGATAAGCAGGACTGAATACATTATGATTAATCTTGACAAAATTAATAAACATAGTTTTAAAACTGTTTTAAGCAAAATTTATAATAATTTTTGTGGTGGATTTGTCTGTATATCAGTGTTCTGACTAAGGTATGTGTTTTCATGAAATTTTATACAACATTATTAATAATTATCAACTCCTTCTTGCTTTCCATTCATCTCTGTAGGCGACATTTTGTCCCCAACCTGGGATACTGTATAGAACAAAATACATAAATTAGTATTACTGAACTGACAAAGACCATGCAGCAGAGGCTAAATTATGAAAAAAGAAGGGGGGGGGGCATTATTAGCTATGCAAATAAAAATGTACAACACATACAATCAGAATATAAAAGAGACATTGAATAAAATGTAAATATTTCTTCTTCTTGTCATATACAAAATGATACTTCAACATCATAATGATCAAAAATTAAAATTCCTTACCCGACACAAACTAGTATGATGTGGCCACTGTGAAGGTGTTCACATATATTTGGTTAAATTTTAATTGAATTTTTAAATAAAATAAAATCTAATGATAAATGAATGCATTATTCTAATAAAAAAAATAATTAAATTTTAAGTGAAATATTATATTTACGTAATTTGTTCTTAAGCATTTAAAAAAAAGAATTATTTTTAAATGTCGTTAAAAATTACACAATTTTAATTATACATACGACCTACACTATTTATTAACATAAAACAATAACACACATCATTCAGAAATCTAAATTGTATATCTTTTATATCTAAATCATAAATAAGTGTTTATCTTTTTAAATAGAAAAGTACTTTATTTTATGGGATTAAAAAGAAAATAAAAGAAATAATATCTAACGGAAATTCTGACATTAAACGTAATTATAAAAAAAAAGTGTTCTCAAATAGTCATAAAAATAAGAAAACTCATTGTCAGAATTTATATTATTGCAACACCGGATATAATTTATTTTAAATTACCCAATATTAATGATTTCAGTTCATAACGGTCATTTTCTGTATCATTTTGGCGAAAATAATGATAATGCAGTCATATGACTCCCCTTCCAGATGGTTCTCCCGTGCGATCGAAAAGAGCAGACCCTCAGTTTTTGCTTTTTGATCGTAGAATAAGATACGGAAAATTTTAGCCCTCTCTCTCTCTCCGTCGCTTCCCGAGAAATACTTTACTTGGGTTATTGTGTTATTATATTATTATATTGTATTGCAACAGACATTTTATATGTGAACAATTATGTGACTTCTTAAGAATATTTACAATAAAAAACAGTTTAAAATTATCAAGATTTCAATGGATTCTATTTGTTCTCAAACGCAGTGTATATTTACGGCCAGAGAATAAACTTTTATTTCAGAAACGGATAATCTACGTTATAGCCACCACATGACTTTCTTCTGTATAATGTTACACAAAATTTATTCAATACAAATTATTTATTAGATTATCAAATTATTTTCCATAATAAATGCAGATGACTTTTATCTGACAGTGTGATATTATCACTAAATGCTGAAAGATGTCAATTTTTCGCAAATCAGAAGAAATAAAATCCCCCCCCCCTTTTTTTTTTGTTAAAAGATAAAAAAAAAAAAAATCGATAACTTTGTTTTAAATTATCACAGATCTATAATTCAACCATTCGTTTTAAAGGTATTGATTAGATCATTCGAAAGATAACCATATGGAAAGCTTACTCCGGGTGATGGGAAAGCGATGCTCCCACATGCACAATTTTTTTTTCCAAGTTAACTACTACTATTATTAATAATTCATATTAATTTTACAATCACACAATTAAAATAACTCTCATTATGTGCATTTATGCAAAATTTTGTCTTATACTGCCATGTTAAAAATTTAGAAAAAATGTTATCACAGCGCCACCTGTTGAGCAATTGTTCCACAAATTTATTCAGCACCAGTTTATGTCAGGGTCCAACTAAATACCAAGTTTGGTTAAATTCCGTTAATTGGTTCGTGAGATACAGCATCCACAAAATTTATGATACACACACACAGATAAACTGACAGACAGACATGTTTTACAAACAGTCAAATTGTGTTCAGGACATCCCAAAACGTGTAAATCCGTCGAAAACTGAGTTAAAAAAATTTCACGAATCCAATATTTTCTCTATATATACATATAAAAAAAAGTAACAAATTTCATAAAAAGTCTTACATATATATGAGATATTAATGAGGCAATAGGGTGTATCCATAAAGTTCTGACTCACAAATAAAAAGTCCAATTGTTTAACTGAGAAGTTTATTTTATGCTTCTTCCATCATAGTACAATTTAGTTAAATAAGTCAGAGAAGCACACTGAATGTTAGGATAATGGGCAAATGATGTTATATCAATCCTACCAATCCCATACTGAGAGCCAGTTACTCGTGGCCAGTGTTGTGCAAGTTCACAAAAAAAACGAACTAGTTCAAACTCAAGTTCATCGTGTAAAAAACGAGTTAGTTCGCGCTCAAACTCATGTCTGAAAGAAATGAACGCGTTCAGTTCAAGTTCATTTTTAAAAACGAGCGAAGCTCACTAAAAGTTCATTTTTACGTACATTTTTTTTTTTTTTTTTTTTAATAGATTTTATCCTCTGTGAACACTTTCATAGGTAATTTCCCCTTTTTTTTTTCTAAAATTACCAATTACCATGAAAATTATTTTTAATTTTACGCTTAATTAAACTTATTAACTTATAATTCTTAATTATAACTTATTAATTTAATTGTGGTAAAAATTTATTTAGCAAACACTTCTGAATAGTGTACCCACTGTTTTTGCATGGCCTTTTATTCTCAAATTTTCAATACGTTTGTTTATGGGCATGAAAACTTATTAATAGGAAACAAATTCTATAATTTAGAGGTTCCGTTGTTTTAAATCAGTGTTGCGCAGGACCGCGTTCATGAGTTTAATTAAAACTTTTTCAGTATTGAGCTGAATTTCGCTCTTTATTAAATTGTGAACTTCAGCTGAGCAAAGTTCGTTTTCTAATGAATTTGAGCGGGAAAAGTAACTCAAACTCATATGGATTTTATTCCTTTGGGGAAAAATTTTATGTTCTTGGTAGCAATCCCGGAAAAAAGGGCACAGAAAAAAAAGGGCACCGGAAGAAAGGGCACTTTTTCAATTCGCAAATCGCAAAATAATAAATATCAAATGATATATAAAAATGGCTTTCAAATTACACATTTAGAAATTTCAATTGATTTGGTACAACATTAATTTAGTATATACCTCGGGGAAGATGGGGGGAGGGGGAGGGGGGGCAGGAGCATATCGAAAGAAAACAATTGTTTTTTACATAAACTCTTACCGATTTTAATGAAACTTTGTATAATCACGTACTATTTGTGAAAAAAATTACTGTAAGTGTCAGGCAAACTTTAGGGGTGGGGGGTTAAAAAGGGGGGGGGGGGGTGCAGAGGAAAATAAAATTATCTTTTATATCACAGTTTTACCTACTTTAATGATATATTCTATAACTATCACTAACTTTTTATGAAGATCACAGTGAGTGTATTATATACCTGGGGGGGAGCAAGGGGGGCAGATAAAAATAAAATATATTCTTCTTTAAATTACTCTATTATTGATTAAAAATATTTTTGTACAATTACGTATAATTTATTAAAAATTTACAGTAAGTGTCAGACATACTTAGTGTGTGTGTGTGTGTGGGGGGGGGGGTTTAAACAAGGGGGGGAGAGGAAAATAACCACCATTTTAGCGATATCACCATTCTTTATATCACCATTTTAGCGATTTAATGATATATTCTATAACTACCACTTAATTTTCATGAAGAATACAATGAGTGCATTATATACCTGGGGGGGGAAGCTAGGGGGAACCGATGGAAATAAAATATATTCTTCTTTAAACTACACTATTATCGATTTAAACAAAAACTTTGTATAATAGAATACAATTTGTGAAAAAAATCACAGTAAGGTCAGACATACTTGAGGGGAGGGGGGTTAAAGAGAGGGGGGACAGAGGAAAATAAAATATTGTTTTATATCACCATTTTACCGATTTTAATGACATATTCTGTAACTACCACTTTCTTTTATGAAGATTAAAATGAGGGTATTATACATTTGGGGGGGGGGGGACAAGGGGGACGCAGATAGAAGTAAAATTATATTATTCTTTAAACTACCGCATTGTCGATTTAAAAAAACTTTGTATCTACGCAATTTTCTGCTTATGAAAAATTACAGTGAGTGTACACATATCTGGACGATTTGCTAAGAGGGGGGCAGAGTGAAGAAAATGTTTGTTTTTATATAACCACTAGCAGGCTTTGCCCGCTTCGCTGGACATTAAACTTAAATGAAGTCTCAAAATACCATATCTTTATTAATAACCTAAGTTCTCGCTGTCATTGGTAGAGGTTTTCTCGCTCGCAAATTAAGGACTCTGGGTCTCCACTGTCTTCGGCACAACTTACTCACTTTTTACTTCCCCTTCCTCAGCGGTGAGTTCGAAGTTTTGCAAAATCACACTAATGTACATAATGCGTACACTTAATCAATATCCAGTCTGGGTCCCCACTGCCTTCAGAACACACTTCTTACTTCCCCTTCCTCAGCGGATGAGTTCAAAGTTTTGCAAAATCCCACTAATGTACAGTCACCCAAAAAAAAAATGCCACCCCCCACCTAATTTCGCCGTAAATTATCGTAGAAACATTTGACTGGTACCGATCGATTTGTAATAACGTCTAGTTTATAACGGTATAGTTAAATTTTGCCTAAGGGGTCGTCTACATATTAAAACTGGCATTAACTTCATTTTCTTCAATGGCAACCCCTATTTTTGACTTCAGATTCAGATTTCTGAGATCAAGGCGGTTCGAAAAACATACCTATTTATATACCTTAAATCAATCTTAAATAGAGTTACACGTGAAAATGTATTAGGGGTCCGTCTATACATTTAGAAAATATAAATCACGATCTACCACCCAATATACATTATTTATTAAGTTTCACACCGGAAAAAAATTTCAGAAATGTTAATTATAAAATAAAAAAAAATGACTAATTCACAGAACTTTCTGAGTTAGTTTATAAATTAAAAGATTTTTATTGGTTTCTGTTGATTAAACATCAGATAGTTCACTTCATACGAAGAAAATTAAATAGCTTGAATAGATATTAAAATATCTATCAAAAGAAAAAAAAAAAAAAAAGATGAATGGTTTTAAATTTGTTTGAAAATTCAAAATTATTTTAACTCAAGCTGCCGTATAATTGTCTGAAACGGCGGCACTCAACCTGGTTCCCACGGCCGTTTCACAGTGACAATGGGAGTTTGTTCTGATACTGCAGTACTTTCATTTTCTTTAATTGACTTTTTTTAAATATTAAAACAGATTTTTTTATTTTTATTTATTTATTTTTTTAATTAATTATTATTATTTTTTTTTCATGACATTATTAAAAACTTTTACATAAATCTCCACGATATTCTTTTGCTTTTATATTTTATAATGTGTAACAAATTAATATGTAAAATAATAAATCCTACTACTTAATGGGATGTTCTAAAATTCTACAATTTAACACAGATACCGAAGTGGACGGTGGGTGTAGAAAGGCTGACTACGCTTAATCTAAATCTTCACTTGAAAAGGTCAAAATGTTACATAACTCTTTTTTTTTTTAAGGAAAAAAGAAGAAGATAAGGGGGAGAAGGAAAGATCAAAACGAATATAAAGCATATTAAACGTTAATACCCTTTAAACACTGGAAAAAGGCGGGGTTTTGTATTGTGTGTCATTTGGGAGCTGTAGAGTGCCAGAAAATTACTTTATGTAATAAAACTTTTCATTTAAAGGGTATTTAAAGCAGCATTATATTTAATACATAGACTATTCAGAAAAAAAATACCATTCATCTGGTTCATGAAAAATAAAGAACATTTTCTGGCATTGCTCTATGTATATACATTCTTGTCAACCTATCCCGGAAGATTACTGGTCCCGCCCCTTTCCGTACATTTTTTTCACATCAGTCTTTTTAGAGCTGTGTCAGCCATCGGTGGCTGACACTGATCTTTTCATTTAGGCTAAGTCAGCCGGCAGTGTAAAATATGATATAAAACTACAGAACTTACATAGTTTTAAGTAATTACTGACAATTTATTTAAAATTTACTTCATGTTTTTTTTTTTTTTTTTTTTAATAGGATTTTTATAGGATTATATCGTTAAGGCCTAATGGGGTTTATTGAAACTCGATAAACATAACACGCTTCTAAGCAGCACGTGTGGCCTGAATGGGATTTCCATAAGAATTCGCGTGGCGCTCAATGAGTTAATCGTAAATGTATTTGAAGTTAATTACTCTAAAAATTAAATTGTGTACACACAGGGGCGGGAACTACCAATGTTACGGATTAGGTTGGCAAGTATGCATATATATTTTGCTTGATTTATAAAAATTTATAACACATTTTCTTCTTTTTTTTTTAGTATTTTGTGTTTATATCTCTCATTAAAAATAAATACAATATTCATATATAAACATTTCCATACAGTAATGTATATAAACATATTGATTAAAGAAGATTTGTTCATATTATATAATTATTCTTCTATCTGTATAGTATATTAACACAAATATATTTTGTAAATTTCGCAGCATCGAAAAACAGCAACATAGCTTCCATATCAAGGCCTAATGTAAATAGCCACGCCTTTTAACAAATTTTCTAAAACTTTATAATATAAAGCAAAATAATTTTGCATATTTGTAATTAAATCATTTAAGTTTTGTCTTCAATAATCGATGTAGTAAATACCATTGTGATTTATGCATACCAGCGTCACATATAGAGTCAAATAGGAATATGCAAATTTGTCTTTTTTTTTAAATAGTGTTTCAGCGAATCAGAGGCTTTTCTTTTGAAATTCTTTCACAATCCCTCGCCTACATTGTGATAACTTTACAAAAAATATGCCAATTTGTATAATAAACATCGAAATATTGCTTAGGAAACAATAAAAATAACATAAAGGTAAATTAAAATAGTTTTCCGTCAAATTATATACAAGCATTTACTTATAGAGGATACAGATTAAAACAGGTGACGGCCCCCTAACAGGAATAAAAAGTGAAATATCACTGTAACTCAAAAAATAATGTTAGGAACGAGCTGTAAATTTGGAAACCCATGTTTTTGATGATGCCCGTTCTATTTGTGCAAAAATTAACATAGGTCATAATTCATAATTTTTTCAAATATGAATTTATTAATAATTTTCATAATTCAAAAAATGTTTTTTTAGCAAAAATTTGCATGGAATATGTTTGGGTTACTTCATTCTAACGAATAAAAAAAACAGAATTTAAATATCATAATTATTTTGGAAGATATGATTTAATGTTTGTCACATTCATTTAACATTAGCACCCCCAAACTTTGACAGCTCATAACTCTATGAAAAATTGAGCGAAATATATAAACTATACCATTTTCTGTGATGATTTGATCCAAAGAATTCAAATAAATTATAAAAAATGGTGGTTACCATTGAAAAAAATGAAGTTGATGTCAGTTTTAATATGTAGACGACCCCCTAAGTAAAATCTAACTATAACATTATAAACTAGACGTTATTACAAACTGATTGGTACCAGTCGCATGTTTCTACGATAATTTACGGCAGAATTAGGTGGGGGGGTGGCGTTTTTTTTTTGGGTGACTGTACATAATGCGTACACTTAATCAATATCCGCGCACAAAAATTCGCCATTCTAAGATAATTCAAAGCGAATTCAAACGGAAAAACATGTTTTTACACATGTTTATTGGGAACAACTTCAGTATAACCCCACAACGATATTTGGCGATTTTTTTTGTTGGCGCTTATGGCTAAATCATAAATCATATATGATAAATGATAAAATCATAATCTAAATCATAAGATCAAAAATCCAAAATAAACAAGTCCAGAACGACATCGTTATCCTTCAAAACGGCGCCAAAGGAAAATCTGCAAATTCAGCTGTGGGGTTATACTAAAGCTATACCGTTTATTGCCCTCCGACTCCGAGAAGGTGTGTGTGTGTGTGGGGGGGGGGGGGGATTTCGAATTTCGTGAAATCCAGTTACAATAAGTGCCGGATGCAAACAAACAATTTACGCACCAAATTTCGTGACCACAGAAGTCTTTAATAGAAAATATTATAAATAAATAAATACAAAACGCACAGCTTTAGTATGGGAACCTTTTGGTGACTTTAAATATTTTAAGCCATTTCTGCGATGAACTGAATTGGCTATCTCAACTGTGCAATTAAAGATCTTGGCGAGAAACGTCCGAGCTACTTCGGTTCCGAATTTCAAATTTTGCCAAAGGGATCCAATACTAAAGCTGTTCCATATCGAATCTGGTTTGAAAACGGAAAAAGGGTAAAATAAATTAGAAATATCAGACCTATATTTATAAATTTGATACCGAATGAAAGGGGCGATTTTGCTGAATCCAGGGGTTCAAACAGTTTTTCGATGCGACAATTAGATTTTTAAAAATAACTAAAGTATGAAATTTAAGTGGCAACGGAAAAACGGATAAAGGGAAAAATAAATTAGAAATATCAGACCTATCATCACAAATTCAGTATCAAATGAAAGAGGTGATTTTTCTGAATCCTGGGGTGTAAACAGTTTTTCGATACGACAATTAGATTTTTTAAAATTAACTAAAGTATGAAACTTAGATGGCAACGCTTCATTTCAATATTTTCATAATTTGTAGTGCGAATCACGCGAATACAAAAGTCTTTAACTTAAAAAATTATTTTTATATTTTATTTTTCCATTCAAAGCATTTTAGTGAAAAAATATTTATGGCGCATGCGCAGGCGTTTTTTACCCACAATTTAAACGCTAATCATAATTTTGAAAATTTCTATAGATATAATTTCAAGTTGGGAGAAGACCTAAGTTTCTGCCAAGCGACGTTGAATTCCGTCCAGCCGTTCTCGAGTGATGCCCGGACAAATGTGTTTTAGTCTTTTAACCCCCAGGGGGGAACGGGGGGAATTTCCGAAAAGTTGATAGATATAATTTTAAGTTGGGTGAAGACCTAAATTCCTGCCAAGCGCCGTTGAATTCCGTCCAGCCGTTCTCAAATGATGCCCGGACAAAAAAAGCGACATTCGGACACGATGACACACACACACACACACACACAGGCAAAATTTTCTAAAGTCATTTTCGGCTTTCATGGGGTGTAAAACGTGAAGATATCCCAAAATTTTTCGATTCCGACAAATTTACAGACAAAACTCTGATTTTATTAATATAGATGCTACCTACTTATATAAAACTTTGTACCACTATCACTTTCATTTTGTTAAAATTATAGTGAAAGTTAACTAAAGTTGATAAGGGGGGGGGGGGGGGACAGATGGAAAATAAAATAATCTTTTTAAGCAACACTTATTATCGTTTGTTTTATTGTTTTATTTGCATTTTGTGTAAGTATCAATTACTATTAATGAAAAATTATACTGAGGTATGCAAAATTTCAATGTATAATTTAAATCTGTAAAAAAATATTAAAAAATGAATTTTCTTCTTTTAATCTGTCTCTTTTGTCCTTTTGTCATGTACATATAAAACACTTACACTCTCGTTGATGTTTAGCATCAGTTTTACAAGGTGAAATTTAAAAAAGTGCTCTTTTTTCCGGTGCCCTTTTTTCCGCAATCCAAAAATTCAATACATTGTTAATATCAGACATTAATTAAAAGTTAATATCAAACATTGGTAAAAGATTATTCTAAAACAGAATTTTTTTCTTTGATCTGTCTCTCCCCCTCCCCTCGTAGAAACAAAAAATTTTTGCTATCGTCCATGTTTAACAAGTATTTTACAAGTAACAATTAAGAAAAGTGCCCTTTTTTCCGGATTGCGGAAAAAAGGGCTTTTTTCTTAATTTCTCCTTGTAAAACTCATGCTAATCATCAACGAAAGCGTAAGTTTTTTATTTCTACGTGAGGGGGGGGGGGATGGACAAAAGAGACAGATTAAAAGAAGAAATTTCATTTCTGAGCAACTTTTTTACAGATTTAAATCATACATTGAATTTTTGAGTACCTCCCTGTAATTTTTCCTTAATACTAACTGATATTTACACAAAATGCAAATAAAACAAAAAACAAACGGTAATAAGTGTTTTTTAAAAAGATTATTTTTTTTCATTTGCCCCCACTACCCCCCCCCCCCTTATCAATTATAGGTAACTTTCACTATATTTTTAATAAAATGAAAGATACTTGTACAAAGTTTAATATAAATATGTAGCATGGTGATATAAAAACAAATATTTTCTTCACTCTGCCCCCTCCCCCCCCCCCGTAGCAATTCGTTCAGATATGTGTAGACTCACTGTAATTTTCATAAGCCGGAAGTTGTATATATACAAAGTTTTTATTTTTAATCGAGTATACGGTAGTTTAAAGAATAATATTTTTTACTTTTATCTGCGCCCCCCCCCCCCTCAGATGTGTAATACACTCATTGTGATCTTCATAAAAAGTAAGTGATAATTATAGAATATATCATTAAATCGGTAAAACGGTGCTATAAAAGATAATTTTATTTTCCTCTGCCCCCCCTCTTTAACCCCCCCCCCCCCCAAGTTTGCCTGCCACTTACTGTCATTTTTTTCACAAGTTGTACGTGATTATACAAAGTTTCATTAAAATGGGTAAAAGTTTTGTAAAAACAATTATTTTCTTTCGATCTGCTCCTGCCCCCCTCCCCCCTCTTTCCCGAGATATACACTAAATGAATATTGTACCAAATCAATTGAAATTTCTAAAAATGTAGTTTGAAAGTCATTTTTTAAATTCATTAATTGATATTTTTTATTTTGCGATTTGCGAATTGGAAACGTGCCCTTTTTTCCGGTGCCCTTTCTTCCGTGCCCTTTTTTCCGGTGCACTTTTTTCCAGGATCCATTTGCTTCCTTATTTTACTGTCAATATACTTGGAACAGTGGATTTTTTAAATATATGTTTTAACATGCATTTATGCAATTCTAAATGCATAGTACACTGCGGTTCAATATATATCGAATCTATCATAAAATAGAAAAAAAAATAACGTTAGCATTTCAATAAAATTTATTAATTAAAACCCGAATAAACTACTACGTCAGAAACGCCAAAGAAAAATATTGGAGATGCAAAATTGGCGTTTCTGACGTAGTAGTTTATTCGGGTTTTAATATTCCAACGTTAAGTCTCCTCTCCTGTTATTAAAATTTATTAATTGCCTCATGGACTTATTCATAATTTTTCTAGAACTTCATGTGACGCTTATTTTCATCTAATGCAATGTTTGAAAAGGTTTTCAATATATATATATATATATATATGACTTTATTTCTACTATTTTATAGATTTATTTCCATTAAATCATTAAATTAAGAACTTAATATTAAAAATACACATTTAAGCAAAGAAGTAATTTATTTTTAACTTATACAAGACCTACCACGTTGCAAAGCAAACGACTTCCGTGTGATTTTTATTCCCATGCGATAACGATCATTTTAACCGTCCGGTTTCCACTTGGGCTCATTGGGCGCTTTCTATTCAGAATCCTTTGATGTGGTCACGCCAGCTTACTCTAGCTCACTCCTGCTCAAAACCCTGGAACGGGGTCCCCTGCTGAGATAATTGCGGGGCTGGGGGGTAGATATCTTTGTCAATTTTGCATGCTTTCCTTTGAGGTAACTGCCCAATCTGATAAAAAAGGGCTACAACTGATGACAAGACATTTGGCTCTTTGTGTCGGAAGCGTGATTAATGACATTTTGAGCGTTGATCTTGAGCCCAAGTCGATACTGGCCTATTCTTCTTATCAATGAAAAAGGGAAAGGGCTTTAGGCAATTGCTTTTGTGTACCAGAATTGCCCACACAACAAATCTCCCCCACAGACAAATTGGCGTATACCAGTCACAATTCTCAATACATTGGATTCGGCTTATAGTTCCAAGAAAACCACATGATGTCGAAAACATTTTGACCAAGAAGAACGAATGTAGATTCTAGATTTCTTCAAATTTTAGTTAGGCCATACAAAGCACAAGAACGGGGGAAAATGCTGTATTAATAATGCGCATCATAATATTTATATGGTTTCAAATTTTACTTATTTATTTATTTGTTTTATTAAACAAATAATTATTACTTATTTCTTTATTTGTTTTAAGAAATAACTATTCAAATATATGAAAGCGGGAAATTTTTATTACCATTTTCATCTTAGATAGCTCCTAAAACTAAAATTAGAATTTTACAAAAATGATGATTATTCCATTAAACGCTGCCTTAAATATTTCAAAAAGTTATTTATATTATATGGTTATCGTTTCTCGTAACTAAAAATATACTGAATCTATACAAAATATTTTCAAAATCGTAAATATTTATTAAAAAATAAATAAAATAAAATAATCGCATCCCATAAAATACAGACAATTTATAAACATTTCGTAAAGTACGCAACGAAATTTTGCCATTCTTTGAAAACATAATTTCCACAAAACTTTAAATGTAATTAAATATCACTATAATATTACACTCGAATTCCAAATTAATATATGTGCAAATGCCTTCAGAGCTGCTAGACAGGAAGTGCTGGGTTCGATCCCAGGTCGATGATATAAAAAAAAAAATTCCTCTCCCCCGCATCTTCAGCCCCCGAAGTATGTGCGGAACTGTATTTTTTTCATAAACAGCAAGTGACTATTAGACAAAGTTTAATTAAAATAAATAAGAAAGTGATATAAAAACAATTATTATCTTTCTGTCTGCTCCTAGCCCCCCCTTTCCCCAGGTATATACTAACTAAAAATGGTACCAATTTAATTGATTGAAATTTCTAAAAATGTATTATGAAAAATCACGCTTTAAATTCGTTATTTGATGTTTATTGTTTTTGTGAAATGCAAATTGCAAAAGTGTCCTTTTTTCCGGGTGCCCCTTTTTCCCAAACGCCTGTTTTTTTTCAGTTTTGAACAGTTATTTTCTTTTCTGTCCTTTTCTTCTTCTACTTTACTTCTCATATTTCAGACAGAAATATTTAATATGAGTTTGAGTTTGAATTGCTTTTTCACGCTCAAGTTCGTGTAAAAAACGAACTACGCTCAACTCAAGTTCATTATTTAAAAAACGAGCGAAGTTCAACTCAAAACTCAAAATTTTTGAGCTAAGCTCATGAACGCGTTCGTGCACAACACTGCTCGTGGCCAAAGGATTTTGATTAATTGAAGTTATGATTGTGGACCCTTACAAGTCATGGGTTAGTTTCACCACTTTAGGACCCTTACAGGCTGCAGGTTAAAGTTTAACAAATTCCTACATGATGAAAGATATTGGACTTTGATTTAATAATACTTCTCACAAAAAGCAAATAGCATGCAATATCTTTTAAAGTCTTAATTTCGGCACTCACTGCCAAAGGGTTTAAACTCCACAATTAATTTTCTGTTGTTAATTTATATAATTACGATATAATATTTATATCTAATTGGCTAACTTCTTGGTGACAAGACTCTAAAACCCACCAAGTCATTATAAGGAATAATTACAAGCTCTGAATTTTGACACAATAACTAATTAAAAACAAATTTCCATCAGCTAATTTTCTGTTTGAAGTCTTAAACATTGTTCATCTAACTGTTCTGCTTTTTTTTTACTTTCTTCTATATGTAATATAGAGAAAGTATTGGATTCGCGAAAATTTTCGACCTCCGTTTTTTGACGGATCTACACGTTTTGGGATGTCCTGAACACGAATTGATAGTTTTTAAAAAATGTCTGTCTGTGTGTCTGTATCATTTTTTTTGTGGACGCTGTATCTCACGAACCAATGAATGAAATTTAACCAAACTTGGTATTTAGTTGCACCCTGACATGAACTGGTGCCCATTAGATTTGGGGATCAATAGCTCAACAGGTGGCGCTGTGATTTTATTTTATGCAAATTTTAACATGGCAGCATAGGACAAAATTCTGTATAAATGGGCATAATGAGAGTTATTTTAAACTTGTGATTGTAAAATTAATATGAATTATTGATAATAGTAGTAGTTAACTAGGAAAAAAAATGTGTGCATGGAGGGGGCATCGGTTCCCCCCTGGGGCGGAAGTACCCCCCCTATCCCGGGGGGAGGGTTAAATTTTGAAGATGGGTATCATTCGAAAGATCTCGTCAATACCTTTAAAACGAATGGTTGAACCATAAATCTGTGATAATTTAAAACAAAGTTATGGATTTTTTTTTACTTTTAACAAAAAAAAAAAAAAAAAAAATCGCATTTTTTTTTTTTTAAACGAAATTTTACCAAACTTGGTATTTAGTTGGTCCCCGACATAAACTGGTGCTGATTATATTTGGGGATCAATAGCTCAACAGGAGGCGCTGTGATAGCATTTTATCTAAATTTTTAACATGGCAGAATAGGACAAAAATTCGTATAAATGTGCATAATAAGAGTTATTTTACACTTGTGATTGTAAAATTAATATGAATTATTGATAATAGTAGTACGTAACTAGGAAAAAAATTTTGTGTATGGGGGGCACCGCTTCCCCCCCTGGGGGGAAGTCCCCCCCGTGGGGGGTAAATTTTAAAAATGGGTCTCATTCGAAAGATCTCGTCAATACCTTTAAAACGAATGGTTGAACCATAAATCTGTGATAATTTAAAACAAAGTTATCGATTTTTTTTACTTTTAACAAAAAAAAAAAAACACATTTTTTTATTTATTTATTTTTTTAACGAAATTTTACCAAACTTGGTATTTAGTTGGTCCCCGACATAAACTGGTGCTGATTATATTTGGGGATCAATAGCTCAACAGGAGGCGCTGTGATAGCATTTTATCTAAATTTTTAACATGGCAGAATAGGACAAAAATTCGTATAAATGTGCATAATAAGAGTTATTTTACACTTGTGATTGTAAAATTAATATGAATTATTGATAATAGTAGTACGTAACTAGGAAAAAAATTTTGTGTATGGGGAAGTACTCCCCGTGGGGGGTAAATTTTGAAGATGGGTATCATTCGAAAGATCTCGTCAATACCTTTAAAACGAATGGTTGAACCATAAATCTGTGATAATTTAAAACAAAGTTATGGATTTTTTTTACTTTTAACAAAAAAAAAAAAAAAAAAAAAAAAAAAAACGCATTTTTTTTTTTTTATTTTTTTTTTTTTAACGAAATGTTACCAAACTTGGTATTTAGTTGGTCCCCGACATAAACTGGTGCTGATTATATTTGGGGATCAATAGCTCAACAGGAGGCGCTGTGATAGCATTTTATCTAAATTTTTAACATGGCAGAATAGGACAAAAATTCGTATAAATATGCATAATAAGAGTTATTTTACACTTGTGATTGTAAAATTAATATGAATTATTGATAATAGTAGTACGTAACTAGGAAAAAAATTTTGTGTATGGGGAAGTACTCCCCGTGGGGGGTAAATTTTGAAGATGGGTATCATTCGAAAGATCTTGTCAATACCTTTAAAACGAATGGTTGAACCATAAATCTGTGATAATTTAAAACAAAGTTATCAATTTTTTTTACTTTTAACCAAAAAAAAAAAAAAAAAATTTAGAAAAAAATTCGCATTTTTTTTTTTTTTTTTTTTTTTTTAAATATTGTTAGTGATTGAATATGTATTAATTTTTACAAAAAAAAAAAAAAAAAACTTTGCAAAAAAAAAAAAAAAATGTATTATTATTATTATTATTTTTTTTAATATTGTTACTGATTGAATATGTATTGGAAAATATAGAAGAAAGTCTTGTGGTGGCCACAACATACTAGTTTTTTTTATATTGATTACTTTAATTATTATTTATTTAATGATGTTACTACTGGAAATTATATTGGAATGTTTATTTTAAAACATCTTTAAAGATAAATTTACTTTACCAGATAATCATTAAAATAATTTATTGACTTGTTTATTACACGATCATCATTTATGGTGTGAAATAGGAAATCCAACATCACTTTCTGAATCATTAAATTGACTAATAACTTTAGAATTCTGTATTATAAATTTTAAATAAGATTATTTTTATCCTTTCATATATATATATATATATATATATATATATATATAAACAATTCGTGTTATTTAATTCTTACTTTTTAAAGCACAATATGCTTTCAGAATATCCATTAGTGACTCTCCTTTTACATTTGTTGTACACTTTTTCCCGTGTTTAAGCAAATAGCTATGTTCATGGAGGTCGCCACTTTCTTCTAAAAAGGTGTGCCATGTTTTTGTGCATCTCACTTCATCCAAGTAACCTAAAAACAAACACTTAATAAATTAACATAACAGAAATAATGCAAGACAAACAAGCAGTTTATTATTAAAGACCAAGGATGCACAACCTTTTCAGGATGAGATGCCAAAAAATGAAAAAGGATCATATCAAGGGCCAAAGCAGCAATGAATGTTAAAACATTTTATAAACATGAAAACACTAATTTCTTTTGGTGGTAATACACATGAATTACATTTATTATTACTTTATTTATTTTACTCATGTACAGATTATGCAATAAATAAATAAATTAGTAAAAATTAATGAGATGGCTGGGACTGAATATTTGAAGTTATTGATTTTATGTTGGGCTTAAGATTGGTTGTGGTAATACGTAGAACAGAAGAAAGGTTCTCATCTACTATTCTATTCCTTATTTTTGATTTGTTTAAATTTATTAGTGAGAAAGTTTGCTCACAAATGTAAGTGCTACCATAGAAAGTTGCACATGCAGCTGCATTTTGCTTTAAGCACGAAAATTCATCAGGTAAGTCTTTATAAAATTCTAATATTGATTTTTCTTTGAATTGATTTTTGAAAAAATCAGAATTCTGTAAATTAATTAAGGCCAACTACTACATACTCTCATCCACTCGATTTACATCAACAGAAAACGGAGAAGAAAATCCATCAATTTTTGTTTGGCATTTTTTAAAATCTGAAGACCTATCATCAAATGCATTACGCAAGATTTGAATTTGATCCTCATACTGCATTTACATGTGTGGAACAAACTGAAAAGGCGCATAATAAAAAGTAAATAAACTTCATGAACAACTGTAAATTATTTATTCTGATGTAGAATTGTTTTCGTATTATTATTTTTTTTTTTTTTCTGTTTATTTGAAAAAGTCTCTCTCTCTCTCTCTTTTTTTTAAATTAATCTTATTTTATTAACAACATTCGTGGGCCAACTTTAAAGGCTATACAGGCTGAAATTGGCCTGCGGGTCATAGGATGTAGTGTTGACTCTAGGGCGATTTAGCAGGGCGCAGCGCCCGGCGGCCCTTTACTAACACATTTTTGTGCCCCGTGGCCCTTATTAACTTATTTCTAGTGCCCAGCGGCCCTTATTTGTATTTTTCACAGGGTTGCCAACTGCTCCGATTTCTGCGGAGTTTCTCCGAAAAAATTTAAAAACTCCGCAAGTTATTTTTTATGCTCCGCAAATTCAGTCTTCACCATCTAGCATCTAGCTAAATATATTTTATTAAATTCATATAACATATATTTTATTAAATTCATATAACAATTCATATAACAGCTGCCGCATAAAACATTTTTTGAATTTTATTTTTTATCTATGAAAGCGCTTCAGCTCCTCTTGAAAATCACAAAATAACAAAACTAACTTTTACAATCTAGCTGAAGAACCACACGCTTCATTGTACAATATTCATAAATAAATAGTAAAGGAAAAAAAAAAAAAAATTCTAGTAAAATTCATTGTGTAATCGAAATATTGCTCACTCAGAACGGGAACAAATATTTGTTTACATTAGCTATGAGTGTGTTTAATTAAAACCACAAGCTGAAAGGGGGAAAGAAAGAAACCGAATGCTATAATTATGCGGTATTTTGATTTTCATTTAAACTATATCAATGTTTCAGTTATCTTAATGCTTAATACGTCGCTAAAAAATAATACTTTCTAACGAAATAATTGTTTATTTTAATTATTTATCGATAAAAATAATGGATTCAAAGCTACTGAACTTTAAGTACGATTGACAACGCAAGGAATCTAAGACCAGGAAGAGGTATCTTCCGTGGGAGACTTTCTAAAGTGTTTTAGGCCGTAATCACACGAGTTTTGGAGAAAACAGTATAAAGCCAGACTTTAACGGAGGAATTGTCCTCTGTAATAGGAAACTTTCTTAAGTATTTTAATATACAAGTTTCTGAGAAAATCATGGAAAATTTCAAACTTTATCGTACCAAGTATCTACCTTTGGAGAAAGAAAAAGAATATTTTCTGTGCTTTTTGTTGGGATAACTGAATATGTGATAACTTAGTTTTTATAGTGCGTGGGTGATTCTAAGAAATTTTCATATCTGAAAATGGGACTTTACACAAAAATCGTCGGATTTAAAATGGATTCGTCACAAAAATAGCACAAGAAAATTGCGTATTTTATAAATCAGCCGCAAAAAATGACATTTCAGTAATTAAAAAAAAAAAAAAAAAAAAAAAAAAGCTGATTTATGACTAAATAATTACACATTTTTAGAAAAATAACATCTATTTTAGCAATTAGTTTACGATTACGTAATTTTAAAAATTACTTGTAAAATAATTCCGTATTTCTATAAAAAGCCACAAAATTATACGTATAATGCAAATCATGATTGAAAAAAGCAAGAAATTCATCGATTAGCATCAAAAGCCTTTTTCAGCAATTAATTGCGATTAAACATAAATTTTGTTAATTAGCGGCGAAATGATTGCGTGTTTCCGTTATCGGCTACAAATGTATCGTGATTTACTGAAATCAACTGGAAAAAAAAAAAAAAAAAAAACTTTATTGGCTAGCAGCTAAATGATAGCATATAAAAAGTAAATTTTTTATTATTAGTGGGTAAGCGATCCCATATTTGCGAAATCTACTTCAAAATTATTCCTGATTTCCGACATTCCGCTTTGAAAAAAAAAAAAATGCAAATTTCATTGATTAGTGGCAAAATAGTTGAGTATTTAAGATTCAGCTTTCAGAAGAACGCATAGTTAATAGATTAGTAGCTAAATAATAGCGTGTTTCGGCAATCGGCCGCATAATAATCGTGTATTTCAGAAATCCACTTTGAAAAAAATGCGCAATTTTTTACCTATTAGGAGAAAAAAATAATTTAGTTTCGAGTAAACGTATTTTTTGAAAATTAGCTGTGAAATAATCCGGTATTTTTTAATTCATCTGTAAATTTTCACATATTTCTGGATTAGGTTTTGAAAAAAGTGCGTATTTCATCGATTAACAGCAAAGTTTGGTATTTGGGAGATGTAGCTTTAAAAAGGGCTCAAATTTCATCGATTAGCAGCCAGATAATTGTATATTTCGTTAATAATTAACCCTATTTTCGATATAATTAACTGCAAAAATATCGCAAATTTTAGGAATCAGCTTTGAAAGAAGAGTGAATTTTACCAATTAGTTTCAAAATTATAGTATATTATTAGCAATTATTTGCTATTAAACATAGATTTTGTAAATTTGCAGTGAAATAATTACGAATTTCGGCAATTGGTTGTAAAAATATCGCGAATTCTGTCAAATACGGGAAAAACAGCATATTTATTTAATTAACGGTAAAAACGTAATTCTACCTCTCCCCCTCCCCTTACATTTTGTAAGTGACATATTTCATTCAAAAATGTAAAAATTTTCAAAATTGTTTCTCATAAAAATCTGATTTTGTCTTGGTACATTCTATGATATAATATTATATGTACAAGCTTTTTTTTTTATATCTGATTTTCTTTTCTTTTAAAATTTCATTATTTTGTTTATTTATTTATACCTTGGAATAGAGGTCTGATCGGGCCGAAATTTTGAGGCCCGGCCCGTACGGAAGCTTTGTTTACCCGGCCCGGTATGAAGTAAAAAAATTCGGCCTGGACAAAAACCGATAAAATCAGGCCCGACCCGATTCAAAAAAATGTAAAATAACAAAAAAGAAAAAAAAAAATGCATGCCTTTCTATGAAAAAGATTTTTAGTATGTGTTTTGCAGAAGTTTTATATAACCAAACAGTAGTACGTTCTTTAAAAAAACTACTGAACTTTTACAAGATAATTATATGTTAGACACTTTAAGGTCTATCTTAAACAAATTTATATTAAGCAGATAAAAGCTGCAATAGAATTATTTAAGTTTAGAAGATTTCAATTTGACTAGCATGTAAAAGTTTTAGACTCAGTAAAGACAAAAGTATTTGAAACGAAAATAAATTTATTCATGAAGATATAATAGATTCAAAACAATTATAACAATAGAAAAGATTTAATATATATAACGATATAACAATTTTTTAAATTCAGTATAACAAAATTATTTTTTAACAACAATTCAAAAACTATATTACCTCCTCATTCAACATAATGTTACTTGTAGGCACACTGAAGACAAAAAAGTCATTGGTATAACATTCAAGTCAATTACATGGTCGCCACATGACCAATGTGAAAATGGAGGAGAAAACATATCATCACATCGTCACAAGCATTTCACCATTTTATTGACGAATGACTAACCACACACCACGTAGCATAATGTAGAAATCATATTGAAGATGAAACGAAACTAATAGAACTTAAATCGAAACATATTGAAGATCGCGGTCGCCCGATGACCAGCGAATACCATTGAGTTTTGAAGAAAAGTCAGCTAAACGATCAAAGTCACTTCATGGTCGCCAAATGACCAATGAATAAAACAGGTAAAAAAATTTAGATCAAGCATAACTTTTTAGTAGAAGATTCAAATTAATTAACGGTCGCCGAATGACCACGATATTCCAATGATCAGGAAAAGAAATAAAGTTCATGCATTAAAAAAAAGTTCTCACGAAATTCATCCACTTAAACTTATGAAGAAATTATTGCAGGTAAAAATTACAAACTTGAACTAGTGTAAACAATTATCAACATTATGAAACTACTTAAACTTAACAAGACAATTCAACAATCATTTTTACTTTTATATTTAATTTGAGTTCAGCATATAAAACATAAGCAGTCCGCAATTTATATTTACAGTTCAGAACAGCCGCCAGCAGCCATTCACCGGAACCGGGACTCCGAACCAAAACTAGCTGGAGCTTATTGAAACTAGAACTGAACTCAGCTGAAACTGACACATCTTCAAACATCACGGTCTTATATACTGCCCTAAACAAGTTGATCTGCATAATAGCATTGACTGCCGCGCCACGACACCCGGTGGTGAAAACCAAAACCCAATTTATAATAACAATTTAGAAGGAGTGGCAACAGCACAAATATAAAAGATTATGCAATCTGGAAATGGCAACGCCGATATAGTAAACAGTAAAGCGATGTTTGAAAGACAAAAACAAAGTAGTTTTAAATATGAAAAAGGATTTAACAAAATAGAAAAAGGTAAGTTTTAAATGTATTCTAATAAAAATAAATTAATTCAGATGTTTTATTTTATATGAGGACACTGATGGACATCAAATGCCCCCCCCCCCCCCCACCGCAATATAAAAAAACACAAGAATTATGAAAAAACAACATTTTAAATATTACCAAGAGTTTGCTGCACATCCATTCACTCTAAGTCCATAGTTTCACAGCAAAATACGAAGTATCACATGGCTTTACAATAAGGTATCTATGAATGATACACTGAAAAACAACTTAATTAAGAAAAAGGTACTATCTAAATTTGCATGTAATTAATATAATTTCCCCCACAGTGCAGACAATATATATATAAAAAAAAAAACAGTATGAGAAATGAATATATACAATGATTATATACAGATACATAATATAAGATACAATATATATACAAGAAATATGAAAAATATGATAACACATACACAAGGCGCCTTGCATTTCATTCATTCACACCAATATTTACAATTTGCAAAGGGAAGGAAAAATCCACAGGAAAAGAACTTTGAAGAAAACATGTACAAAGAGGAAAAATGCAGCAATTACTGGAATATTTAATTAGAAATTTATTTATTATATTAAGTATTTAAAGAAAAATTAATATTATAAATTTTAATAAGTCACCTTTAGTCATAGGCTTGGTAAACGGGTCGGCAAGATTTAATTTAGAATTAATATATTCGAGGTTAAACTTTCCCTCGTCAAACCAGTCTCTTATGAAAAATAATTTTATATTTACGTGTCGAGTATGGAAGTTTTCTATTCTGGATTTAGTAAAACGAATGGCTGCCTGATTATCTGCATATAAAGTAAGTATGTCAAAATTATTATTTATAAGCTTTAAACTGGAGCACTCACATAAAATATTATAAAACCAATCCTGCTCCCTCACATAATCACACATAGAAATAAACTCTGATTCCATGGTTGAAATAGTAACACCCTTCTGTTTATTAGTGCGCCACGAAACGGCAGCACGATCCAAAAGAACCAACTGACCCCCCATAGAAACGTAACCGTCTCTATTAGCGGCGAAGTCAGCGTCAGAGTATGAAATTATTTTAATATCTGTGCAATTGAGATAAAGTTTATAATGACTGGTGTATTTAATATAACCTAAAAGTTTAAGTAAGCCTTGCCAATGTTTAAAACCAGGATTTTGTTGGAAATGAGAAAATATATTTGTGGCATATGCAATATCAGGTCTTGTACGGTTTGCTAGAAAAGAAATACAACCTAAAAGATTCCTGTAAGGTAAATGAGATGCTTCTTCAATATCAGACTGAACGACTGGACAATCACTCTTAGAAAATTGTACACCTTTAACTATAGGCAAGGAAGAGACAGGTATCCGATGGTTTTGAAACCTCTCATTAACTTCGGCAATATATTGACCCTGATGGATCAAAACCCCAGTATCCGTGTACTCGAATTCCACACCTAAAAGCTTACGAGTGGTACCCAAAATTTTTAAGTCAAATTTAGACTGTAAAAGGTCTAAAATGTTATTTGCCTGTGATTCAGTCCTAGAAAAAATAACTATGTCATCTACATAAACCAATAAAACGGAAAAATCAAAATATGAATATGCACAATTACAATTTTCAAATTTATTAAAACCAAGTTCCAACAATACTTTATTTAACTCGTAAAACCATAACCTACCAGATTGATGCAGCCCGTACAATGCTCTGTCTAATTTACACACCCAATCCTCTTTGCCTTTTTCAGCAAATCCAGTTGGTTGATTCATGTAAATTTCCTCGTTCAGAGGAGCGTATAAGTAAGCGCATTTTACGTCACATTGTACGTTAAACCACCCGCAGTATGAGACCAGCAAAGAAAAGAAAAACCTTACAACAGAAAAATTTATGACAGGTGAGAATGTTTCATCATATGATTCTCCCTGGACCTGGTTGAAACCTTGCGCAACTAACCTTGCCTTATACCTAACTATGGTACCAGACTCGTCACGCTTGACTGTATAAACCCTGCGGTTTCCTAACACAGATTTATTCACAGGAAGTTTCACAAGATGCCAAACACCTCTAGTACAATTCAATTCTTCAAGCATAGCCTCATGCCACTTATCAAACTGTTTAGATTTTTGAGCCTGCTTATACGTTCGCGGGACCACCACATCTAGTCAGCTAGTAGTGCTGGACGCGGAAGGTATAACGCTAGGATTAACAACACCAGAAAAAGTATTAAATTTAGAAAAATCAAAATCATTAGAATTAAAAATTAAACCATTATCATTACAAAATTTCTCGACTTCCTTTGGAGTTTGTTGACATGACCTTTTGCCTTCACCATCAGGGTAGTAGTAAATGTCGATCTTCTTTCCTTTCGGCCTAGGCACAACCTTTCTGTACCAAATCGGATTAGTCTTCCAGCTGGGAGACGAAGCTTGAGGAGAAACTGGAGTGACAGGAGAAGCAGGAGTGGCAGGGAGGATGGTTGGAACAACATCTTCAGTCTCGCTGGGCAAGACACCAGAGGGTCCAGGCTCTGGATCAGTATGACACCGGTCAACGGGCCATGGCTGCTCCTCTGGGACAAGCACCAACTCAAAAGAAGAGTCGCCCATCACCGCTCCACTGCGTGACACATCACTGCTCTCAACAAAAGAAACATTTATCGTCTCAACAATCTTCTTGTCATCTTCCAACCAGATCCTGTATCCACGGGTACGTAAGGCATATCCAACAAGGACACCACGTTTGGACTTAGCATCTAACTTGTTCTTGCGCCTGACCTTAGGAACACCGACATAAGCCAAAGTGCCAAAAGGCCTTAAATGTCTTACTGAAGGCTTATTACCAGAATAAAGTTCAAGAGGTGTTTTAGAATTTCTGCCATGACAAATCCTGTTCCATGTATAAGTAAAATGCATACATGCTTCAGGCCAGAAATCGTCAGACAAGCCACTAGATTTAAGCATTGCCCGAACACAATTCATTATTGTCTGGTTAAATCTCTCACAAACCCCATTTTCTTCTGGTGTGTAGGCATTAGTCAACTCATGTTTTACTCCATTTTCTCTACAAAAAGCCTTAAACAGTTCATTATCAAATTCTCTGCCATTATCCGTTCTCAAAGCTTTCAACTTGGTCCCCAGAAATCTTTCTGCTCGTAGAACGTGTCTTTTAAAGACTTCGAAACACATAGATTTCTCCTGGAGGGGGTAAACAGAAGTTTTACCTGAAAAATCGTCTATAATAGACACAAAAAAACGTTCACCCTTCTTTCTAGAAATTTTAACAGGACCCCAAGTATCAAGAAAAATTCTATCTAATGGCTTTTTAGATGAAGAAGAACCAAGAGGCTTGAAAGAGACACGATTTTGCTTACTCAAATGACAAGGATCACAAAAAAAATTATCAACAGATTTTAAATGAGGAAGACCTTTAACTGCAGAATTACGAATAGTATTATAAATTAAATCAGGACTAATGTGATCAAAACGCAAGTGCCATGTATCTATGTCTTTAATATTGGCAGTTTTAATTACTGGTGAAGCTGAAATTTCAGCATTAAAATTTAGATCAACATTAGTTTTGGAATTCTGCCCCCCATTCATTTTAACATTATGATTATTTCTTATGATTTTTGGAAAAGTATAATAGATCCTGTCATAAAGCTTAGCAGAAAAAAGAAACTTGCCATATTTATCGACCACGTTTAGTTTACCAGCCTGACCAGTAAATTTAGCCCCGCCCTGGTCGAATCTAGAACCACTTAACAAATTTTTCCTTAAATTAGGAGAAAAAAGAACACTCCAAAGTTTTATAATAGTACCATTAAAATCTAGTTCAACTTCCCCTTTTCCAGTAATGGGGAAAATAACCCCGTCAACAGCCACGTGCAACTCATCACCAGAAATTTCGGTGAAATTACAAAAAGAAGATTTATCTTTGCAGAAGTGGTGAGAGGCGGCGGTATCAAAAGCCCAGCTGCCTTCTCTGTTAAAACCACTTAAATTAGCTTCAGCGATGTAATTCTGAGCTTTAAAACCTTTATTTTTACGGGGGGGGGGGGGGGGGGGAGTTTTATCACGTTTTGGCTGTTGAACGGAGTCACCTTTTTTTACAAAATTACCTTTAAATGTATTATCTCTAGCAGACTTATCATTACTTAACTTTACCCGACAATCTTTACTGATATGACCCTTTTTTCCACATCGCCAGCAAGTAAAAACAGGCCTTTTCTTAAACTTGACACTCTGGGCTTCAATATTACAATCAACCCTAGATTTATCAATATTTCTGAGCTGGAGACGAGTCTCCTCAGCACAAAGTTCAGTTACAATATTTTTAAACTCAAAATCTTTATCAGGCCATCTTAAAATTTGCTGGACGATTTGGTCAAACTTATCGGGCAAAAAACGTAAAATCTGAAAACACAAATATTCGTCATTTATAGGTTTACCAATAGATTTTAATTGATCTGCTATTTTTGAAATTTTTGCTGCATAAATTGCCATAGATTTGCCAGGGTCAAAAAAACAGGACATTAATTCAGAATATAACTTCATATGGTGACTTCTACTGTCTGGTTGGAAATTGACTTTAAGGATTTCCCAAGCTTTAGCGGGATCATCACATTCGCTAATTAAACTCTGATATTCTGGTTCGATATTTAAATAGATTAAGGACATAGCAGCATTCTGCCTTCTCTTAAAATCTTTTATAGACTCAACAGTGACCGTATCACTCTTTACCGGTTGCTCTTCGATACCAGTTAAGATATCGTAGGCATTTTTTTCCATTAAAAGGAACTTCATGTCGCATTTCCAACCAGAGTAATTATGAGAATTAAGTTTAACTATTTGAGGCACTAAATTATATGCCATGATTAAACAATTTAAATATACCACAAAAGAAACAAATTGAATCCACTGAGTCTACAAAAAAACTAGTCAAAAAGAACTTTATTTAAACTGGGCCCATAACACAGAATGTTAGACACTTTAAGGTCTATCTTAAACAAATTTATATTAAGCAGATAAAAGCTGCAATATAATTATTTAAGTTTAGAAGATTTCAATTTGACTAGCATGTAAAAGTTTTAGACTCAGTAAAGACAAAAGTATTTGAAACGAAAATAAATTTATTCATGAAGATATAATAGATTCAAAACAATTATAACAATAGAAAAGATTTAATATATATAACGATATAACAATTTTTTAAATTCAGTATAACAAAATTATTTTTTAACAACAATTCAAAAACTATATTACCTCCTCATTCAACATAATGTTACTTGTAGGCACACTGACGACAAAAAAGTCATTGGTATAACATTCAAGTCAATTACATGGTCGCCACATGACCAATGTGAAAATGGAGGAGAAAACATATCATCACATCGTCACAAGCATTTCACCATTTTATTGACGAATGACTAACCACACACCACGTAGCATAATGTAGAAATCATATTGAAGATGAAACGAAACTAATAGAACTTAAATCGAAACATATTGAAGATCGCGATCGCCCGATGACCAGCGAATACCATTGAGTTTTGAAGAAAAGTCAGCTAAACGATCAAAGTCACTTCATGGTCGCCAAATGACCAATGAATAAAACAGGTAAAAAAATTTAGATCAAGCATAACTTTTTAGTAGAAGATTCAAATTAATTAACGGTCGCCGAATGACCACGATATTCCAATGATCAGGAAAAGAAGTAAAGTTCATGCATTAAAAAAAAGTTCTCACGAAATTCATCCACTTAAACTTATGAAGAAATTATTGCAGGTAAAAATTACAAACTTGAACTAGTGTAAACAATTATCAACATTTACATTATGAAACTATACGATATAGTAAACAGTAAAGCGATGTTTGAAAGACAAAAACAAAGTAGTTTTAAATATGAAAAAGGATTTAACAAAATAGAAAAAGGTAAGTTTTAAATGTATTCTTGAATAAAAATAAATTAATTCAGATGTTTTATTTTATATGAGGACACTGATGGACATCATTATATATAAAGAGAAATTCATTATTATAGACAAGGCACAAAGAGAAACAGAAAGTCAAATCGAAAATATTAGCATTCATTAAACAATACAGGAAGGTATTTAAAATGGTTAATACTACTATAAATGCACTTTTCTCTTATATTCCTTAACGTATCCGAATCTTTCATGTGATCCGGTAAACAAAACTTTAATGTTAATCCTACCATATTGAATAAAAAAGTTGTTTTTGACCATGATAAGAATGATGCTACTTTCATCCACTGGAGAAAAGGAAAAGGGGCCTTTAGAGAAAAAGTTAAAACGAAAGGATTTTTATCGCCTTCAAACCACCTAAACGCAACAGATCATAAGAAACAAAGCCTTATACACAGTAATGTATCTAATTTATTTTGTTATGTGTATGTATGCAAACTGGTAGTGACATGAATACTATTTTGAATAGGAAACCATCTAATATTACTTTAAATAAAATATATTAATTTCGAAGCATGCTAAAAATATTTGCAAAAAATCAGATTTCGAACAGACAGACTGATAGACAAATTAAAGTTAGAGATTTTTTTAACAAAATAGAACTTTATGTGACATACCAGCCTGTAAAATTATGTAAAATAAATGACTGAAAAAATATTTTTATCATTTTCTTTTTTCGTTGATTAACGAGGAAACCAGAAAAAAATTCGGCCCGACATGGCCCGGAGAAAATTTCATTCAGGCCCGGCCCGGTCCGAGTATACACAAAAAAACTGAGCCCGAGCCCAGCCTGAGAACAAATTTAAAAATTCGGCCAGTGCAGACATCTACCTTGGATACATTGCTGCTATAAAAAAATTAGTAAGTTTTTTTTTTGTTGTTGTTGGGGGGGGGGGGGGCTACATTTTGTAACTGATATATTATGAAGATGTTATAGCGCCCTTTTTGAATTATTGAGAATATTAGAGTGCCCCTTTTGAGAATGCTAAAGTGCCCTTTTATCGAGTTCCCCCCAGCGGCCCTTTTGTTCTAGAGTCAACACTATCGGATGTGCATCCCTGTAAAAGACTTTAATGTTGATATTACTTGTTTTACAAAAATATTTTTTGAAATAAATAGTAAATGATTTTTTATATTGCATATAGAAACAATGAATCATTTATGTGTTTTTTTATAGTCAATGTTTCTGTAAACAGCATAACAAATACATATTTTATTTATTTATTTAAATCAAGATTTTTTTTTTTTTAAACTATGTATACATTACAGTACAACATTTGTATTTTACAGTGTGTGTATGTGCATGAGGATACACTGAGGACACAACTGCAGACACAATGCGGAACGGTACCCTATTTGGATTTTTCAAAATCGCTGAGGGGCACATTAAATTTGATTTTCCCTGATTTCTTTCTTTTAATTTCTTTTTTTTTTTTTTTTTTTTTTTTAATTCAAATGTATAAGTTACAATGATATTCAATAAATTGCATCTCACCTTGCTCAGTACAGATTTAAAAATAGAAAACAATTGTTGCAGAAAAAGGAGAAAAAAAAGATCCAATGCCTTTTTAACAAATCTAATTTTAATACAAAAATTTAATAAATAAGATATTTTTAAAAAACATTTTAATATTTATATTATGTCAACACTTAAATATCAATATAATAAATAATGAGAAATATTTAATGTTGTTACCTAAAACTAGACGAGCTATTTCTGACGGATAATAGTCCTCCATAAATTATATGAAATATACGAAACTATAAGATTCATTTATTTTACCTAAAGACATAAAAATAAATATACATAACATATAAGTAAAAAAATAAAGAAATAATAAAGAAATAATATAAAAGAAATAATAATATAAAGAAATTTAATGAATAGCATTTAAACATATTTCTAGCAGAAGCTGTAATAAAAAAAAGAAAAAAAAACTGAAACCAAAGGTTTGGTACAAAATTTACAATATAATAAACTGTTTTCTAAAAGTATTTGGAAACATTCATTCATAGTGCTCACTCTAGGCTAATTTGGCAGGGTGCTCCACCCAACGGCACTTTTAAAACACATTTTAGCACCCGATGGCTCTTTTAAAAACATTTTAATACAAAGTGGCCTTTTTTAACATTTTAAATATTTAGAGACCTTTAGATACTTTTTTTCCTAACATGTATCCTTCTAGCAATAATTTTACAATACTCCTGAATGAACAAATGCATATAGCCTACAAATATACACGTAAAATTAATAATTTACTTTTGTCATGTATAATAATCACAACATAGAAGAACGCAAATTATGCAAATAATGCCTTTTTTTAAAATAGGCCCTCTTTATTCAGAACTAACTTGCTATCAAACAAGTTTCATAGAAAAACTCTGGTGGTGACTGAATAACAGGGTACGGTTAACTTTTTATCGCCAACAGAGGCGAATCATGCCAAATCTGTTGATCCATGAATTTGCTAAATCTTCACCAAGCGGCCGTTTAGTTGTGGTAACCTCAACTGCAAAACCGCCATTTTTTTGAAAATGTGCTAGTCATGACATCATTTGGATATCGTTTATGGATTTAGTAATACTCTTTAACCCTCTGAAGCCCGGTAGTAAGATTCTCAAAGACAGTGAAAAGACCAAAATTTACTGAAGGAAGAAAAGCAATTTTTTCCACTTACTTTTTTTTACATGTGTCAAAGGCGTGGTTCGTTTTCTTTCATATAACCCGTTTCAATTCTGTAGGGGAAATTAAGAAGGGAGAATGGGAGAGAGGACAGGGAAAATTCAACCAAAAGATAAAAAGTAATCCCTTTCAGCCTTTCTGCTTAGTATTTTTACAACCTCACGTTAAAACAGCTTCCATAATGTTCATAAATAACTTTTTTTAATCTGGGGGAAAGAAAAGTCTATAAAATAAAAATATCATTATATGTAATTACTTTCCTCAAATGTATAATGTTTGAAATGATATGCATCTTACCAGTATGACCGTAAGATTTTAATAAATTTTGAAATAGTAAGAATCTTTTTTCTAAAATAAGGGAAAACCAATGGATTTTAAATTTAAAAAAATTATAGTTGTGATATCACGATTTTATTACAGGTTGCATATATGTGATAAACAAAAACTTGAGATCTTATTACTAAGTTCAATTGTAAGGATCCACATTTTATTTCGTTAAAAATATCATGTTTCTATGAATTTTGTAAAAAAAAAAAAAAACTCCTTGACAATTAAACTCTTTATTCCTGAAGCAACTAATATCAATGGCTTATATATATGTGAAAATATACCTAACAATTACAGAATAAGAATAAATTAATGCCAATCATTATATGAGTTTTAAATTTAAATTTCTGCTTATGAGAAAAATTTACTTGAGAAAATAAATATTTTTCTATTATAAAACTTTTAAAACTTGTTATTTAAAAAAAATATATATATATATATATATACATTAGAGGTCAAGACTCACGGTCGCCACTTGTCACGTGGCGATAAAAAAAAATTGGTATGATCGCCATTTTTTCCGAGAATTCGCGAAAATATTTCTTCCGTTTAAAAAAAAAAAAATTGCGGATACCGTTCGTTAAAAAAAAAAAAAAAAAAATCCCATTAACGATAGGCAATTGTTAATGGGATTTCGATGATGATCGCGCATTCCGATTTCCAATCTTTCTCCATCCGCATCATAAATGCCAATATTCATTTAAAACTTGCTTTATGAGATTCTAGAACCTAGAAAGAACTAGAATTGTTAAATATTTCTTGTTCATGTAATTATTTGCCTCTCTCGCCTTTTTCTTATTTCCAACTAGAAATCGTCAATCAAATGTTCTGGAATTGTTTTTCAGTCTTTCTTCATCCATAATATAAATGGTAATATTCATTTTAAACATGCTTTAAAATTCTCGAAGTAAAATTGAGAATATTTCTTATTCATGTAATTATTTTTCTACCCCCCCCCCCTTTCCCCATTTCTAGATAGTGATAAATGATCAATTCTAGAAACAATAAAGAGATAGAAGGTGATTAATATTTTTCACATACGTAATTATAGACTTAACTTGATGAATATATTTATTTTTTCTAAATTAAATTATATATTTATATTTCATATCTATACCAAATGTGTAAACAAGGGGGTGGGGGATGAAAAATAGATTTTTAGGTACGAAATTTTTTCTAAATTAGTTTAAGAAAATTAATGCTCAGTTGATTTCACACATGTTTAAAACCGATAATTAAATACTATATATATATATATATATATATATATATATATATATATTAATGTATGAGTAATGTACATACATAAAATTTTTATTCTATATATGTTTGAAAATTTTGTTTTTCTCATGGTATGAAATTTTTATAAGGTTTTATATGGATATAAAAGTAACTGCAGTTATATTAAAGAATTTTTTTGTGTTAATAAAATTAAGAATTTTTTTGTGTAAATAATCCTGAAAATATTTAAAGTAGTTAAAAGCTATTTATAACTATTTAAATAGTCAATTTATTAAAAGTGATGCTAATAATGTCTAACCATCATGTTTACAGAAAATTTTCAGCAAATTTCTAATTTTAGCAATCACATGCCAGTTAATAAAAATAAACCTCTGATAATAGGCTATACTCCATTTCACCCTAAGTTGGCAGTAGAGAAAAAGTTACAGTGACCTAATCACACCTGTTGTCATAGTAACAGGGTTACTATAAAGCAGGTGGGGTTGTTGGCAAACAATGAAAGCTGTAATTTTGGCGGAAAAAAATTAAAAATAAAAACTGCTACGTAATAATAATTTCATATTATGAGTTTTAGCGAAACCCAGAGAGGGAAAGAAATTTTGCAATAAATAATATTTTTAATGATAAAAAAATCTTTTATATATATATTTATATATTATTAATTTTTAACTATGTATAGTTACATGAAAAAAAGTATATATATAATTTTTTGTTTCGTTCATGAATAAATAATAATAATAATAAAAAAAATAATAAGTAAATACTTGGATAAAAGATTAAAATTTCAAAATCTTGGAAGAGTCATTTCCTCTATCTTTTTTTACATTTCCTGTTGGTGTTCATGAGTACTTTTTATTTCATAATACTATACAATTATTTATTGAAAAAAGTGTTTTTCCTTCTCAGTTTAAATATTATTATAAATTAATTAGTCTGATGTTTTATTTGAAATACTATTTAATTTGGCTACAATGAGGACGAATAAAACGCAGCAGTCGTTTGTTATCACAAAAATAAAATAAAAATCATAAATATTACACTTTACATTTCATAAAAGTGTTTCAGATATAATATTTTAACGCATAAGATAATTTATGAAATTGCAGTTGAACTATTTAACCATTTAATATTCGTTTTTTTCCCCACAGGAACGAAGCGTTTGATTTTTTTTTTTTTTTAATGAAACATTTTTTTTTTAATATTCCCCCCCCCCCTTGTTTTAACGCATTTTAAAACTTTTGTTCCTTTTCTGTTCTTTAGCTAACTGCATTATTCTGAAATTTAACAACTGGTATTTCAAAGGAAGAAATATGCAGAAGTCATTTTAAATTTCTTAATAGGCGTGAGTGTACCTTGCTGCTTTGAGAATGCACTCGTGCCTACTGCTCACCTGGTGAGGAGCTGTGATTTTGACCTGAAACAACTGCTGCGAGTTTTTGAAATTTATAGTGTTTACATACAAACTTACTTATGCTTTTTAAATTTATTACTATTTGAATTTAACATATGTATGTTTCATACCAAAAATTTCTCAAAAACTAAAACGTGCTATTTTCTTCTTTTTTCATATTTATATTCAGCTATGTGTTAAAGAGCTACTTTAATTTTTAGCCACTTAGCAGTTTTGCTGGTATGGTGCACAGACGTTTTTTATTTTATAGCACCAATATTCCACAAAATTATCTTTTTTAACAATTTGAGACAATTAAATAACCTAAATATTACTATATTCAGGGAAAAAAAAAAATATGAAAATAAAAACATATGAAATAACAAAAAATGCACCGGAGGACAGGTATAAAAAAAGTATTAAGTTAATTATTATATATATATTTTTTAATTACAATTGCTGAAAACTTGCAACATTTATTTTGGTTCGAAATAAAACACGATCTTTCGTCATGCGAACAAAGTAGGTATAAGTGCTACAAAGCGCGTTTTATTTTGATCCGAAACAATTGTTACGAGTATTTTGCATTTTAAGTTTTTTATTATAAAGATTTTAACGAATAAATGAATAATAAAATATGAATAAATCATTAATTAGCGGAATAGAATTGAGTTACCAGTAATATTTTGAAACTTTCTTTAAATATAATTTTTAACTTTAAACTTCAAACTAGAAAATACTGGAAAATTATTTGCTAACTTATTTTTTATTAAAAGCATAGAATATGCATAAATTCCCATATGCAGATGTAACAGCAGTATGACAGAAATTCAGAAATCACAAATTTTCCTACAAAATTGACAAATTCTTTTTTACTGTAACTAAGAGAAAGCAAACTGATAAAAGCAAGGAGAGGTTCAGAGAGAACTGGCGAAGAAATTTTAAAGAGCGCGCCAGATGTTTAACCTTGGAAGCCGATGCAAGCCAAAATGAAACTCAGAAATGCTGCTTTTTCGACACTACGCGTTCGCTTTGCTAAAAAGATGTTTACTATTTAAATACTTTTAAAATATGAAAAACATTAAATATTTGTTGCATAAGCTAAAATTCCTTACTTTATAACATTAATTTATCAATTTTATCAACTTAAAAACACAAAATAACTTCAGAACTACTTTTTAGCGCGCAATATTACATTCCCTGCCTTCCTCAATGCTGCCAACTTAAGGTGAAACGGAGTATAGTACAGATTCTTTGCCTCCCCACCCCCTCCTCAGACTCAAAATAATTTCATTTTCCTCTAATTCTGATCATAATTATTTTCCATTTGCAGATGAAAGTGCCAGACTAGACAAAATTTATTAAATGAATCAAATTTCTGTATTTCTTTTGCAATGGGACATAAAACAAATATTCTTGTAAAACACAAATTGTGTATGAGAAATCACATTGTCAGATCATGTCATCATTATAGCCTGCTGTTTTCCTGTAGCAAAATGCATGTATTAATATTTATGTATGAAAGTCCATATATTTTCCCTCATTACTAAAACTTTGAATTTTAATGTCTTCTTTCTAAGTACTATAGCATTATTATAGCATCTTCTTTCTAAGTACTATAGCATTTCCACTCGCCTCTCTGTGGCGAGTAAAATTTTGGTCTAAATGTAGATAGAATTTTTACAATATACGATGCTACCAACAGAAAAAAAAAATTACCGATTTAGAAACGTAAAATCATGCTAATCTGAAGTAAGGTGACCAGACATCCTCATTTTAAGAGGACAATCTTCTTTTTCAGTGCTCTGCCCTCTTAAACGAAACAAACATTACAAGACTAAAAAGTCCTCTTTTTCAAATGAAAAGGATTTATTCCTTAATTAAAATTTTTTTGCAAATCTGGGAAGCTCAATCGGCTGTTAGCTGTATCGAACGGTGAACACTAACTTTTTTCTGAGTTAGGTTCGCAAAAAGAACAAATTTCTAACAAACTTGTCAAAGCATATTATGGTTTATGTCTATTCAGGTTCTTCGAATCACAAAGAAATAAAAGTATTCCCTATATTTGTAGAGTTCTTTGATCCAGAACACGAAATCACTATTCAAATTGTCATAAAATCATTAAAGTGGTGGTACTCCGGCTGGTACGTGGAGGGTTAACGTGTGTTCTCACTATTGCATGAATAATATTCCTCATAAAAATAAGCTCACCAGTGACCGAGAGGTTCCGTCCACGAAGCTGGTCTACGTAAGGCACTGGGTTCGATACCGGCCGCACTTGTTAGCTTAGCAGTTAGGATTTTCCCAAGGTTTTCTCCAAAACTAGCGCAAATATGGGCTAGGACCTCTTAGAAAGACCCCACGGAGGACTCTCCTACTCAGGCCTAGAGCCCTAGTGCAGACAATTAACCTTAATGATAACACCGCCACCACCACCTCACAAAAATATGCAAAAGTTAGTTGAATTCATTTTATGCCCTCCTGGCAAAAATGCTCCTACAAAGCAGCTGTTTTCTTCAATGAACAAAATGTAGACATGTGAAAAAAATCTCCTTTATACACTTACTTTAAAAACTTATTAACTACTAAGACTAATTTAGGTTATATTTGTGAGAACTTTTGTAAAATGTTGATAAAAAATGACTGTTAACAAATCGTTTCATCTGCCGAATATTAATTTTATTTTTTCTTTTATGATTATGATTTTAATCAAAAAAATGTGTACAAACTTTTTTTTTTTTATGTAACTACATAAAATTACCCCCCCCCCCCCCCCAAAAAAAAAAAAGAAAAGAAAAAGTCTACAGCAAAATCTAATAATAATAATAATAAAATCTATATTGTCCAGTGGCACCTATAAAAATTAGGAATTTTTCCTCTCGTATCCATATATTAATAATTTAAATTCAGGTGTACTGATATACCTTATACGTAAAAAATAGAGTAAGTTAAACATATTCTGTGGCGAGTAACTTTTTTTTTAAGCGAGTGTAATCCAAGTTGAAATTTCGTGCCCTGATTTATTTATTTATTTTTAATATAGCTAATTTTTAAAGTTATTTTAGTGAAAAAATTATAATTTTTAAGAATAAAATTATGAAATCATTTGTTAAAATACGCAAAGAACAATTATAAGAAATTTAATGACGATTCTAGAAAATATAATGCAAATAATATTTTATACTTTTTGAAATGACATAAAAATTAATCCTGAGAGAATACTTATTAATATATTACAATATATTCCAAATTTATTTTCTAAATTCATGTTTATTAAAAATGAATCATGTTTATGATTTATAAAAAGTTAAAAATATTCCCCCTCCTCCCATTTTATTACATATAGAGTAATCTTTCCAAATATTTAAAACTATCTGAAATAACACAAGCACTTTCTTAAAACGCACACACCACCACTTACAAATATCCCTATTTATCAATGAATGGGGAATATTCGTACGAGTAAAAGATTTCTTTTGAAACGGTGAAACCAAAGGGGAGGTTTCTCTACGTGATTCTTCCTTTGTGAAGGTGTCAAAAATTTTTATCTCCCAGCATCTACTGGGGGTTACAGTATTTCGACATTGGGCCAGCCGGATGGACTTTTGTATGTACAGCCGGCTGTGGAGGCCAGAAGGTTAATCTCCCTATTTTTTGAAAGTTATTTTTTGCAGGATTTATGTTTTTATGATGTTTGGTAATTTTAATTATGATTTCAATATTTCTAAGAGAAATTGGGCTTGAATAGTTTATAAACGAAAGTTGGATAAGTAAGAAATGTGCAAATTGGTTTTTAGAGATAAAGTGTTGATGTTTTTGATTTTAGTTAAAAAAGGAATTTATTTTGCAAATAAGGATAAAATAACACGAAAGAAGTAAGATTATTTTTCTTGATTCTTGTTTACAATTTATTATTTGTAAGTTAATATGTATTTTTGAATAATTTTACGATGATACCATATTGAATACTCTTTTTTAACCATTTTACAATGGGTGTATTAAATAATATGAATGTATCCATTTATAGTCTTTGAAGAAAGGTTTATATTTAAGTATATCTTGTAAAAAAACGGGGAGTTCATGGGGGCAGAGCAACCCTAAAAAAAAAAAAAAAAAAAAAAAGCTATAAAAAAATATATATATATAATATTGTTATTTGTAAAATATTACTTTAAAAGGTGTTTAAATTTAGATTACGAATAGATTTTTTGAAAGAGCATTTTTTTTTTTGTGTGTGTGTGTGTGTGTGTGTTAGTTTTAAATTTTTGATTAGATATATTTAATACTTTTTCCTTTAGTTTTTTAAGTGGTATATTTAAATCGTATTTTCTTTTTTATCATAAATTTCACAATGCAAAACATTCGAAAACAGCTCTCTTTAACAATGATTTGAAAATCATATTTACAAAACATTGTATAAATAATTAATCCTGTAAAGAATAATAAATTCTTTTAAGAGACAGGGAGAAATAACATGAAAGAAGTTTATTTTTCTTAATTCTTGTTTACAATTTATTATTCGTAAGTTATTATGTATTTTTGAATAATTTTACGCTGATGCCATATTGAATACTCTTTTTTAACCATTTTACAATGGGTGCATTAAATAATATGAATGTATCCATTTGTAGTCTTTGAAGAAAGGTTTATATTTAAGTATATCTTGTAAAAAACCAGGGAGTTCATGAGAGCAGAGCCCCCTGATAAAAAAAAAAAAAAAAAAAAAAAAAAAAAGCTATTAAAAAAATAAATACAAAATATTGTTTTTTTTTAAATATTACTTTAAAAAGTGTTTAAGATTAGGAATAGATTTTTTGAAAAAGCATTCATTTTTATTTTTATTTTTGTGTGTGTGTATTAGTTTTAAATTTTTGATTAGATATGTATAAAACTTTTTCCTTTATTTTTTTAAGTGGTATGTTTAAATCGTATTTTCTTTCTTATCTCAAATTTCACAATGCAAACCATTCAAAAACAGCTCTCTTTAACAATGATTTGAAAATCATATTTACCAAACATTGTATAAATAATTAATCCTGTAAAGAATAATAAATTCTTTTAAGAGACAGGGAGATTGAATAGTAAGTAGCCACCATCTTGTTTGGCGGCTTGGCGACGGGACTGTACCCTGCCCTTCAGAATTCCCAAACTTTGTCTATTGTTCGCGTTGTTAGCATGATATGCATCACAGCAGTTACAACCACTTTGTAAAATGTACAAATCATACATCAATATTTAAAAAAAAAAAAAAAAAAAAAAAAAAAAATACTCTTGCAATAAAATAAACAGTTATTAAAGAAAAAATCGTTAAATAATAACATTCAAAAACACTGGATCACTTACATAACTGATTTTATATTAACATGAATCTCCTCTTATTGAGGCTGTAAAATGTAATTGTTAAAAACCAAATTTACCTACACTAACAAATACATAGAAATCCTTTATAATAGTTAAATTTATCGAATAAAAATCACAGTATAAAAATAATTTATAGACACTGCAAAATATTAAAATCAAACGCATATATTTCTTAAAATTCGCTCCTATTCACATGCAAAACAAAAACAGAAATAGCGTTGCCACAAAGAATATCTAATATCTACATATCTCGTAGTAGATATTCTTTGTGTATGTTGCCATACCATACTGAAAATGTCTAGTGAGGTCCTGAAATTTAAAAAAAAAAAAAAAAAAAGAAAGAAAAAAAAAAAACCTTGATTTGGGTTGGCTGGTTTGTTGGTTGGGTTTAACGTCGTAGAACTCCATTGGGGGAATTTGAGAATTTTTTGGGGAAATTGACTTTTGAGCATATGGCAACACTGCAGCCTGGTCTTTCTTTGTTCTTGTTCTTTCGGTTCTTTCCTTTTTCCTTTTTGTTCATGCCGCTCGCTGTTTAAAAAGCAGAAAGGTAATATTTTCTTAATTTAATTAATGTGTTTTATATACGATTGAAGCTTTTTCTCAATTTATTATTTTAGTTAAACAGGAGTGAAAAATGGTCAGTTTTTTGGTCGTTTGCTGGCTGGATTGCATGTTCATCGATAATTCCGTTTAATTACTTTAAATAGTCGTCTGCATTAATATGTATTTCATTTCGAACGTAAATAAATGTTTTCTAAGGTTACCATAAGATAGATTCATTTCCTTGGTTCGTTGACGTAGGGGAAATATCGCCGAAGTCAGTGGCGGATCCAGAACTAGACCAATAAAAAATTTACAATTGCAATATTCAATTGTGAATGTCAGTGTTTTTTTTTTTTGGGGGGGGGGCTTCATCCCCCTAGCCCCCCCCCCCTTAAATCCGCCACTGGCCGAAGTAACAAACGCCAGTGAACCTACATTCTCCAGATCTACCAACTTGTTCTTCAAAAATTTCAGGCTGTTAAATTAACACAAACTACAGGGTTACCACGGGTCAGGGAAAACCTGGAAAAGTCAAGGAATTTGAAATTACTGAATAAAGGGGAAATTTTTAAATATTGCTCAAAAACCTGGAAAAATGATGATATAAACCTGGAAAACGCTTTTTGAGCATTCAATTTTTATCGCAAGGCACTTTACTATGTTGTCTTTTATGTCGCGAAAACTCTCGCGAACTATGTTCTGTTTTATACCGTGAGCTATTTTTTATGTCGCAAACCAAATTTTGTGACTGACGTTTTCTAAAAATAGACCTGGAAAACCTTTAAAAGTCGGGGAATTTTATTTTTGAAATTGTGTGGGAACCCTGTAACTACTGCTGTAAATGTGCATCATGAAGAAAGATATGTCATAGAAAATGCTTTATAAGTTTTATATCTGTGGTTTTGGGGGAAAAAAAATTACAGTTTTCTTGAAAATTGCACTGGTCATAACAGGGCCCGCTTTACCATTAGGCGAACCTAGGCGGTTGCTTAGGGACGCCAAAATTAATTAGTGCAAAAACTTTTTTAAAAAAAAGTTAAAAACATAATTTTTTTTTGATTTTGTCTCTTTTAAGGCATATGTGAGTAGTATCAAATTGTAAATTAAAAGTAATCTTCTCTAATTTTTTAACTTTGACCTTAAGGTATTAGAACATTGACTTTTAATAAATATACTCTTTGAAATGTATAGGGATAATAAATGAAGACTACACCTTTTTTTAAATTAGATGAAAGAAGAAGAGTGATTAAATGATTTGTAATATCAATTTGAACAATATGGTTTTAGACCTAAGCATTCCATCATAACGGATCTTTAGAGTAACAGAATTCATTCATGATAGTTTTATTAAATGTGAAAAAGTTAGTATGAACTAACTATTTTCTTGACATTACTAAAGCCTTTGACACAGTTTCACATGGCAGCCTTATTTTTAAACTCGTCTAATTTCAAATTCCTACTCCTTATATCAAATTCATGCATAGTTAACTAAATAACAGATCTAAGAATTAGAAGATAGAAAACACTATTCAGTTGGTAAGTATCCAAATAAAAGTACCTGAAAGTTTTATACATTTGAGTAAAAATAGCTTCATAAATAAGTCACAAAATAGTTCTGATTCAGAAAATCTTAAAGCATGTATTTAAAATATGCAAAATATAAATTATATAAAGACCACCTTTTCTCGACTATTATGTCTAGAAAATATGTTTAAAGCAGGGGTGGCACCAGCTAGGCCGGGGGGAGTCTGTGCCCCCCCCCCCCCCCCCATTGAGGCATACTCTAAAATTTCTAGGGGGGGGGGGGGGAGAATACAAAATTTTCAGTTTTTCTACGTTTGGCAGCATTTTTCTTTCCTTGTACAAATTTGGAGCATTCCAGTTTTTCCATTCTGTATTCAATAGAAGAAAGTATTGATTCGTAAAAATTTTCAGCTTCCAGTTTTCCATGAATATACACATTTTGACCACGATATTTTTAGAAAATGTCTGTCTGTGTCACGATGATCTCCAAAACCACAAGGAATGGAATAACAAATGGAATGGTACAAATATTAACAGGAATATTGTTAACAGTATTGCAGTTTTTGATAAATACTTGGAAATAAACTCACTTTATGTAGTGCCCCCCTGTCGGGGAGGTGATGTCCCCCCATTGAGGAATATCTGGTGGTGCCATTACTGGTTCAAAGCATTGACTTAGACTTTCATATGGAAACAGTATACACTACTTTTATTTGTATTATCATATCTAAATAAGAATATCTAATTACGTCCTGCATCTATGAATGAAAAGGCTTTGTAATTACAGTTGGCAGCAAAAGTATCTGAGCACCAGCAAAAATTTCTATATAAAAAAAAGTGCACTTAATACAGTTTTGTTAAGTAAATCCTATTGTCGAATTGTGTTCTTAATCAGTCTAAGGACATGATTCGACAAGGATTTGTTTAACAAAAATGTATTAAGTGTACTTTTTTTATATTGGAACTTTTACTAGTGCTTGTACTGAATGCTTGAAACGATTAAGTTTTAAATTAAAATAATAGCCTGCACAAAACTAAATCTAATAAATCTATCCACAGAGAAACAAATTTACGAAAATTTTATTTCACATTTACAAGAAGGAAATGTCTAAGCAAATATGAAGGAGAACCATTTTTAACATGTCCAACAAAGTGTTTTAAAAGTTCGTCTGCAAGTCCGTAACCAATGTTCTCTATTTAAAATGGTAGAAATAGCACAACTGGCTTGTATACAGGGACACTCCCATAATAATGACAATGCAAATGCATTGTTCTCTCAGATGCATTTTTATAAAATCATATTTGAAATTTTTGTACTGTGCAAATCCTAATACAATTCATGTACTTTTCATATCCTAAAAAGGAAAAAAAAAGTTTTCTATAGAATAAGGTTTGTTTGGCGTTAAGATTTAGAGTCATACTAAAATATTCAGGTATATAAAGAACTACAAGTTGCTGCATTTCTGTTTGTGTTAAGGGTAGGGATGAAACGGATAGTGATTTTGCCGGATATCGGATATCCGGAGCTTTTCTGCCTACCGGATACGGATATCCGGCATTAGTTTTGTATTTTGTTGTGTTGTATGTTTCTTTTCTTTTTCTTTATTTTAAAACAATAAAATATAAACATATTTCATATAGTATTCTTTTAAAAACTTTTTAAATATAATTTATTTAAACATATTTATTTAATATTCTATTTATTTATGCAATATTGCCATGAAGAATAAAATTTTAAGCCTAACATACTTATTCCTACACTTGCAATTTTTGGTGAAAGGCACTATCACAAAAAGATAGGTTTTGTTCATAGTTATAAAACTAAAACTTATTATTTAATAATTTTTTACAATACTATTATTAAAAAAATGAAATAAAATATTTTACTAATATAATCACAGTTTAAGAGTTATTTTCGCATGAAAACTAATATGTTGTAGCCATCACAAAACTTTCTTCTACATAATTCTATATAACAGCGCCACTTACGGTTTAAATCCTATAAAAGTTCAACCATAGCTTCTCACAATAAATATTTTACAAAAGGAGTTTATGCAATTTTAATCAACAGATGCTGAGATATACGCTTGTGAAAAATCATAATAGAAGCTCCACCTGTAGGCTGATATACACATAAATAAGGTCAACATTTGCTTTCATAATTAATGGTTGTCTTATATATCAAGTTTCATGCACATATGTCATAGAAGTTGGGATTAACTTAGCCTATTCATTGGGTAAATTGTAGTGCAGTATTGCGACCTGTTGGCCGATATACACCTAAAATAAATCGCAATAGTGTTTCACAATGGCTGGTTCTCTCACATACCAAGTTCTATGCAATTATACACAATAGAATAAGAGTTATGGCCTTCCCCTTTTGGGGGGAAATTTCTATATTGCAGAGCCACCTACTGGCCAACATGCACCCAAACTGAACCAGCATAATTTCTCATAATGCCTTTCCAACATGAAATTTTGTGTAGTTACATGAAATAGAACCTAAAATATAGCCTTTCCTAAATTGCAGAAAGCACTGTATAACAGCACCACCTGTAGAGCAATTGGCACCAAAATTAGATAGGCACTAATATATGCCAAGTTACATGTACATATATATTTATATGAAATACTGTGCAGTAGTTTCTGAGATATAGCCTTCCTCTAAGTTGCAGAAATCGCAGTATGGCAGCACTACCTGTTGAGCCATTTGCACCAAAAGTTGGTAGGAACTGATTTATGTCATGGTGCAACTACACATAAATTTATATGTAATTGTAGTACACAGTAGTTCCAGAGGTACAGTTGAACAGAATTTTTATCACACACACACAGACATTTTTTAAAAATTGGTCAAACCAGGTTCTGGACTTCTTAAAATATGTAAATCCATCAAAAACCAGAAGTTGAAAATTTTTATGAATCCAATACTTTCTTTTGAGACATTTATAAAAAAAAAACATGAAAGAAGAAAAATAAATAAACTAAAAGCTTCAAACTAGTATGTTATGGCCATCACAAAACTTTCTTCTATATCTCTCTATATAACAACGCTACATGCTGTTTAACATGCAGAAGAAACATAATCATAGCTGCTTACAATAAAGATTTTAGATATAGAGTTTAGTGCAATTTTAATCAAAAAATTTTGAGCCATGTGGAGAATCACAGAAGGTGAGGAACAGCTGTGCCACCTGTTGGTCGATATACACCCAAATTAAGCCGACTTTTATTCTCATATTATTTTTATCTTGTTTGTCTCTTTAATTTTATAGATGATGAGATTTAGCCTTTCTATTCACAGAGTAAATTGCAACATAATATAGCCACTATCGACCAATATGCACCAAAATTGAATCAACATGATGTTTTATAAAAATGACCCTTTCCCATACTAAATTTTTAGCAATTATACACGAATGAATCTGAGATATAACTTCCCCATTCACGGGAAAATTGCAGCATCACCTATTGGCCGTTATGCACAGAAATTGAATGAACATGCAGGGGTGGCGCCAGCTAGGGGGCCAGGGGGGCACAGGCCCCCCTGTCGGGGAGTCTGTGACCCCCCATCGGGGCATACTCCTAAAATCTCTCTGGGGAAAAAATACAAAATTTTCAGTTTTTCTACTTTTGGCAGCATTTTTCTTTCCTTGTACAAATTTGGAGCATTCCAGTTTTCCCATTCTGTATTCAATAGAAGAAAGTATTTGATTCGTAAAATCTTTCAGCTTCCAGTTTTCCATGAATATACATGTTTTGTGAGATCTAGAACATGTTTTGACCACGATATTTTTAGAAAATGTCTGTCTGTGGCACGATGATCTCCAAAACCACAAGGAGTACTAACAAATGGAATGGTACAAATATTAACAGTATTGCAGTTTTTGATAAATACTTATAAAATAAACTGTCTTTATGTAGTGCCCCCGTGTCGGGGAGGTGGTGTCCCCCCGTCGGGGAATTTCTGGTGCTACTACTGTGAACATGTTTCATAATAGCCCTCGCTGGGACACATTTAGTTTATTTTTTTAATTATACACGGTATAGTCTTCCTTTAAATGGGAGAAATCACAGTATAGCAGCGCCATCTGTTGAGTGATTTGCACCAAAAATTGATGAGCATTTTAACTGATTTTTTTTTTTCCTTAAGAACAATATGAAAGTGAAAGTACAGACTTTCTGAAAATATGTACTTTTATTTGAAGTAATTTTAATTTTTTGGGATATATCTATGCAATGCAACAGGGAATTCTAAATTCAGGTGCTTTAGTAAGATATTCCATTAAAAATGCAAGTTTATATAAATTGGAGGGTTTTTAAAAAAAAATGCAAATCGAATAGATAGATGGCGCAAGTAATGCCAGGTTTCTGCTAGTATAAATATATGGTCACAAAAACAACAGCTTTATTATGTATGGAAAACTGGATTGTAAATAAACAGGTTCTAGTCAATAAATGCACATTATTTGACTCATTCTCGAAACAATCTAACAACTTTAACATCCAAGACTAATAATATTACTAAACAATCTAACAGCATATTAGCAAAAGACATGAAAACAGAGGAGTTATATATACGCTGCAACTGCAGAGAATAAATATCATTTGTTCAGGAACAACAGTGAACAGCTCTTTTTATTGTTATGGGGAAGATTAAGGGGAATGTAAAAATCACTCTGGAAAAAAAAACCTAACTAACTCTGTACAAAATTAAAATAGGGCTTCTATATTTCTTAGACCTGAAGCTACTTTTGGCTAAATTTGTTTGCTAATGAGTCCAAAATCGATTTTCGCAGAAGCCAACTTAAAAAAAAAAATTCTTTAAAAGCTGCAACTGATCTAAAAAAAATTAAAAAATTGTCGCAAAATTTTCATCTGATGGGAGTTAAAGCTTGAATTTTCTCCTTCCTTCGGATATCCGTCTTGAAATTGCCGGATATCCGTATCCGGTGTGCTGATATCCGGTACCCCGCCGGATATTTAAAACTCAGACGGATACCGGATAGTTACCGGATATCCGTTTCATCCCTAGTTAAGGGTTGTGTTTTTAACAGTTTCCAACAATGTTTAAGAGTGATTATGAATTCACTTTATCTCTTTGTATTTTTTGTTGTGTGATCACATAGGCAAAGTACTTTGAAGGTTAAACATTGTAGCAAGCAAGTACAGATGGAAAGTGTTAATCATCAATGCGAACCACATAATTTTTCGTTCTTGTTTAAAGATTGAAAAGAATTCTTGTTACCATCTGATTTAATTTAAAATTATTTTATTATGGGATAATTAAAATTATAATAAAAATAAGAACAAATAGTAAAAAAAAAAAACGGTAATATTTTAGTATTTTTATTATTTAAAGTGAAACTTCTTTTTACCTGGAAAAAAATATGGCAACTTCATACATTCACTCTTCAGTTTGTGATGAGTTGCCGTACTTTGATAGCGCAAGAATTGGCAATGAGGTGTTGAGGAGGATAGTAGTAATGCGATTTTGATTACCCTATTTTCTGGACATGCAAAAAAATTTTTTGTTTCATTCCATTGCAATATGTTTTTACTCAAAATTTCAGCCAACAGCATGTGGTAAATCAATATATGCAGTGCCATGTACAGAATGGAGTTTCATATTGGCAGAAATTTTTAGGCATTTTCCTAATCATATGTTTAGCATAGTCTGGTAGAAAAGCTAAAAAGTTGATTCAGCCTGGTTATTTTTTGTTACTCATAAATATGCCCAGTCCAACTCAATTTTTGCAAAAGATGTGTGTTATTTTAATTTCTGTTCAGTTATATTATTAGAATAAATTGAGTCTTAATATAACATCTTATAATCATAAAGATTTTTTCTAGTGCGACCATCTTTTTTTTTTAGAGGGGATCTGAATCTGAAAATTTACGTGGGGTCACATGAAATCTGTGAGCTCCCTGACGTAATATCTGTTAGAGGGGGCCACCAAAAATCTATTGCCTAGGGCCGCTGAAATTGCAAAGCGGGCCCTGGGTCATCTATATATTAATAGGCAAGCATAAAATTTGTAGTCCCTTTTTAACATATTAATTATGGGAGTAGAGGGTTGAAAATGGTATCATTCGAAAGGTATGGCTAGCCGGAAGGTGCGAATACAAATATTATTTTCTTACGATGTCAAGAAGGTATTTAAAAATAATTTATATTTTATGCATTTTTCCCTTTTATACACGTATTCCTTTACATTAAAAAATACCTAAAAGAAGAAAGTTGTTAAATCTGGCAGTTTCATAAAGCTCAAATAAAACCATAGGCACAGTAATTTGTATAATGTAGCAACACTATGCGCAAGCAAAGTGATGACGTCACTGTCTGTCCATGGAGCCAGGAAAAAGATTTTCTATGTTAATCTTAAATTGGATTTTTTGTAAAAAATTATTAAAAAATAACGGAAATTATCTGCCGATTTTAATTCCGATATTTGAGTATAGTTATATATAAGTTACTGTCTACATGTGTTTGATTGAGTTATTTTTTTCTGTAAAATTGATAAATACAAAAAACCCTTAACGGGTTAAAAGTTTGTGACGCAGCACTGTACTTTATGGCTATAAGAATTAGAAATACGGGTCTTAAAAATAATGATATCAAATTTTCAGTGACGCTTTGATATTAATTAAATTATACATAGATTTTCTTATTTGAATTTGCTTTTTCCTTTTATTTATATTTACAGTGTAAACGTTATTTTCAACATAAAATAATATATAGCATTTACTCATTGATACCTTTCCATTCACATCTCTTATACTATGAAAGCATGTGTTTTAAAAGAAATTATATGAAATTCCAGTAACACCGTGGTGTTACATTAAGTGATTTGTTTTTAAATTTCTCTGCAATTATTTTGTTTTGGATATTAAAGTATATGTGCACATTGAAATATTGCTTTTAATTTTCAAATACGCTGTCAAATATATCACTTTCATTAAGCTTATATTATGTACTGAAATATATTTATTTCAATGAATTATTCTATCTTTTGCGTCACGCCATCCAAAACTGAAAAAAAATTCACAGTTTTTTTCTTTGCATCACGATATCTATTTGCCCGTTAAGGGTTTTTTGTATTGATATCATTACTTTTTAGGGGTTAATGATCAAAACGTAAAATTAAAGGAGCATGGTAATGAGTTATAACACTGTATTAAAAGTGTTGTTTTATAGGTCATACTCGAACAAAATAACAAACTAAATAAAATTTCAAAATTTTATAAAAAGTGATAAAAAAGATGGAAACATGCAACATTACAAAGGCATAATATAGTACATTTTAAAAATGACAAAAATTTCTTATTTATATTTATTTCTTATTATAATTTTTTAGGTATAGATTTGATTTAAAAGAGAAAAATAAATAATAATAGAAAAATCTTTAAAAAGTGAAAATTTTATACTGGTAAATATTTAAGTAGTATAGTTTGTTATGGATTTAATTAAAAAAAAAATCTTAATCTATTCAAAATTTTATTATAGCTTAACATTTTGTAATTTATATATTATATATACTAGAAACTTAATGAGCAAATTAATTATTTTCAAATTCTGTTTTAAGAATTTTTTCAATCCGTAGTTTAAGTGATTTATCACCTAATTTTGAAAAAATTACAAATATTTGCATATGATTATCATATTATTTGTCATTTTTATGAAAATAAAGGAAAAATTTTTTGTTGTTGCAATCACCTTTTAAAATAGAACCAATTTTGAAAGTTAACAACGTATCAGCATGAAAACAATGTAAATACAAAGAATATTTTTGATAAACAAATGTCATATAAAATACAAGTACCTAAATAAATAACTCATTTAATATATATATTAAAAAAAGAAAAATAAATATATTTTTTGTGTGTGTTTATTTTTGACGCTTCCCGATAGATGGAGCCAAAACGATTATTTGATATTCAGTATTTCAGATGGAAGAGAAGAAATTCGTCTGCGAAACTGCCGCATCACGGTATTTTCGGAGTAAAAATAGTTCGATTTTTAAACTGAGTTATAAAAAAAACAAGAGTTTTCCTAGGGAAAAGGGAGATGTCAGGCACATCAGATAAAAGCGATTAATATCATATATAAATTAAACTAAATTCACTCGAGAAAAAATTCTTACACATATAGTCTGTCCATTTATAACTTAAATGAGCCAATTCATATCTCGAAATATATTGCACGCAGAAATGTAGCGATTTCAGGGTAGGATCAGACAAGAGGTGAAAGTCTATTTTGAAAATATCAGAACATAACCTCCCATATTTCCTGAGATATTAAGTGTCGGCTTTCAGCGGTTTGTTTGATCTTAAAATTCCTGTATATATAAGTGTCGCAGTTTTCGTTCGTTTTTCCGTTTCCGCTGAGTGTCGTGGCGTTCGTTTGTTTTTGCGCTTGCGTCACTAGAAAAACTGCCGTTTTTCATGATAAAATTTTAATTTAAAATCACAAAACTCCAGAAAAAAAAAATGGCAAACTTCCAGTTTCGAATGTAAACATAAACATTTCAAAACCAAAACTCCACCGCAGGTATTTATAAAATTGAATTCGAACATATTAACGGCAACAAAGCGAACTACATTGGAATGACCAAAAGAAGGATTAATGAACGCGAAAAAGAGCACCGCGCCGATTTAAAATATGGTAAATCCTCCACCGCCTTTTCCACTACCCATAACAATAACCCAATTAATACTAATACCATAAACATTAAAAAAATAGCTCCTTATAACTCCTACAATTACGCCTTAAAAAGGGAGGCCATTGAAATTATCAATAACCCATTAACTGTTAATGACCGAGAACACTATTTAGTTCCGCCAGAATGGCAACACCTCATGAAAGAAAATGAAGAGAAGCGAAGGAATCGCAGCGACAACAAAACAACGCCGGGAAACTAGAAGGAAACGTCAAGGTTGTGTTTCAGCACTGATGATGGCCACGATGGTGGCTGAAATTAATATGCTGTCTCCATTTTTAAGGATATTTTTAAGGTATTTTTATTGCTAAATATATTTAGTCCTTAATTTTAAATAATTTATAAATTAAAAAAAAAAATAAACATTTCATTTCAAAGGGTGATATTTAAACAATAAATATTCAACTAATATACTAAATAAAAGGAAAATGGATTTGTTACTAACTGCTGCATGTATAAGTAGACGATACGGAAAAAATTCCGATTTCCGTTTTTTGCTGAATTTACATGTTTTGAGCTTTCTTTACGTTTCAATTAACTGAAATTGGCTACTTATTTTTTAAGAAAGTGTCTTTATTGCTAGCTTTTGTGTGTAGAAGAAGCAAGTAGAAGATACATAAAAACTTTTAATTTCCGGTTTTCGATGAATTTACACGTTTTGAGATTTCCTTGCATTTTAATTAAGTGAAATTGACTACTTATTTTTATTTTTTAAAAAGTGGATTTATTATTATTTCCTCTGCATGTATAAGTACAAAATATAAGATTCAGAAAAGTTTTAGATTTTCGGTTTTCGATAAAGTTACACGTTTTGAAATTTTCCGAACTCAATTCGACCATTTTTGAAAAATATCTTTTTTTTTTTTTTTTTGGTTCAAACACTGTACTTTATGAACCAATCAAATTAATTTAACAGAATTTGATACTTGGTTGGGCCTTGGTTTGACATGGTACCTATTAGCTTCTGGGTTGTATCACACAACAAGGGGCGTATTCATGTTGCGATTTTCTCTCATTTCAGGAAAGGCTAACATCTACAGAGAGAAATAGTTATATTAAGTAAAACTCTGCTGATTCAGTTAGAGTGAATATCGGCAAACAATTGCCACAGCTGTGTTGTAATTGCATTCCGTTTAGGACAAGGCAATAACTTTGTTTTGCCTCGCTTTCCAAAAAAAAAAAAAAATGGTCGAGTTTCGACCACTGGGCGATACTAGTAATTATAATTACCTCACCTGACACTATATAGAATGTGTACCTTCATATATCTGTAGTGCACCTTTCACATCATTTCTTTCCTCATTCAGTTTTCTTTTGAAAAATTGTTTAAAATTTTCATTTCTTTCAAAGAGAAAAGAAATCATGCTTGAGCAGGGGTTAATCCAGAATGAATTTTCGGCCATGCGGTACCTTCACAAAGTCAATTTTCGGCGATGCAGTACCCTCACAAAATCAGTTTCGGTTATTTGTTCACTAAGCATTTTTAATTTTCACTTATTAATAAAAGAAATTATTCACAAAATTTACAAATGGGGTACCATTTTCAAAAACCTGGATTAACCCCTGCTGAGAGCCACTGTCTAGAAGGCATCTTACTTCCTGCCATTGAGAATATTTATCTTTAACTAAAACATGCACTGTACTCAATAAGACATTTTTTGTTTTGTTTTTTGCAAAACTAGTGACTACAATTTGTTACCTGTCACTAGGAAAATTAGGAGGAAAAAAGGAATTGAATTCACCGTGCTGTTCTCCATTCAATTTTTCAGAATCAGCGGCAGCTGCAACTTCGGAATTATCCTTTATTCCCTTACATGAATCGCTAAATTTTCCTTCTCTAGGAAAGTGAATCAATTTGTTGTGTGGTTTTCTACAAAAACAGTTTCTCGTAATGCATTTTCAGTAAAAAACACTTAAAACATAACTTATTTGCCTTAATAACATTAACTCTTTCTTGTACAGGAAGTTTTTTGAACTGCGGACACATATATAAAGCATGATCAGGAGTTAATACAGGTCGATTTTACTACCGTTTATGGGTACCTTCACAAAAATCAAGCTGGCAAAAAAGGTACCTTCACAAAAATCATACAGCTAAAATCGGTACTTTGACAAAAATCTTAGTCATCCTAGCAAAATCTGACATTTTAAATGAGCACATTTTCGAAGAAAAGTAACTTATTTGTGCATTTCTGTTGATGCGACTCAAGAAGCAAGAATCTTGCAGAATGTTGGTTTAATCTACACTAACATTCACTTGGGCAAGAAACGGTATAGCATAGGTCAACAAAACGACCCTCACTTGTATCAATACACACTCTGGATTTGTGGCCATAGTGTACTGTTCGCTGATTTGTCAGGTTGGTTTCACGTTCTGATGACTGTATGGTGATGTGTCTATCCTCCCATAGTGCAGTGATACTAGCATGAATGAAAACAACTCCTACTTACAGTCTCTCTACTGAACTGTTTACTTCAGAGAAAAGCGAGTTTTGGTGTCTGTTCTGCTATAAGCGTCACACTAATTGCTGAGCATTATTTTTATTATTCTACTTGGTTTGAACCCCCCCCCCCCCCTACACACACACGCACAGAGAAAAAGAGTGTGCTACAATTTTTCACAAAAATAAAATATAGTTAAGATTTTTCACAAAAATAGGTATTAATTTTGAAATCCTGGATTGGCCCCTGATGATATTCACTATTTTTACAAAGAACACATTTTTTATTTCTGATAAGAACGCATTTGAAGCAACTTTTTGAAATCGTGAATTATGAGATTTGTTCCCGACAAACCGCTTCCCTTCTTTTACACTAGTCTTTGCAAACACGTTCAACTCATTTTTACCTCTGCCCCTTGCAGATAAATAAATATCACATTCAGAGATATTTTTAACTCTTCCACAAGTGTATTTTACGCATTAAAATCTAGAAATACTCCTTAAAATTTTAACCATGAGTATTTTTCACGCTTTGAATTTTTAGGTTAAATTTAGTGTATTTTGTTAAATGTGTCTGAAAAAGTTTATATTCTTTCCACAATTCAATGCTCTGCATACTTTTTTTATTTAATTAATTCATATCTTCTCTTACAATGGATAAAAAGTTTTTATAACTAAAATTATTTTGAGTAAAACTGTAAACATTTGCATCAATAATAGAATTTCTCAGATTCACGAATGGCGTTATCATCTTTCGATGTTCATTGTAATTTATAAACTGAGTCACATTGTGTTCATACTCTGAGTCCTGATATTATATTGTACAAATTATGCTGAAAGGAATATTATTACAATTGGCCAGTCCATATAATATAACTTAAACTCATAACTGAAACTTATAACGTGAGTTCATATACGTATATTTTATTTTTGAATTTATTAAGAAAGAAGTAAAATTTAGCATGAATTCACGAAAGATCAACTTTTTTCTCTTCTTCTCTTCCACCTTTTTTTACTCTTAATAATGCCAAATTCACTCCTTCAATAAAGATCAAGGAGTATTTTCACTCCTAGGAAAAAATCCTAGCAATATCTCTGATCACATTCCATTCACGACCTAATTCTTGTGGTTTAAAAAATGATTCACCCTGCTTAACCCCAATGTGTGTCATTAATTCACGATCTAGTGAATTAAAAATTTTGTCAGATACAATTAATTCACATAATGATTTAAAATCATTCACTTTACATAATTCACAATAATACTCACAAAAGATGCCGATAATCGCGACGCATACTGCACATAACTCTCTAACTAATGGTGATTTTTGTGCCTTCCGGAAGTTATTTAAACACTCATTAGCCGTCGGCTGAAACTCCTTCAAAACAACTGTTTTTAATTTTTCGTAATTACACAAGTCTTCCTCAGACACATATACCATTAAATTACTGGCTTTTTCACCGAAAATGTTTAAAAGAATTTCCGCTTTAAACCCATCTGGAACATTTTTATTCTTAAATTCCTTTTCCAGCGAATGAAAAAATATATTGAATGATTCTGCTTTAGATGGTAATGGAATTGTAAGCGTTTTAATACTCTTAATAAAACTCTCCAGATTATTATTATTTAGAAGTTCTGGTTCCAAATGCACAGTTGAAAGCGAATTATTTTGGGATGAATCCCTTTTAATATTCGCTAATTAACTCTTTCTGTAACTGCGCTAATTTAATTTTCTCGAATTCAGAATTTTGTAAAGATTCCTTACGAATATTTGCTATCTCTAACTCTTTCTCTAATTGTGCTAGTTTAATTTTACTTAAATACACATACGTAAAAAATATCCTTTTTATAATTGCACTTACGTAATATATATATATATATTTCGAGCATACTCGCGCTCATCATCAGTGTGTCGTAGTGATTCCACATCTTCTGTCTTGGTCTGCCTTCACTTCTCGATTTTCGGATCTCTTCACTTCAGATGTAGTGTCCCTCTTTATCATTTGTTGCCATATGGGTGGAATTATGCTGTGTTCGCGATCATTAATGGATAAGTTGTTAGTGATTATTTCAATTGCTTCTCTTTTAAGGGCATAGTGGTGGTTATTATAGTAAAGGTGGAAATTAAGAAATTTGGTTGGTGGCCACTGGCCACTAGCCTTCATTTTTTTAGTGGCCACTTTTACAAAGTTAGTGGCCACTGGCCACTCGCTGATAAAAGTAAAAGTAAAATAAAATTTTCTTTTCTTTAATTTTTTCAATGTTCAGTCTCGACAAATCATTAAGAAAATAATTAAGGTAGTCAACTTTTTGAAACTCATTCACAATAATACATTTGTGATAAATTTTAATAAATGAAATAGGAATAGATTTACATAATTTATACTATGAATGTAAGAAAATACTATTCAATACAAAATTCATATGTTTAAAATGCTCTTTTGGTTATATTATTTTATAACAGAAAAATTCTGATATTGCCCCTTCACTATCCTGAATGGTGTCGATTTTCTACTTTTTCCAAAAAAAAAAAAAAAAAAACATCTTTGATTCATGAAAATATATTAGTATATGTAAATAAAAAAAATATTTTTTTAATAATACTTTATTTTGCAAGTTTCTTTTTCCGTTTTTTTTTTTTTTTTTTCATGTTACAAATGAATTATAAATTAATTTTTCTTTAATAATAATGAATTTATAATAATTTGCAATTATAATCCCCCTCTCTAACTGAATTTAGAGAGTGTGGCTGGCCAGGCTCCAACTACATACCAAGTTTGGTTGAATTTCATTCATAGGTTCGTGAGATACGGTGAAAACACTAAACCACAGACACACACACACAGACATTTTTTAAAAACTATCAATTCGTGTTCAGGAAACCCCAAAACGTGTAGATCCGTCAAAAAACGGAGGTCGAAAATTTTCGCGAATCCAATACTTTCTCTATATTACATATAGAAGAAAGTAAAAAATAGTTCATATGCAATAACAAATATTAAATAATATGTAGTAAATAAATAAAATATTCAATAAATTATGCATTCTTCTGATTAAGAACTAAAAATATACATACATATATACATTTTTTTTTTTTTTATAATAACAGAAAACGCACTTACTTTTTTCCGAAAAAAGATATTTTTACAGAATTATCTGTAGCTCCACGTTTACTACCACTACGGTTGCTTTGTGATTCAGGATTTTCTTTAAATCTCTTCATATTAAAGCAATAAATCCAAAATTTATATTACTATATAAAGCTTGTTTTAAAGATTGAAATTTCGACAAACCACGCGTATGACTGAATGCGATACGGCCGTTGGGAATGGATAGAAATGCCAAGTTTGAAAAGAAAGTGGTATAAAATAACAAAGAAAATGCGTCGAATGACGTTTTTAATTTTTCTGCGAACGTAATACAATCGGAGTTTCAGCCGATTGATTATCTCACGAGCTTCCTTTTCGTCTCTGTCTCCCGAAAGTCGGCCGAAACTCTCATTTTGACATTTTTTTTTAAATCAAAATCCAATACTTTTATAGAAAAATGGAAAAAAGCCATACGTTTTTTTAGTATATGAATAAGACTACCTGCCAATTTCCAGTTAAAATTGACTTCCGAAAATGTCTGTAAGTGGCGATGTTAGATTTGAGGAAGCCTGAATTCGAGGCGTACGGCGCGTTTACTGCGAAAACGCCGCCGCGCGATCCAAGTTTGCATTGGAATGGGGTATTCTATAAAGAATGGGTAGAAGAATTTTAAGTGTTTACTATTAAAATTGACTTCCGAAATATGTTTGCAAGTGGCGAGGTTAGATTTTAGAACAGCCTGAATTCTTTGCGCGGCGCGTTTACCGCGAAAAAGCCGCCGCGCGATCCAAGTTTGCCGTGGAATGGGGTATATTTTATAAAGAATGGGTAGAAGAGAAGTGGCCACTGCAGTGGCGACCAAAGGCAATTTTTTTAGTCGCCACTTTTAAAAATCTAGTCGCCATGTGGCGAGTGGCGACCGCTAATTTCCAGCTTTATATTATAGGGAGCTATTTTTCGGGTATTAGCGGTATTAAAGTTAATAGGGTTAGTTTTATGGGTGATGGAGAGGGCAGTATTGGATCTATTGAATTTTACGTCTGTAAAGTGCTCTTTTTCGCGATCGTTTATGTAGTGTTTAGTGATTCCAATGTAACATCCCTTTTCTTCGTTTTCATACTTAAAATTAATTTTATAGATGCCTGAGGTGATTTTAGGGTTAGTTATATCTTTCTCGTTACGGAGACATTGAAAAATGTTTTTATTTGGTTTTATAGGTATATTAATATTGAGTTTTTTAGCTTCGTTCTTTATATTTAGCGCAGCACCGTTACAGAATGGTATAGAGGTAGTATAACGCAGGGATGCAGAAAATGTTCAAACCTCGGAAATTTCCCCCAAACACAGTATAAATTTCCCTCAATAATGCAAAAATCTACTTTGCTATACAAAGTCATTTGTTCTATGTAATAAATCTTTAAGAGAATAAACATACAGTGTAACATAAAAATATCGCTGTTAGTGTATAAGCACTTCAAAGTAGCAAATTGTTATTTTTGATTTACATTTTTATTTTCTCTTAAAAAAAAATATTCAAAATTTTCCCCGAACCTCGTTCGGGCGTTCGGGCATATTCTGCACCCCTGGTATAACGTGGTTTCGAATTTTGTGCGTTGTTGATGGAATTTAAAGTTTTTAGACATTTTTTGTAAATTTTATCGATGAGATTTCCACTATATCCGGCATTTTTCGCGATAACTTTAATGAATTTAATTTCTTTTAATAGGGTTTTGTTAGAGCAAATGAGTATGGCACGGTTTATATATGATCGGAGCGCGGCATGTTTATAAGAAAGGGGGGTTTTACATTTTATATTGATAATTTCGTTGCTAGTATAGTGTTGACTCTAGAACAAAAGGGCCGCTGGGGGGAACTCGATAAAAGGGCACTTTAGTATTCTCAAAAGGGGCACTCTAATATTCTCAATAATTCAAAAAGGGCACTATAACATCTTCATAATATATCACTTACAAAATGTAGCCCCCCCCCCCAAAAAAAAAAAAAAAAAAAAAAAACTAACTAATTTTTTTATAGCAGCAATGTATTCAAGGTAGATGTCTGCACGGGCCGGCTTCGGGCCGAATTTTTAAATTTGTTCTCGGGCCGGGCTCGGACTCAGTTTTTTTGTGTATACTCGGACCGGGCCGGGCCTGAGTGAAATTTTCTCCAGGCCGTGTCAGGCCGAATTTTTTTCTGGTTTCCTCGTTAATCAACGAAAAAAGAAAATGATAAAAATATTTTTTCAGTCATTTATTTTACATAATTTTACAGGCTGGTATGTCAAAAAAGTTCTATTTTGTTAAAAAAATCTCTAACTTCAATTTGTCTATCAGTCTGTCTGTTCGAAATCTGATTTTTTGCAAATATTTTTAGCATGCTTCAAAATTAATATATTTTATTTAAAGTAATATTAGATGGTTTCCTATTCAAAATAGTATGCATGTCACTACCAGTTTGCATACATGTACATAACAAAATAAATTAAATACGTTACTGTGTATAAGGCTTTGTTTCTTATGATCTGTTGCGTTTAGGTGGTATGAAGGCGATAAAAATCCTTTCGTTTTAACTTTTTCTCTAAAGGCCCCTTTTCCTTTTCTCCAGTGGATGAAAGTAGCATCATTCTTATCATGGTCAAAAACAACTTTTTTATTCAATATGGTAGGATTAACATTAAAGTTTTGTTTACCGGATCACATGAAAGATTCGGATACGTTACGGAATATAAGAGAAAAGTGCATTTATAGTAGTATTAACCATTTTAAATACCTTCCTGTATTGTTTAATGAATGCTAATATTTTCGATTTGACTTTCTGTTTCTCTTTGTGCCTTGTCTATAATAATGAATTTCTCTTTATATATAATTATCTTGTAACAGTTCAGTAGTTTTGTTAAAGAACGTACTACTGTTTGGTTATATAAAACTTCTGCAAAACACATACTAAAAATCTTTTTCATAGAAAGGCATGCATTTTTTTTTTTCTTTTTTGTTATTTTACATTTTTTTTTAATCGGGTCGGGCCTGATTTTATCGGTTTTTGTCCGGGCCGAATTTTTTTACTTCATACCGGGCCGGGTAAGCAAAGCTTCCGTACGGGTCGGGCCTCAAAATTTCGGCCCGATCAGACCTCTATTCCAAGGTATAAATAAATAAACAAAATAATGAAATTTTAAAAGAAAAGAAAATCAGGTATAATAAAAAAAAAAAAAAAAAAAAGCTTGTACGTACAGGTAATATTATATCATAGAATGTACCAAGACAAAATCAGATTTTTATGAGAAACAATTTTGAAAATTTTTACATTTTTGAATGAAATATGTCACTTACAAAATGTAGGGGGAGGGGGGAGGTAGAATTACGTTTTCACCGTTAATTAAATAAATATGCTGTTTTTCCCGTATTTGACAGAATTAGCGATATTTTTACGACCGATTGCCGAAATTCGTAATTATTTCACTGCAAATTTACAAAATCTACGTTTAATAGCAAATAATTGCTAATAATATACTATAATTTTGAAACTAATTGGTAAAATTCACTCTTCTTTCAAAGCTGATTCCTAAAATTTGCGATATTTTTGCAGTTAATTATATCGAAAATAGGGTTAATTATTAACGAAATATACAATTATCTGGCTGCTAATCGATGAAATTTGAGCCCTTTTTAAAGCTACATCTCACAAATACCAAACTTTGTTGTTAATCGATGAAATACGCACTTTTTTCAAAACCTAATCCAGAAATATGTGAAAATTTACAGATGAATTAAAAAATACCGGATTATTTCACAGCTAATTGTCAAAAAATACATTTACTCGAAACTAAATTATTTTTTTCTCCTAATAGGTAAAAAATTGCGCATTTTTTTCAAAGTGGATTTCTGAAATACACGATTATTATGCAGCCGATTACCGAAACACGCTATTATTTAGCTACTAATCTACTATGCGTTCTTCTGAAAGCTGAATCTTAAATACTCAACTATTTTGCCACTAATCAATGAAATTTGCATTTTTTTTTTTTTTTTTTTTTTTTTTTCAAAGCCGGATGTCGGAAATCAGGAATAATTTTGAAGTAGATTTCGCAAATATGGGATCGCTTACCCACTAATAATAAAAAACTTACTTTTTATATGCTATCATTTAGCTGCTAGCCAATAAAGGTTTTTTTTTTTTTTTTTCCCAGTTGATTTCAGTAAACCACGATACATTTGTAGCCGATAACGGAAACACGCAATCATTTCGCCGCTGATTAACAAAATTTATGTTTAATCGCAATTAATTGCTGAAAAAGGCTTTTGATGCTAATCGATGAATTTCTTGCTTTTTTCAATCATGATTTGCATTATACGTATAAATTTTGTGGCTTTTCATAGAAATACGGAATTATTTTACAATTAATTTTTAAAATTACGTAATCGTAAACTAATTGCTAAAATAGATGTTATTTTTCTAAAAATGTGTAATTATTTAGTCATAAATCAGCTTTTTTTTTTAATTACTGAAATGTCATTTTTTGCGGCTGATTTATAAAATACGCAATTTTCTTGTGCTATTTTTGTGACGAATCCATTTTAAATCCGACGATTTTCGTGAAAAGTCCCATTTTCTGATATGAAAATTTCTTAGAATCACCCACGCACTATAAAAACTAAGTTATCGCTTATTCAGTTATCCCAACAAAAAGCACAGAAAATATTCTTTTTCTTTCTCAAAAGGTAGATACTTGGTACGATAAAGTTTGAAATTTTCTATGATTTTCTCAGAAACTTGTATATTAAAACACTTAAGAAAGTTTCCTATTACAGAGGACAATTCCTCCGTTAAAGTCTGGCTTTATACTGTTTTCTCCAAAACTCGCGTGATTACGGCCTAAAACACTTTAGAAAGTCTCCCACGGAAGATACCTCTTCCTGGTCTTAGATTCCTTGCGTTGTCAATCGTACTTAAAGTTCAGTAGCTTTGAATCCATTATTTTTATCGATAAATAATTAAAATAAACAATTATTTTGTTAGAAAGTATTATTTTTTAGCGACATATTAAGCATTAAAATAACTGAAACATTGATATAGTTTAAATGAAAATCAAAATACCGCATAATCATAGCATTTGGTTTCTTTCTTTCCCCCTTTCAGCTTGTTGTTTTAATTAAACACACTCATAGCTAATGTAAACAAATATTTGTTCCCGTTCTGAGTCAGCAATATTTCGATTACACAAGGAATTTTACTAGAATTTTTTTTTTTTTTTTTTTTCCTTACTATTTATTTATGAATATTGTACGATGAAGCGTGTGATTCTTCAGCTAGATTGTAAAAGTTAGTTTTGTTATTTTGTGATTTTCAAGAGGCGTTGAAGCGCTTTCATAGATGAAAAATAAAGTTCAAAAAATGTTTTATGCGGCAACTGTTGAAAATGCAAAATCAAAAGTTGATAAGGATTGGATCGCGATTTCTGTCTAGATGTGTGCAAGGCAAAAAGAAAGAAAGAAAGAAAAAAGAATAGTATATATGTATATTTTTTTTTCAGTGTCTGCCACTATTCAGTTTTATGAATTTAATAAAATATATTTAGCTAGATGGTCAAGACTGAATTTGCGGAGCATAAAAAATAACTTGCGGAGTTTTTAAATTTTTTCGGAGAAACTCCGCAGAAATCAGAGCAGTTGGCAACCCTGTGAAAAATACAAATAAGGGCCGCTGGGCACTAGAAATAAGTTAATAAGGGCCGCGGGGCGCAAAAATGTGTTAGTAAAGGGCCGCCGGGCGCTGCGTCCTGCTAAATCGCCCTTGAGTCAACACTATAGTAGTAGGTTTCCTATATACGGTAGTATCGAAAGAATTGTTTAAATTTTTAATAATGCGAACATCGAGAAAATTTAGGGTGTTATTAGTTTCGGTTTCAATCGTGAATTTTCTTTTATTGTCTAGGTTATTAAGATTTTCAAGAAGTTTGGTAGGATTAATATTAACGGGGATAACTGTAAATATGTCGTCGACGTAACGGTTCCAGAATTTGCATTTATTAATAATTTCTGTAGCTTTAAGTTCCAAAAGTCGCATTTTTAGTTCGCCGATTACTCCCGATATGGGAGAGCCCATTGGTACGCCGTGAGTCTGTTTATAAATATTTTATCAAATGAGAAATATGATTCATTAAGGAGAAAATTGTTGGTATGGATAAGTGTTTCGCTGATTTTATTATTTCCGTAAATGTCGGTAATTTTTTGGTTAATAAGGTTTTTGATTTCCGGAATGTCGATGGATGGGTAAAGATCTTTAACATCAAAGCTAACTAAAGAGTCTTGGTTATTGATATTAATATTGCGGAGATTTTTGATGAAGATTTCAGTAGAGTTTATGGAGTTTTCAGAAGGGGGGAGGAGGGAGTGTGTGCTAGTTTCATTTTTTCTAACTTCATTTTTGATTTTTCTTCTTCTTTTTTCGATTTAATTTCCTCAACCGCGCAATCAACTACACTTTTCATTAACTCACTGTTTGAAAAATGTTCACATTTCTCAATAATATCTTTTAACTCAACAAGTTTAGCACCCTCTCCTACACTTAAACCCAATTCCTCTGCGACAAGCTTAAGCTCATCTTTTCTTAATTTATCGATAATTGACATTATTAAATTTAACAAGTAATAAATTCAGAACAAATTTAAATTTTATGAAGATGCTCTTACCTCAGATCGCTGTATTCCACTTGAGAACAAAAAACACTATTATCTTGTTCCTCTTAAATAAACTATCACTTAAGAGGTCAAGATTCGTGGTCGCCACTCGCCATGTTGCGACTTAATTTGAAAAAGTGGCGATCCAAAAAATGCTGTAATCGCCAATCAGACATGCGATTTATTCGCGAATTCGTGGAAATCTGTGATTTTCCCCCCTCACCACCAATTCACGGAATTTTGCGAATTAACGATTGGCAATTAAATTCGCTACAAAAGCCACCCAATTCATAATCTTTCTCCATCCACAACATAAATGTCAATATTCATTTTAAACTTGTTTAATGAGATTCTAGAACCTATAAAGAAATAGAATTGTTAAATATTTCTTGCTCATGTAATTATTTTTTGCCCCTCCCTCCATATTCTTATCTCCAACTAGTGATTGGCGATCAGATGTTCTGCAGAATTCTTTTGTTTCCCAATCTTCCTCCATCCACAATATAAATGTCAATATTCATTTTAAACTTGGTTAGTTATGTTTTAGAGGTAGAAAATAATACAATAAAAAATATTTATTTAAAATAACACAATAAAGGCCACTATTTCTTAATTTTCCGACCATATCATATATGTTTTATGCCTTTATATGTATATTAGATATATATTTTTTAATTATGTGTGTGAATATCAGGTATAACATCGACTTGCGAGTGGCCACTGAGTTAATCATGTTCAGTGGCCACTGGCCACTTACAAAAATTGTAAGTCTTGACCTCTATATCACTTCACTTTTTTTTTTTCGTTCACTTTTAGGTTTTATATTTCACTTAAGTCAAATCCATCCGTCGATATAATTTTTTTTTTTTTTCTCATCTATGATATGATTAAAACAAAACTTTGTTTCATAGATCGATTACGAAACCGAAACACAAACTTCTTTTTCTCACAATGAAATAAAATAAACAAAACTCGTAATTACTCTTTCTTTTTAACAGGTCATATGGGTCGCCGGGCCATGTTAAGACACTTTTTACTTATTTAAAACACCAATACACTTTTGAATCACTTATATTTATTTATTTTTCGCCACATTCTGCGGTCGCCGCACACACACTTTTCTTCACAACACAAACTCCCTTCGCTTCACTTCGAAGTTCTTTACGGAGAATACAAATTATAGATGGCACGGTGTTAACGCATGCAAGTGTAACAAGAGTGATTTTGAAAATGAATCAGAAATTATTGAAAACGACAGAATTTCTACTGAAAATTAATTGCTGCATTAGATAAAGAAATAAAAAGTTTGAAACAAAGAAACTTTATCATTGAACATGAGTTAATGTCTTATATAGAATTAAAGAAAAAGTCATTGCACACAAACCTAAATTAAAACAAAAAACATTACTAGAAATGTTTAAAGATTTTTTATAACAAAAATGTGAATTTATTTTGTTTTTTAATAACTTTTATTATATTTTAAAAGTAAATTATTTGTGTAAATAGACTGTATGTCATGATATTATTAAATTAAATATAACAATATTTTACTCAAACTTAACTTAAAATATACTCTCTAAGGTAAGTAATAATACATTTTTATTGAAATTTTATTTTTCCGACTGAGTGAAAATAATGCCTGGACCGGGAGTCGAACTCCGGATCTTTGACTTACAAGGTCAAGGCTCTACCAATTGAGCTATCCAGGCCGACACCCGATCGACATTACTCACTCAGGCAGAAACAATCTGGTCTAAGACCAGATTGTTTCTGCCTAAAAGGTTGTCTGTCATTACTCACTCAGGCAGAAACAATCTGGTCTAAGACCAGATTGTTTCTGCCTAAAAGGTTGTCTGAGTAAGTAATGTCGATCGGGTGTCGGCCTGCAAATTACAATAACCAGTACTATGCCATTTTTCGTGAAACAATTCAAATTATTTATAATTCTAATTCCTGCAAAGGCAACGAGTCAGATACGAGTATACACCCCGCGACAAAAACATACGTAGAAAAGGTTTTTTTCTTTGATTTTTCATAAAATAACATTATTTAAATTGTGCTTATCATTTATTATTATCATAAAATAACACTATTTCCGGACTAATTTTTATTTTAAGACTAATTTAGAAAAGTTTTACGACTAAAATTTTTCTAATTTATGACTACACTCTGCGACAAAAAAATAGGAAGAAAGTTTTTTTTTTTTAATTTTTCATAAAATAACGTTATCTAAATTGTGCGGATCATTTGTTATCATAACAAAATATTATATCAAAAACATATTAAATATTTGAATCATATTCAAAATAATCATATTCAAAAACTTAAAAAAAAAAAACCTTTGTTTCTATCTTTTTGTCGCGGTGTGTAGTCTTAAATTAGAAAAAATTTAGTCTTAAAATTATTCTAAATTAGTGTTAAAACTAAAATTAGTCCGGGAATAGTGTTATTTTATGATAATAATAAATGATAAACACAGATATTATTTTATGAAAAATCAAAGAAAAAACCCTTTGTACCTATCTTTTTCTGGCAGGGTGTAGATTGAATGTGGCGCCACATAATGGGAAGGGCAACCCAGAGTGCAGGACATCCAGCATGCAAGTAACAACCTTCATCATTAAACTTGCTGCTAAGGACGGCAGAGTTCACCGCTAAAAGTACTATGGCCAAATGCTTGAAACAAGTAAAGTTTTCTGTCCTTTATGTTATTAAAATTTAGTTTTAAAGTGTTCCAAAAATATTTACAAAAATGAGAGCATAAACATAGAAACACTTTGTTGGCAGATATTAAAATTTCCCCCTACCCCCTGTCCCAGTTACATTTTTCCTGTAATCTATTTTTTATAGAAGTGCTGTTATAAGTAGTTCTAGAAAAAGTTAATTTTACAGAAACATATTTTTGATATGGGGGAAAAAAATCTACGAGTGTTTATATATGACTATGTAAAAAACTAATGTATTTAAAAAAAAAATAAAAACTATATTAATTTTCAAAAATATTGTCTGAAAATTTGATTTATTTCCCTATGCTGATTGGTTTTATTGTATAAAAGTAATTATTGATTACCTCATTTATTTTTTTTTCCTCTAGATTTCCTATATAGGCAATGGTATTGCATTTATAAAGTTTTTGGATATTACTTTTAGAGTTTGGACACCAAGTGCTATTGAACTTGTACAAATGAGTTTTTAAGTGAGTATAATTATTTTAATGTTTCCAAAGCATTTAGAATATTATATGAATGAATTATTCCATGTAGGATTAATTTATATGTTTAAATATATATATATGTTACCGTTAAAACGCGAAATCCGTTAATCTGCAGATTACCTAGCTAATCTGCAGATTAACTAAAATAACCCGTTAAAGAGCGGAATAAAGAGTTTTCCGCATTTTAACTAGGTAATCTGCAGATTAACGGTTTCAGTATCGTTAAAGTTCAAATGTTTGTTTCGAGCCTTAATTTTTTTTACATTCACTATGACGTCAAACAGCCATGTGATACAGATACGCGAATGACCTTCAAACATAACTAAAACTTTTACCCCTTCCCTTCCTCACTTCCGCTATGCTATGATGATAAATAAACCGATAAACGGCAAACGCAAATGTCGAGATGGAAGCCATGATTAGGTTTATTTTTATGACTAACACAACATTTAAAGTAACAAGTAAGTAATAATTGTTTTAATTTTGATTTTATTTCTATCTTTTTTAATTCTGTCAATATAAGTTTGATAAGGGTTTGCATTTTATTAATGAAATGTAATCTTTATTAAAAGCTGTCTCTCGTGAAACTCCATTTTGAATTATGAATATTAGATTTACATTACAGTAATTATTTCCTTCCGAACTAAAACTATTAAACCATAACTTTTTAAAACTAATTTATTTTAAAATTGATTTAAATTGCTATTACTTACTGAAAAAAAAAAAAAAAAAAAAAAAAAAAAAGATATATTAATTATTAACTTTGAAAAATATTATGGCATTTAATAAATACTTAATATGAAATTTCTGTACATTTTTAAGCATTTCATTACATTTTTTTCAAGTTTCCTGTACATATTTTATATATCATGATTATATTTTTATTTATTTATTTATTTATTTTAAATTTTGTTCGCTTCTTCAGATAATTTCGTTGTAGTTTATCGCATAAAAAGTGTTAATAAAGTTTTTTTTTGTAAAATTAATATATTTGCTAAACTTGTGCAGATATATGTATGCTGCAAAATATAGTTTAATAAAGCATTGAAAACTGTCATTTTAATTTTTATGCATTCTAAAAAATGTTAAAGCAGTTTTAATTATTTGAAGTACTTCTTAAATAATGCTTCTGATTTGTCTAATTTAATATTTCTAGTAATATTTTATATAATTTAATATTTCTAATATTTAAATAGTAATAGCAATATAAGTTGTTAATAAAACTTTTTATTTTTATTTTAAATTGTTAAATATTTTTATTTTGAAAAGAAATCGTTACTGTATTACAATTCTAACATTCATTTATAAAATAGAATTTATTGAAAGCTATTAAAGCTATTATATTTCATATTAAAAATGCATAACATCTTCAAACTTATATTGACAGAATAAAAACGATGAAATAAATAAAAAATAAAACAAATATAACTTTAAAAGATATAAAAATTAAAACACATACAGATTAAAATAAGTAAAGAAAGAAATAAAAAAGGAAAGAAAACTATTTTTTTCCGAATGAAAAAACAAATACAACACAGCGTGCTGTAAAATTACAACACCAGATATCTTATTTTCAACTAGTGCCTAGTAGGTAATGTGCAGATTATCTAGGTAATTTGCAGATTACCTAGGTAATTTGAGAAATAAAACAATTTTCCTCACTTTAACGGATTACCCTAGTTAATGTGCAGATTACCTAACTAATCTGCAGATTAACTGATTTCTGCACTTTAGCGGTAACATATATATATTATTATTAAACATAGTAAAATAAAGAATAATATACGATAAAATGCTACCAAAAGCCAAAATAACCAATAAGAAGTAATATGTAACTAAATTAAATATAAGAGTTAAAACAAATAACTTTATTGATTCTCTTACACACACATACATATATATATATATATATATATATATATATGGAAAGAACTCAGATTTTAATTTATTATTTTAAACAAGTATTGTATGGTAATCTAAAGAAAATATCATTCAAAATTCATGACTTGTAAATAATTCTGATTTTTCCCATATAAAGTATATTTCATTGTAAGTAGACACTTTCATAACACGTTGAAAAATTGGACAATTTTAAAAGCAAAATTAGCTGACTAAACAGGGATCTCAAACACCCTGAAGGTCAGAGAAAATATAGACTATTAAGCAAAAATCGGAGAAATTCACAAATATTTTCTGGAAAGTCAGGAAAAGCCTCAATTAAAATAAAGGAAATAATTTAGAAGGTAAACTCTCAGATTTCCTCTTTTAGAAGCGTGTTGCTGTAATAGGTGACACCCCTGAGAGAGCTGCTGTATTTCTCACTAGACAGGGCTTTTGAAATCTAAATTACTGCAGTTAGTATCAACAGACAATAATTAATATTGCAGGATGTCCGAATCAAAGAAAGTTAAATAGCATTAAAAAAAAAAAAGAGAAAAGAAAATGCAGAACTCATACATTTTTTGGGGAAAAAATGGTTAACTTCCATGTGGGCTCCCTTTTTACGCCTGGGCCTGGGAATATCTAGTCAGTAGTCCATTTATGGCCTAGTTTGCCGCATCATATTTCTAGTGTACTTACATTAGCAATTGTCCAATACCAGCAGTTATTGAGGCACAAATGTCTTCAACATCATGGATTTTATCTGAGTAGATTTTGTCTTTAATGTAGTCCCAAAAGGAGAAAAAAAAAAAAAAAAAAAAATCAAATGGCATGAAGTCTGGAGTGCTGGCTAAACAGTTGGGCCTCTGCATCCTATTCATCAGTAAGGGAATGTTGTAACCAAAAATACTCAAACATCTGTGCTCCAGTGAGGATAGTTGTCATCTTGTTGTGAAATAACAGTCGGTTATAAATGCTGCATTTGGAGTATTGCATAAATTTACAACATATTCAGGTAAATATTTGCTGTCTCAGAAAACTCAGCAAAGAAAAATGCACCTGACTATCATGTGAAAGAGCACACTACGCATAGATTTTTGGATAATTTCTTTTCACTTCCTGCACTGCATGGAGATTTTTTGAGTTCCAAAATCTGCAATTGTCTTTAATTAGATTTGTCTAATTGCACTTTGTCTTTAATTGCAATGTTTCTCAGATGAAATGTTGCTTCATTCCAAAAGAAAATGATGTGGTTTAGAAAATAGTGTTAATTTCCGATGTGAGATAACATCTCTACAGTAAATGCAGCATACTGAAGAAGACAATTATTTGGTTGCAATTTGCATGTGCATTGTATCTAGAAAATAAAAATTGTCAGTAAAATCTAAAAATTTAGGAGATAGTTTTCTATCTTACCACCAACGTATCACTAATAGTTTTTTTTTTTTTTTTTTTTTTTTTTTTTTTTTTTTGTAATTAACTGCTGAAATTAGATATTCGATTCGGACACCCTGTTCTTCTAAATGTAATTATGTCCAAGATGATTTTGTATATGCTTTTTGGTCAGGGAATTTTTTGAGTTTTGGCCAGAGGAAATCTTTAAAAATCACTCGTGGAAATTATTAGACAAGTTTTGCTCCCTATGGCAAAAATTCAACAAGCAATCTGCTTCTTCAATGTTGTTTATGTTTTAAATGAAGACATTGAATGTGCATATTGTAGTGTTTGGCCACTTGGCACCACATAAAAATTTTGGGTCTATATTTCTTATAATTCAAATATTGAGAATATATTCAGTTAAAAAAGTGAAGGGGGGGGGGGCAACCACAACTCTTTTTGAATATTTACAGCTTTTTCTTTGCTAGTTAATGAACTGCATATATTTTTAATATTTTCTCTAATTTTGATAAATATTAAGTATGTATTAACACTAACTTTTTGCTCTACAATTAAAATTTAATAATGACATTTTTTTTTTTTTTTTTTTTGGCCCACCCAGTAATTAACAGGCAGCCAAGTGGGACTGTCCACACCTAGAGTTTGTGTTTTTAGCGATTCCATCTCAGACTCTTTACTGAAAAATCTACCAAACTCAACTCACAATTCCAACTCCAGAGACCTGTTTTTTTTTTTTTTTTTTTTTTCTTCTTTCACTCCCCTACTCCCCCCCCCCCCCTATTTTTTTTTTTTTTTTTTTTTTTTTTCTTTTACAGGTTGTTGAAATATTTGTTCTATTTCTTATTAATTTATTTTAATCTTTTTCGTTACAGTAAAAAAAGCTTGATTTTATCTTTTAAAAAATGGACGAATTCTTACCATCAGAAGTGGCTAGATTGATTTTAGGTAAGAGAAGAAAATTATTACTCTCTTTTTGTAAAAAATAAAAATATGTAGGTTTTGGTTTTTAAATTTATCCTTTATTACTTTATTAGATCTATACTTTATCAGGGTTCGCACGGGAATCGCGCAATATTAAAAAAAATCCCACTTAAAAAAATTTCATATGCGCGCTTTTCCCGCACTTATTTTCCCGCGATTTTTTTTTTTTTTTTTTTTTTTTATCTAATTCATTGAACTCCGCGAATTTATTTTTTCCGTTTAAAAAAAAAAAAAAATCGCGGATATCGTTCGTTAAAAAATAAATAAATAAAAATGGAACAATCGGCAATCAAATGTTCTACAAAAGCTTCTGATTCCTAATCTTTCTCCATCCACAACATAAATGTCAATATCCATTTCAAAGTTGCTTTACGAGATTCTAGAACCTGTAAAGAAGTACAATTGTTAAATATTTCTTGCTCATGGAATTATTTTTTGCCCACCTCCCCCTTTATTTATCTCCATCTAGCGATCAGCAATCAAATGTTCTGCAGAAGTCTTGTTTCTCAATCTTTACCCATCTGCAACATAAATTATATTTATAATATTCATTTTAAACTTGCTTTATTAGATTCTAGAAGTAGAATTGAAAGATTTTAATGTTTCTTACTCTGTAATTATTTTTTTAATACACCCCCTTCCCCCCCCCCCCCCCCCCACACACACACACCTCTTTCCCATCTCCGGAATACCTATTGTGGTCAATGATCAATTCTAGAAACAATAAAGCAATAGAAGTGCTCAATATTTCTGACATATGTAATTATTTTTAGATCTTTAGTGCTGAACTTAATGAACCTATTCTTTTTTTTTTCAATTAAATTAAATCTTTATGGTGTGTCATATCTATACCAAATTTGTAAACGTGGGGGAAATGAAGAATAGATTTTTCAGCTAAGAAAATTTTTTCCAAACCAATTTAAGAAAATTAATACTCAGTTGGTTTTATGCACGTTTGAAACTAATAATTAGCTACTGCTACTTTTATATGAATGATTAATGTACATACATAAAAATCATATTCTATATTTGTTTAAAAAATCTGTTTTACTCTTGATGTGAAATTTTAATAAGATTCTATGTGGATATAAAAGTTATTGCAGGTATATTGAAGAATTTTTTTTAAGCTAATGAAAAAATCCTAAAAATGCTTAATGTAGATAAAAACTATATATATAAATATTTATGTTATCACTTTATTGAAAGTGACGTTTTAAATATTGAACTAATCATCCAATCAATCATATTCGCAAAAACTTTTCAGCTAATTTCTAATTTCAGCAATCACAGGTCTGTAATTTGCATATTTCTTGAAAATACTTTTTTTCTGTGAAATGTAATTACTGACTTAAATTTCAAAAATCTCACTTAAATTTTCAAAATCCCACTTAAATTTTTTGTTAGAGTGGGAGAATCCCACTCATTTTTTTTCTTTAGTGCGAACCCTGTTTATTTATGTGTTATTATTTATAGGGTACCTGAAAGAAGTCAAGTGTATGAAGTCTTACAACACATTTCTAGAAGAAAGTCCCAATCTCATAGAATATTACATGCTCTTTAAAAATGGGAAGATCTACAGCACTAATGTAGATGGGAAAAGTCTTTTAGAGATGCTTACTTCCTATCGCAGCTTAATAAGTAAGATATTTATTTATTTTTTAATATTTTTATTTTTAAAAAGTTGAAATTTTATATATTTATTATTGTTTGTTATCAAATAAATTATATTGTAAGTTCAGACATTTTTGTTTTTAGGCCATAAAAAAACACCATTTATTTTAAATTTTCAGATTTCTAAAATTTGGTTTTTAGAACTATTCATACAAGTTAAAAATAAGGTTATAGCTGCCAAGCCAACCCTGGTGATATTCTAACACTGCTATTCCAATATAAATATTTTTGCTTTCCTTGGGAGGAAAAAATCTGCAAATAAATTAAACAAAGATTACTAATCTAAAAAAAAAAAAAAAAAAAAAAAAAAAAGTGGTGGTAGAAAAATCTGAAGAATTTGCTGCTAAATAAGGTGACAAAGGGTTATTATTTTATTTTATTTGTCAGAACTTTTTTTTTTTTTTTTTTTTTATGGCCCATGCATACTTGGCAAGCTCTAGGGCTTTAGCTTTCTTTTCTTAATTATTTTGCTTTTACATGGTTTAATTTTTTTCCCACTATTTTTGAGGAAGAAACTTGGGAAGTTCCTAAAAGTCTATATACTAGTACTAGTCAATCATTTTTCTTCATTTTTGCTATTTTAACACGTTGAGCACCACACAAATTCTTAAGAAAATCTTGTAATAAAAATGCTTTTCCATATCATTTTTCAGTTTTAAATATACTTTTCATGCCATTAAATTATGGAGGAAGTTTATTAAAGTTAATGGTATAATTAAGCTAAAGTTGTTTGGTTTAAAATAGATATGTATTTAAAGGTAACTTTAAAGTATAATATTGAAATTAAATCTTTATTTAGAACATATAAATTTACCTTTTTAACTGAATATGCTTTATTGTTGAAGTTCTGAATTAATTAAATTTTTATAAGTAAAGATTGCTTTTGTTTACAATTTTGCCTGTCGTATAGATTGACCGTAAAATGATGAAGTTCCGTGAAAGTTGCGGTATTATTAGTACATTGCATACCACAACAATCCAAGATGACATCCATATAGCATTTTAAAAGAGTGTCACTTGACAAAAATAACAGCAGTCATCTATAATAATAAAAGAAGATGTCTGTCTCTCTGTCTGTGCATCTATACGTTCAGCCACTACTGAACGCAGAAGTACAAAATTTGACATACGGGTGCTCAGAAGCCTTCCAGAGTTGGTAGTGAAAACAGAATTTAAAAATTTTAATTATTTCCCGAGATATTAATTAAAATGTCGACCCATGTCAATCGAAAAATTATCGAAAAAGAAACATTCTATCAGCAGGCGATTTCTAAGCTGTCTCGATCGGAAACAAAACACATGCAAGACAACTGTCTACGATAAAAAAAAAGAAATGAATGTAACCAATTAAGATATCACGGGTTTCATAGAGTGAGGATAAAAATTCCAATTTTCAAACTTTTTCAAATTTTCATTCAAGTTACATTTAAATTAATATTTGGCCTAGAGAGCATATTATAAATCTACTGTTCAATTTTCATGAAAATATATGAATAAATAAAAAAAATGACGTATTTATTGGTAAAAGATTAAGTTTTCTTTTATACTTTGCAGTATTTTAAATTGAGATATGCCGTTGAAATTTCGTAGTATTTGGTGTTGTAATGCCGTAATTCGATTGTGAATATTTTTGAAAGAGTGCGATTATTAGGGAGGGAGAAAAAGCGCAAAAAAAAAAAAAAAAAAAAAAAAAAGTTACTGCGTTTGAAATTGGTTGGTATATTTAGATTTTAAGGAAATGTAAATCGAATGCGAATATTTTTGAGTGTAAAATTATTATTATCGGCGGAAAGGGGGGTGGCGAAGGGGCAAAGATGTAGAAAAGGAACGGGAGTTTTGGAGAAAACAACGGAATGCCCAGAACACCTTTATTCTTTAACATTTTGCAGAGTTTTGAATTTGAATTTCTGCTCACATATCGTACTAATGATTTTTAATGTTATATAGCCTGAAATTATGCAAGTTTCGGAGAAAACCAGGGATAAGTCGGATTACTGAGAGAAATTTCGGAGAATAAAAAAAAAAAAAAAAAAAAGAGTACATTTTAATTTACATTTAATTGCAAATAAAATTTTATTCTAATAAACGGGAGTTTCGGAGAAAACAACGAAATACCCAGAACACCTTTATTCTTTAATATTTTGCAGAGTTTCGAATTCGAATTTCTGCTCACATATCGTACCAAGGATTTTTAATGTTATACAGCCCGGAATTATGCAAGTTTCGCAGAAAACCAGGGATAAGTCGGATTACTGAGAGAAATTTCGGAGAATAAAAAAGAAAAAATACATTTTAATTTACATTTCGAGATTTCACCTGATTTACGCGTTTTGAAGTGTCCTGAATCGGTTTTCTTTTGTATCTCAACTACTAATTAAAATAATTGCATAAGTAATACATCAATTGAAGGCTTTGTTGATTTGGTATTAAACAGTAGATTACAGAAATTTCTACCGCCAGATGACGCTGTAATATTTTAAAATTTCAATATTTCAAATTCTAATTATGATTAAATTATTTTTAATACATCATTCGAAAGATATTTTAAAGTTCTTTTATATTATCGAAAGTGGAATTCGAGATTTTACCCGATTTGCACGTTTTAAGGTCTCCTGTTTAGATTTTCTTTTGTACCTCAGCTACTAATTAAAATATTTTCATAAGTAATACATCATTTGAAAGGTTTGTTGATTTAGAATTGAACAGTGGATTACAGAAATTTCTACCGCCAGATGGTGCTGTAATATTTTAAATTTTCAATATTTTAAATTCTAATGAGTGAGGAATGTGTTATATGTTTTAAAACGGGGATAAGGCGCCACCGAACGGGACTTTGCTAAAGTCAGAAATTTGAAAGATCATAACATGGTGAGCGAACAGGCTGTTTCAGATATTGAAAGTGAAAGAGGGCGCCGCAGGCTACTGAGCCAGAATTTACTGCGATTAAACTTTTCATTAAAGCTATTTTCACTATATGTCAATAAGCTGTTGTAAGATTTGAAACGGGAAAAAGTAGAGGTCAAGATTCGCGGTCGCCACTCGCCACGTGGCGATCTACTTTGAAAAAGTGGCGACCCAAAAAAAATTGCTGTAATCACCAATCAGACATTTGTTTTTTTATCTCGGTTTCCCTAATTCGTGGAAATTTGCGAATTAACTTCTTCTGCTTTTTAAAAAAAAATCTCAGATTTCGTCCGTTTTAAAAAAAGAAACCCCATTAACGATCGTCGATTAAATTCGCTACGAAAGTCACCCAATTCATAATCTTTCTCCATCCACAACATAAATGTCAATATTCATTTTAAACTTGCTTAATGAGATTCTAGAACCTATAAAGAAATAGAATAGTTAAATATTTCTTGCTCATGTAATTAATTTTTACTCCTTCCCCCCTCCCCCAACATCTCCAGATAGTGATCAGTGATTAATTCTAGAAACAAAGAGATAGAAGTGCTCAATGTTTCTCACATATGTAATTATTACTTTCTTCTATATGTAATATAGAGAAAGTATTGGATTCGCGAAAATTTTCGAAGTCCACTTTTTGATGGATTTACATGTTTTGGGATATGGAGAACACGAATTAATAGTTTTTAGAAAATGTCTGTCTGTCTGTCTGTCTGTCTGTCTGTATCATTTTTTTGTGGACGCTGTATCTCACGAACCAATGAATGAAATTTAACCAAACTTGGTATTTAGTTGCACCCTGACATAAACTGGTGCTGATTAGATTTTGGGATCACTCGCTCAATAGGTGGCGTTGTGATCGCATTTTATGCAAATTTTTAACATGGCAGCATAGGACAAAATTCCGTATAAATGGGCATAAAGAGAGTTATTTTACACTTGTGATTGTAAAATTAATAGGAATTATTGATAATAGTAGTAGTTAGCTAGGAAACAGCATGCCTATCAACCTGGAAGATCTACTAATACTGCATTGTATGAACTTTCCTTTCTTTTGGAAAAGTGCATTAATGATAAAGAAATTGCCCTTGTTGCTTTTCTTGATATTGAAGGGGCGTTTGATAAGGTCTCATTTGACACTATCATTCGTGCTCTTGACTTGAGGGGTGCTAATCCTATTATTACCAGATGGATTGCTAATTTGCTATCCTCTAGGTATGTTTGTGCCTCTTTTATGGGTACTTGCATGAAGGTTCATGCTAGCTCTGGTTGTCCACAAGGGGGAGTGCTCTCTCCTATTCTGTGGTGCATTGTTGTTGACTCTTTGTTAGTCCATTTTGCCAACCTTGGTATTCCATGTGTTGGTTATGCTGATGATGTGGCTATTGTTGTCAGGGGCAAGTTTGGTAACTCTGTCTCTGATGTTATGAATGGTGCTCTTCAGCATGTTGCACGTTGGTGCTCTGATTCGGGCTTATCTGTTAATCCTTCCAAGGTAAACCTTGTTCCTTTTTCTAGGAGAAGATATCTAAATCTCGGTGATGTCTACTTCCTGGGTAATAGGCTGTTGCCTTCATGTGAGGTCAAGTTCTTGGGTGTATTTTTTGACACAAAGTTGAACTGGAGTAAGCATATTGAGTATTGCTTACGTAAGGCCACAAAGGTCTTTTGGGCATGTAAGAGTTCCATTGGAAGAACCTGGGGTTTATGTCCCAGGGCTGTCCATTGGATTTACTCAATGATTATCTGTCCTATCATCACCTATGGCTGTATTGTCTGGTGGTCTCGGACTAGACTGACTACTGTTAGAACTAGCTTTACTAGGTTGCAAAGGATGGTCTGTGTTGCTCTTTCAGGCTGCATTAGGACTACTCCAACTGCTGCCCTTGAGTGTTTGCTTGGGCTTCTTCCGCTTTATTTGCGTATTGAAGCTGAGGCTTTAACCTGTATGAAGCGTTTCATGTGTCTGGGCTTGTGGAAGGATTATTCTAGACATCTGTCTTGGGGTTCCCTCATTTCATTTGTTGCTGATCTTCCTTCTTTCATTATGCCTAGTGACTACATGGTTATGAAATTTGCCTTTCATAAGCCTTTTAAAATCTTTTTCCCTTCCAGGGAGGATTGGCTTTTGTCTCCTAGTTGGCTTGATGACAACTGTTTGGTTTGGTATACTGTTGGCTCTAAGCTTGGTTCTCATTCTGGAGCAGGTGTTTACTGTTCTGGGGATGGAACTCGGCTTTCTTTTCCTCTTGGAAAGTTTGCCACAGTTTTCCAGGCTGAAATCTTTGCTATCATCTTATGCTGTAAGGTGTGCTTAGACAGGGGTTATCATAAATTAACCATCCGTATCTGTTCTGACAGTCAAGCGGCTCTCCTTTCACTGGAGAGGTGTAAGTTCACCTCTCTTCTCGTATGGGAGTGCTACAAGGCACTTTGTGAGCTTTCTTCCTATAATAAGGTTAGTCTTCACTGGGTACCTGGTCATATGGGTATACCTGGTAATGAGTTGGCTGATGAGTTGGCTAGATCTGGTTCCAGCACACTCTTTTGTGGCCCTGAGCCGGTTCTGGGTATTTCTCCCACTACTTTTAGGGCTTCTATCTTCAAGCTCTTTGGTAAGGAGCACTATAGGCTATGGCGTAATTCTGATGGTCAAAGGCAAGCAAAAGAGCTTAATCGTGACTATCCTGGTCTTCGTCATAAGGAGCTTTTAAAGCTTAACAGGAATGGTTTGAGGAAGGTTATTGGCCTTCTTACTGGTCATTGTACCCTTAAGAGACATCTGAACATTATGGGTATCAGTTCTGATCCCATCTGTCGTGGTTGTTGTCTGGAAGAGGAGACTGCTCGGCACATTTTGTGTGACTGTGAGGCCTTTTCTGCTTACAGGTTTGAGCATCTTGGTCGGCATCTTATTGAGCCTTGGGAGCTGCAGGATATTCCTGTCAGGTGTCTGCTGAGCTTTGCTTCAGCTACGAGGCTTTTCTCATAAGGATGTGTTTGGGTCTGGGTACAATAGACCTCTGGTCGATGTGCCCTTGCTCTCAGTGTCCTGCTGAGGGCTGCCCTCCCTGATAAGTCATAAGTCATAGCTAGGAAAAAAAATTTGTGCATGGGGGGCATCGGTTCCCACCTGGGGGGGAAAATCCCCCCCCGGGGAAGTAAATTTTCAAGATGGGTATCTTTCGAAAGGTCTCGTTGATAATAGTAATAGTTAACTTGGAAAAAATTTTTGTGCATGTGGGGGCATCGGTTGCTCCCCCACCGGGGGGGAAGTTCCCACCCGGGGGGGCAAAATTTCAAGATGGGTATCTTTCAAAAGATCTCGTCAATACCTTTAAAACGAATGGTTGAACGATAAATCTGTGATAATTTAAACCAAAGTTATCGATTTTTTTAACTTTTAACAAAAAAAAACTTAGAAAAATATCGCAATTTTTTTTTTTTTTTTTTTTTTTTTTTTTTTTTTAAACGAAATTTAACCAAACTTGGTATTTAGTTGGTCCTCGACATAAACTGGTGCTGATTATGTTTGGGGATCAATAGCTCAACAGGTGGCGCTGTGATAGCATTTTATCTAAATTTTTAACATGGCAGCATAGGACAAAAATTCGTATAAATGTGCATAATTAGAGTTGTTTTAAACTTGTGATTGTAAAATTAATATGAATTATTGATAATAGTAGTATGTAACTAGGAAAAAAATTTTCTGCATGGGGGGGCATCGCTTCCCCCCCCTAGGGGAAAAATACCCCCCCAGGGGGGGGTAAATTTTCACATTGGGTATCTTTCGAAAGATCAGGTTGATAATAGTAGTAGTTAACTAGGAAAAAATTTTTGTGCATGTGGGGGCATCGGTTGCCCCCCCACCGGGGGGGGGGAAGTTCCCACCCGGGGGGGCAAAATTTCAAGATGGGTATCTTTCGAAAGATCTCGTCAATACCTTTAAAACGAATGGTTGAACGATAAATCTGTGATAATTTAAACCAAAGTTATCGATTTTTTTAACTTTTAACAAAAAAAAACTTAGAAAAATATCGCAATTTTTTTTTTTTTTTTTTTTTTTTTTAAACGAAATTTAACCAAACTTGGTATTTAGTTGGTCCCCGACATAAACTGGTGCTGATTATGTTTGGGGATCAATAGCTCAACAGGTGGCGCTGTGATAGCATTTTATCTAAATTTTTAACATGGCAGCATAGGACAAAAATTCGTATAAATGTGCATAATTAGAGTTGTTTTAAACTTGTGATTGTAAAAGTAATATGAATTATTGATAATAGTAGTATGTAACTAGGAAAAAAAATTTCTGCATGGGGGGGGCATCGCTTCCCCCCCCCCCCCCCCCCCCCCCCCGGGGGGGATAAATTTTCAAGATGGGTATCTTTCGAAAGGTCTCGTCAATACCTTTAAAACGAATGGTTGAACTATAAATCTGTGATAATTTAAAACAAAGTTATCGATTTTTTTCACTTTTAACAAAAAAAAAAAAAAAACTTAGAAAAAAAAAAATCGTACTTTTTTTTTTTTTTAAATATTGTTACTGATTGAATATGTATAGGTAAATATAGAAGAAAGTCTTGTGGCGGCCACAACATACTAGTTTTTAAACTGCATTACTGAACTTGATAAATCTGCTTATTTTTTCTCAATTAAATTAAATATTTATATTTAATATCTATTCCAAATGCTTAAACAAGGGGGGGAAATGTAGACTAAATTTTTCAGGTACGAAAATTTTTTCTAAATCAATTTAAGAAAATTAATACTCAGTTGGTTTTATGCATATTAGAAACTGATAATTAACTACTGTAGCTTGTTTAAATATGTATGATTGGTTGGTTGGTTGGTGTCGTGTCCAATTGAAGTCAAATTCAAATCATTCCATGTGCCAAAATCACGGCCTTGGCAATGTCCACAATTTTGTCGCTATAGAGATTTCCCTGAAAGGGAAATTCGTCAAAGGCCTGTAAGCTTCTTATGATGGCCGGGCAGTTGAAAATGTGTTCTGGAGTGAGTTCCTTCTCCAGGCAGTTCCTACATGATTTGTAAGTTCTGGTGCCATCTGTATTTATTGTCATTCCACCAAAGTGTTGGGTTCTGAGTCTGGAGATAGTCTTGGTAATCATCCTGTCTGCATTGATAACACATAGTTGATGTTCCTTTTTGATGTGTTTTTCTTTCAGTCTGTATCTAGCAATTGCATTAGCGTCACCTAAAGTTACGGTGCTGCAGATTTCCAAGTTTAGGTCCCTCGCTTCCTTCGCCAGCTTATCTGCTTCCTCGTTCTCTTCAATACCAACATGTGCGGGTGTCCACTGGAAAGTACAGCTTTTCCCAAGCTGGCAAATTTCCTCTAAGTAGTGATGGATATCTTGTGCAAGCCTGGAGTCTCCATTCTCTATCGCTTCCAGGGCAGCCCTTGAATCACAGAAAATGACGAGTCCATTAGCTTTATCAGTATCATTTAGAGAAATATACATTTGTAGGGCCTCAAGAATTGCTTTTAGTTCGCAAGTAAAATTAGAAGCAATGTTTCCTGCTCCTATACTTTTTTGCATTTTCATGTCATTAGTCAGAGTGATTGATATGCCTGCTCCTCCATTCAAAATAGTCTCATCTGAAGATCCATCAGTATACATCTGCACTAGGTCGCGCCCCAAATAAGTTTCGATAGTTTTAATTCCTTTGGCTTTAACTATGGCCTCCGGTTCTTTTTTCAAGCAGTGGTCTAGTAGGTTCAAATTGATAACAGTATTTGGGGGAAGGCAGGATGATAGGACAGGTTCCTGAAGCAACATAAATCTTTGATTCAATTCAAGACTTTCTCGTATTTCTTTATCAAGCTTCATGGTAGAGTATCTTTTGAGTCTTGACTTGCAATTCCAGTTAGTTGTTGCTCTGCGAGAGATATGATTTACATCTAGACTATTAGCCTTGTTAATAAATTTAACTGTTTGGTACCTTCTTCGATTATCAAGTGTCTGTAGGCCGCACTCTTGCTCTGCCTTGGTGTTATTAGTAGATGAGACAGCTCCAATAATTATCTTGGCTGCTCGGGCCTGAATCTTATCAAGTTTCTCGAGTGCAGACACAGAAGAGGCATGTGCCCAAATTGGTGCTGCATATTCCAGATTGGGTCTTACTAGTGAAGCATAGGTAGTTCTGAGAGTTTTGGGGTTAGCTCCCCAGTCAGTACCACAGAGACTTCTCAGGATGTTTAATTTCTTAAGTGCCTTGTGTGAAATGTTTTCAATATGCTTCGTGAACCGAAGTTCTGCATCCAGGGTCACACCCAAATATTTTGGGTTATCCACCTTAGTGAGAGACACGCCATCCATGGTAATAACTGGGTTAAAGTGCTTTCTATGGCTTCTATCTGTTGTGAAAATCGTGTAGTTAGTTTTTTGTGGGTTGATCCGTAGCTTCAGTTCTCTTGACCAATTCACGATACCGATTAATGATCTGTTGAGAGAATTTTCTAACTTTTTGATGTCGCTACATGTGTGCCATATTGCAATGTCGTCCGCATAGCATGCAGTCTTGGTTTCATTGTCGATATGCTGGTGGATGTTGTTAACATATAAAAGGAAGAGTACGGGACTGAGTATAGAGCCTTGTGGAACTCCTCCCCACGTTTTCCTTTCCTTAGAGTAAGCTCCATTATGTTTCACTCTAATCTTCCTGTCTCTTAAGAAGTCTGCAATCCAAATAAGGGCATTGCCTTTTATACCATGCTTGTATGCAATTTCTACCAATTTTTTCCTCCATACTGTATCGAAAGCAGATGTCATGTCAAGGAATACAGCAGTTGTCTTTTCTGAAGGGCTATTTTGTAGACCGTCTATAACACTTTGACAAAGATAGAAGAGTTGGTCCTCTGTGGCGTGTTGTTTTCTGTACGCTGTCTGATAGAAATTGAGCATATCTGTCTTAATAAGTTCGCCCATAATTCTATGATGAATTATTCTTTCTGTAATCTTGCAGAGAATGCTGGTTAGTGCGATAGGTCTATAATTTATACACTCAGTTGGCAGTTTTCCTGGTTTGAGAATTGGGACTATGATTGACATTTTCCATGCCTTTGGAAGTTTTCCTCTTTTCCATGACAGATTGATTATTTCCAATAAGCATTCCATAGCAGTTTCTCCAAGGTGTTTAATCATCTCACCAAATATCAGGTCGCCTCCTGGGGATTTCTTTGCATCCAATTTGTGAATCGCTGTCTTCAATTCTAGATATGTGATAGCCTTAGTGAAGACATCATCTTTCCTGTATCTTCTAGCTTCCATCAGGAGTTTTCTAACGGTTTTGTTCAGCTTTTTGTCTTCTTTGCTAAATGAAAGTTTACTTACGTTTGAAAAGTGCAGTGCCAGCAAGTTTGCTGCTGCTTTATTTGAGTCTGCATCAGTTCCAGAAGAGGAGCTGATAATGTTTGAGCTTTGAGTTTGTGAGCCGGGGGAGTATTTGTTTAAGGCACCAGCAACTTTCCAGTATTTTGCATCTTTTCTTGGGTCTAAGCTGTTACAAAAATCTGCCCATTTTTGACTTTTAGATTTTGCTATTTCATCCTCCACCCTTTTAGTAGCCTCAGCAAGCTTTTCTCTGTTTGAGCTTGTATTATTAGTCTTCACATGTTCATTCAGAGTGTCCCTTTCCTTTATCAAGGAATCGATGTTGTGATCTTTCCAATATGGGACCCATTGCTTCTTCCTTTTACCTCTGGGAATGAACCTTTTAGCAGCAGTTGTGATGTTATTTACAAAATTTGAAGTTTTTTCTTCGAGGGAGTCAGTTCGAGGCTTATTAGAACATAGTTTTTCTAGAAACTGTGTGAAGCCTGTCCAGTCTGCCTTTCTAAAGTTCCATGATTTAATGTACATAAATAAACATCATATTTTATATTTGTTTGATTTTTTTTCCCTTGTTGACATGGAATTTTAATAAGGTTTTATGTGGATATAAAACTTATTGCAATAATATTATGGAATTGTTTTGTGCTAATGAAAAAAATTCTAAAATTTTTAATGTAGATAGAAAGCTATAAATATATATATAAATAACTGTTTAGGTAGTTAGGTAGTTAATTTATTAAAAGTGACATTATCAATGTTCAATCAATTAACCAAATAATCATGTTAGTAAAAAAATTTCAGCTAATTTCTAATTTTAGCAATCGCATGTCTGTTAATATAATTAAATCTCAGATAATATGCCAAAAAGATTTTTTGCCCCCCCCCCTTTCCCCCAGACTCAAAATAATTTTGTTTTCTTCTAATGTTAATCACATCTGTTTTCCGTATGGATATGTCACACAAGGTGAAATTTATTAAATGAATCAAATTTTTGTATTTCTCTTTCAATAAGACAAAGTAAATATTCTTGCAAAACACGAATTGTGTATGAGAAATAACATTATTTTGTTAGTGTGTCATCATTATAGCCTGCTGTTTTCTGTATCGAAATGAAATTAATACTTAACTACGAAAGTCCATATATTTCTCCTCATTGCTAAAACTTTAAAATCTTCTTTCTAATACTATAATTAATAGCATTTAAAAGTTGCATTATATGCTACTATAACTACCCTATATGTTTATAAAACTCACTCTTAAAATACTAATAAGAATAAAATCATAAACACTCAAAGGAAATTCAAGCGAGATATCTTCTCGCAAACGTCGAATAATTTTTCAATGATTTGATTTCTCAGCCAATTTTGTCTTTTACCCACCTGCTTTCATTTCAGATATTGAAAATTTTAAGCTCGAGAAGTATGAAAGTTTTTAAAGAAATATTTATTTTCAAACAATATTTAAAGATTTTTTTTTTTTTATCTGTGGACGTGCATAATTTGTTTATTATTATTATTATTAAAATAATACAATAAAGGCCACTATTTTTTAATTTTCTGACCATATCGTCTGTGTTTTATACCTTTATATGTATATAAATATATATTTTTTAATTATGTGTGTGAATATCAGGTATAACGTCGACTCGCGAGTGGCCACTGAGTTAATCATGTTCAGTGGCCACTGGCCACTTAAAAAAATTGTAAGTCTTGACCTCTAGGAAAAAGGCGCCACCAAGCGGGAGTTTCATAAAGTTGGATTTTTCAAGGATCGCAAACCAGCTGGTTGCCGAGGGCGGCTAGTCTGTAATAATAAAAGATGTCTGTCTGTCTGTCTGAGCATCTATACGTTCAGCCCCTACTGAATGCAGAAGTATAAAATTTGACATACGGGTGCTCAGAAGCCTTTCCGAGGGGATAGTGAAAACAGAATTTAAAAATTTTAATTAGTTGCGGAGATATTAAAATGTCGACCCATGTCGATTGAAAAATGACCGAGAAAAAGAATCATTCTATCAGCAGACGATTTTCTAAGCTGTCTCGATCGGAAACAAGACAACTGCGATAAAAAAGGAAATGAATGTACCCAATTAAGATATCACATGCTTCATAGTGGGGATAAAAATTTCAATTTTCAAATTTTCATTCACGTTACATTTGAATTAATATTTGGCCTAGACAGCATATTATAAAGCTACTGTTCAATTTTCATGAAAATATATGAATAAATTAAAAAATGACGTATTTATTGGAAAAAGATTAAGTTTTCTTTTATACTTTCCAGTATTTTAGATTGAGATATGCTGTTGAAATTTCGCAGTATTTGGTTTTAATGCCCGATATTCGATTGTGAATATTTTTGAAAGAGTACGATTATTAGGGAGGGCTTGAAGAAGGGGGAAAAGGGGCAAAAATAAAAAAAAAAGAGTTACTTTGTTTGAAATTGGTTAGTATATTTAGATTTTAAGGCAAGGTAAATCGAATGCGAATATTTTCGAGTGTAAAATTATTATTATCGGCGGAAAGGGGGGAGAGAGCGAAGGGGCAAAGATGTAGAAAAGTAACGGGAGTTTCGGAGGAAACAATGGAATACCTAGAACACCTTTATTCTTTAATATTTTGCAGAGTTTCGAATTCCAGTTTCTGCTCACATATCGTTTTAAGGATTTTTAACGTTATATAGCCCGGAATTATGCAAGTTTTGGAGGAAACGAGGGATAAGTCAGATAACTGAGAGAAATTTCGGAGAATAAAAAATAAATAAATAAATAAATAAATAAAAATACATTTTAATTTACATTTAATGTATCTCAGCTAATTAAAATAATTTCATAAGTAATACATCATTTGAAAGCTTTGTTGATTTGGAATTGAACATTAGATTACAGAAATTTCTACCGCCAGATTGCGCTGTAATATTTCAAATTCTAATTATGATTATATTATTTTTAATGCATCATTCGGAAGATATTTTAAAGTACATTTATATTATCGAAAGTGAAATTCGAGATTTCACCTGATTTACACGTTTTGAGGTCTCCTGAATCTGTTTTCTTTTGTATCTCAGCTACTAATGAAAATAATTTCATAAGTAATACATCATTTGAAAGCTTTGTTTACTTGGAATTGAACAGTAGATTACAGAAGTTTCTACCGCCAGATGGCGCTGTAATATTTTAAAATTTCAATATTTCAAATTCTAATTATGATTAAATTATTTTTAATACATCATTCGAAAGATATTTTAAAGTTCTTTTATATTATCGAAAGTGGAATTCAAGATTTTACCCGATTTACACATTTTAAGGTCTCCTGTTTAGGTTTTCTTTTGTACCTCAGCTACTAATTAAAATATTTTCATAAGTAATACATCATTTGAAAGGTTTGTTGATTTAGAATTGAACAGTAGATTACAGAAATTTCTACCGCCAGATGGTGCTGTAATATTTTAAATTTTCAATATTTTAAATTCTAATGAGGCTAGGAAGGTGTTGTATGTTCTAAAACGGGGGATAAGGCGCCACTGAGCGGGACTTTGCTAAAGTCAGAAATTTGAAAGATCATAACATTGTGAGCGAACAGGCTGTTTCAGATATTGAAAGTGGAAGAGGGCGCCACCGAGCGGGAATTTACTGCGATTAAATTTTTCAATAAAGGTATTTTCACTATATGTCAATAAGCTGTTGTAAGATCTGAAATGGGAAGCGCCACCCAGCGGGAGTTTCATAAAATCCTTTTTTTTTTTTTTCAAGGATCGCGAACCAGCTGGTTGCCAAAGGCGGCTAGTTTCCAATAAAACAGTTTTTTATTTTTATGCTAAAGAGATGAACAAGTCAAGTAGCACTTACATTGTTCTTGTAGAATTCTATAGGTTAGAGAGAGAGGGAGAGCAAACTAGGACATATCGTTCTTAATGCAGTACACAAGATATATTGACAGTTTGGAAGCCAAAGTTGTACTGAATTGCATTTGCCAATTCAAACCCGAAATTAACAAACTAATGCCAAATAAAGCACCGAAAGAAAGTTCTAATTGGTCAGTTTAAAAAATTTAATCAGTTATCCTAAACACAAAGAAAGCTTGGCAACATAAATTATGCCAAACATAATTACTTTTTATAGGTGCCAGAAATATATAAGAATTTATTTTATTTTTTATTATTGAAAGAAACAAACTCGGCATCTGTTGACGCCACTGAGACTGAAATAACTCATTTAAGATCACCGGAAATGAAAAATCACCGGAAATGAAATATATTTCACAATTTCTGTTTATATTAGAAAGCAATTTAGACAAATAAACTATTTTATATCTATGATTAAATGAAATTTTGAAACCTAGCGTTGTTGAAAAAGGGAAAATGTACCTATTTACAAATGAATAAGTCCCTTGGTAAAAATACAAGTTAAATTAAATAGAGATTGACTTTTATAGAATGAATTAATTTTTGAAGATATTACAAACAAAATGTCTGTTTCTTATTCAGGCATGAGATTTTTCCGCGGATCCACTATTTTTTTTTTTTTTTTTATGAAACCCCAAAAACAATCGGTATTCAAATGCTCCACGAAAGACTTTACATTATTAATCTTTCTCCATCCAAAATACAAATGTCAATATTCATTTTAAACGTGCTTTATCAGATTCTATAACGTATAAAAGAACAGAATTATTCAATATTTTTCACTCATGTAATTTTTTTTTTTTTTTTCCCTGCTCCCCCCTGCCCCCCTCCTTTTTTTTTTTTTTTTTCATCTCTAACCATCGCCAATCAAACATTCTGCGGGGAGCCTTTTATTTTTGAATATTTATCCATCCACAACAAAAATGTCAATATTATTTTTTTTTAATTTATGACAGTCTAGAACCCATGAAGAAGTAGAATTGTGTTTAATATTTCTCACTCATGAACTACTTTTTACCCCCCCCCCTTTCCCATTTTCCACCACCAATCAATGATTAAATGTTGATTGCTAGCTGATTTTTTTTTTTTTTTCATGCATGTTTTATTGTGTTGATGTGAATTGTTCTTTTAGTTTAATTTGTCACTTTTAACCCGGGAGCAGGTGCGCTGGGTCTTACAGGCCCGTTCGTTCCAAAAACCCCTCGTAGAAACACCCCTTTTTCGGAACTGGTCCAGATCCCCGCTAGCTGTATTCAAGGTCATTCACTTTCTGAGGGTTGGAATTTCCACATTCCTGAATTTCTGTTTTGTAGATATATTGGATTTTCGGGTCTTTCAGGCTCGACGCACGTGTTCATTTTTTACGATCTCAGTCCAATTTTGATAAAAAGATGCCATATTTGTCCGAGTAAAAAAGACAGAAAATCTGTAATTTGTTGTGCTAAGTGTGATAAAAATATCTGTAGTGAACACCACTACTTACATATGTAAAGAATGTGAATAAATTGTAAGTATATTTTTAATTATTCATTTTTTCTGTATACTTAGAGTCTGTTCCATCTTAGAAAATGCATTTGATCAGTTAAAAGCTATTCTCAGTAGTATTATTTAACGGGAAAAGCTAGCCGGGTCCGAGAGGCCCACCGCACGTCCCCGCGTAAGAAAATATGCACATGTTCCCCAGGTTAAAATATTTTGTATAGTTTTACCCTATGCACATTATTTTTTCAGTTTAAATTAATTTTATAAACACACATTTCCTCTTTTTTCAATTTCCTGCACTTTCATGCCTGCTTATTGGAATAAATTAAATTAGATTTTATTTGTTAAATAAATTAAAACCCGCATTAACGAACACAAACATGATATTAAAACTGACAAAATAAATACCGCACTAGCTAAAACATATAACAGCGAAAATATAGAGATTAAATTTAACGAAACTAAAAAATTAGCCGATTATAACAATTACTATTACGCGATGTTCCGTGAATCTTTGGATATTACAACCAACCATAATGTGTGCAATGACAGTGACGCAATGGCCCCAAATGAAGCGTGGAGACATCTCATAAAGAGAACCGCCCACAGACAACAACACCATCCGAATTTCACGACAGATGAAGCTGCTGAGGAGGCCTTGACGTCCAGGTGAAAAGCTTACGGCCAACAACGAGGAGAGTTAAAAAGGTTTTTCTAATTTAAAGTAGTTATAGTGATGTCTCGTTTTAATTTATATAATTTCTAATATTTTGATGTCGAAAACCTGGACTTTGATGTCCAAATTACCCGCACAAAAAACAAAATTAAAACCACTGTTTACCGAAAACCTACAAATAGTAATGAAATTGTACATTATAAAAGTAAAACACCTTTCCGATATAAAATCAACGCTATCCGATCATACATTAACCGGGCCATCTTAATTTGTGAAGAAACTGAAGACCTAAATCATGAAATAAATACTATCAAAGATTTCACTAAAAAAGCGGGGTACCCCCATAAAATAATCAACAAACTAGTTAAAAACAGATTAAAAAACCTAAATAGCATTCCTAATTTTCAAAAACCCCCCTCTAAATTTACATCTTCAATTCCATATGACCGAGGAGCCGCTAATAAAATTAAAAGTTCAGCTAATAACTACGGTATCAATATCCCGATTAAACCAAATAGAAATATATATCAATTAATACGCAACGATAAAGATCCAATTTCACCACTAGAAACAGCCGGAATATACAAAATACCTTATATTAATCAAAATAAAAACGCAGGTTCATATATCGGAGTTACAAAAAGGAAAATTAAAACCCGCATTAACGAACAGAAACATGATATTAAAACTGACAAAATAAATACCGCACTAGCTAAAACATATAACAGCGAAAATATAGAGATTAAATTTAACGAAACTAAAAAATTATCCGATTATAACAATTACTATTACGCGATGTTCCGTGAATCTTTGGATATTACAACCAACCATAATGTGTGCAATGACAGTGACGCAATGGCCCCAAATGAAGCGTGGAGACATCTCATAAAGAGAACCACCCACAGACAACAACACCATCCGAATTTCACGACAGATGAAGCAGCTGAGGAGGCCTGGACGTCCAGGTGAAAAGCTTACGGCCAACAACGAGGAGAGTTAAAAAGGTTTTTCTAATTTAAAGTAGTTATAGTGATGTCTCGTTTTAATTTATATAATTTCTAATATTTTGATGTCGAAAACCTGGACTTTGATGTCCAAATTACCCGCACAAAAAACAAAATTAAAACCACTGTTTACCGAAAACCTACAAATAGTAATGAAATTGTACATTATAAAAGTAAAACACCTTTCCGATATAAAATCAACGCTATCCGATCATACATTAACCGGGCCATCTTAATTTGTGAAGAAACTGAAGACCTAAATCATGAAATAAATACTATCAAAGATTTCACTAAAAAAGCGGGGTACCCCCATAAAATAATCAACAAACTAGTTAAAAACAGATTAAAAAACCTAAATAGCATTCCTAATTTTCAAAAAAACCCCTCTAAATTTACATCTTCAATTCCATATGACCGAGGAGCCGCTAATAAAATTAAAAGTTCAGCTAATAAGTACGGTATCAATATCCCGATTAAACCAAATAGAAATATATATCAATTAATACGCAACGATAAAGATCCAATTTCACCACTAGAAACAGCCGGAATATACAAAATACCTTATATTAATCAAAATAAAAACGCAGGTTCATATATCGGAGTTACAAAAAGGAAAATTAAAACCCGCATTAACGAACACAAACATGATATTAAAACTGACAAAATAAATACCGCACTAGCTAAAACATATAACAGCGAAAATATAGAGATTAAATTTAACGAAACTAAAAAATTAGCCGATTATAACAATTACTATTACGCGATGTTCCGTGAATCTTTGGAAATTACAACCAACCATAATGTGTGCAATGACAGCGACACAATGGCCCCAAATGAAGCGTGGAGACATCTCATAAAGAGAACCGCCCACAGACAACAACAACATCCGAATTTCACGACAGATGAAGCCGCTGAGGAGGCCTGGACGTCCAGGTGAAAAGCTTACGCCCAACAACCAGGCGAGTTAAAAAGGTTTTTCTAATTTAAAGTAGTTAACTTAATTAATTTTATAATTATTCTTAATAAATTGATTTTTTTTTTTATTATTATTATAAATTGAATTATTTAGAAATGAATTAAATATATAAAAGAGCATATGTGTAAACTTGTTCTCACATATTTCTTCCCAATGCCCTAAAAAGCTCGATCGCCCAGTTTCTCTCTCTCGCCTAGAAACAGTATAGGACAATTTGAATATTTTAAGTAATATTGTTGAAAACTGTATAAATAATCTTTTGGTAAACAACAATAAAAACAAAGGTAGCATATAAGAATAAATTTGAAAATTTGAATAATATACATAGTTATAGAACAACTGACAAGACATATTATTGTTATAAGACTGTGTATTGAACATGACATATGTTATATAATTCGTAAAGTATATTAGTGGGGCATAATAACATAACTTGTGTAAAATATCAAAAGTTCTTATTCATAAAATGGCATATATGCTTGAGAGAAAAGGAAAAGAAAATCAGTAGCAAGAAATATGTAAATCAACTGATTTATTATTTTTATTTGTTGATTTAAAAAAAAAAAAAAATTAATATAGCCTTAATATGAAAAAGGTTCCAAACAATTTTAGAGTATACCCAACAAACACGGAGGTAATGGCCCACTTGTGGCTATGTTACCTTTGGCCATAAGCAACTTGTAGCGGCCCGCTATCGGTGGCCGTAACGGCAACGTAAAAAAAGTGTCACGCCGGCCTCAATACGGCCAAATTAAGTTTGGCCGTAAGTACAGTAAGCTGCCCGCCATCATGCCACTAATGGCTGACATAAATGAAAATTAGCCAAAACATGCCCATTATCATGACATTAATGCTTAACATAAATGAAAGCTAGCCAGAACTTGCCCACCATCATGTCATTAATGGTCACGATAACTGAAAATTAGCCGAAAGATGCCCACCAACAAGCCACTAATGGTTGACAAATATGAAAATTGGCTGCAAGTTACCCATTATCAAGCCACTAATGGTTGATAAACATGAAAATTGGCCGAAAGTTACCCATTATCAAGCCACTAATGGTTGACAATTATGAAAATTGGCCGAAAGTTACCCGTTATCAAGCCACTAATGGTTGACAATTATGAAAATTGGCCACAAGTTACCCGTTACCAGGCCTCTACTGGCTCCCAAACATGAAAATTGACCGCAAGTTGCCCGTTATCAAGCCACTAATGGTTGACAAATATGAAAATTGGCCGCAAGTTACCCGTTATCAAGCCACTAATGGTTGACAATTATGAAAATTGGCCACAAGTTACCCGTTACCAGGCCTCTACTGGCTGGCAAACATGAAAATTGACCGTAAGTTGCCCGTTATCAAGCCATTAATGGTTGACAAATATGAAAATTGGCCGCAAGTTACCCATTATCAAGCCACTAATGGCTGACAAATATGAAAATTGGCCGAAAGTTGCCCTCCATCATGCCGTTAACAGTTAACATCAATGAAAATTAGCTGAAAGTGGCCCGCCATCATATCATTAACAGCCATTATACATAAAAACTAACCGAAAGTTGCCCACCATCAAGCCACAAATGGTTAATATTAATAAAAATTGGCCAAAAGTTTCCCACAGTGTTACTAGCAATGGCCAAAGCTCAAATTATTCCACTGGAAAATTTGTTACCAGAATTATTCATCACTTAATTTTTTTGAAATTCCATTTTCACATTCAGAAAATTCACATCCATTAAATTAGTACTAATTTTCTGAAAAATTTATAAATTTTTCATATTTTATATTTAAAAATGTGAAAATTTAACTGTTTGTTTTAACTGTGAAATAAAATATTAAAAAAATGAACTTACAAAACAGAGTACTAATTGTATAAAATCAACGCTATCCGATCATACATTAACCGGGCCATCTTAATTTGTGAAGAAACTGAAGACCTAAATCATGAAATAAATACTATCAAAGATTTCACTAAAAAAGCGGGGTACCCCCATAAAATAATCAACAAACTAGTTAAAAACAGATTAAAAAACCTAAATAGCATTCCTAATTTTCAAAAAACCCCCTCTAAATTTACATCTTCAATTCCATATGACCGAGGAGCCGCTAATAAAATTAAAAGTTCAGCTAATAAGTACGGTATCAATATCCCGATTAAACCAAATAGAAATATATATCAATTAATACGCAACGATAAAGATCCAATTTCACCACTAGAAACAGCCGGAATATACAAAATACCTTATATTAATCAAAATAAAAACGCAGGTTCATATATCGGAGTTACAAAAAGGAAAATTAAAACCCGCATTAACGAACACAAACATGATATTAAAACTGACAAAATAAATACCGCACTAGCTAAAACATATAACAGCGAAAATATAGAGATTAAATTTAACGAAACTAAAAAATTAGCCGATTATAACAATTACTATTACGCGATGTTCCGTGAATCTTTGGAAATTACAACCAACCATAATGTGTGCAATGACAGCGACACAATGGCCCCAAATGAAGCGTGGAGACATCTCATAAAGAGAACCGCCCACAGACAACAACAACATCCGAATTTCACGACAGATGAAGCCGCTGAGGAGGCCTGGACGTCCAGGTGAAAAGCTTACGCCCAACAACCAGGCGAGTTAAAAAGGTTTTTCTAATTTAAAGTAGTTAACTTAATTAATTTTATAATTATTCTTAATAAATTGATTTTTTTTTTTTATTATTATTATAAATTGAATTATTTAGAAATGAATTAAATATATAAAAGAGCATATGTGTAAACTTGTTCTCACATATTTCTTCCCAATGCCCTAAAAAGCTCGATCGCCCAGTTTCTCTCTCTCGCCTAGAAACAGTATAGGACAATTTGAATATTTTAAGTAATATTGTTGAAAACTGTATAAATAATCTTTTGGTAAACAACAATAAAAACAAAGGTAGCATATAAGAATAAATTTGAAAATTTGAATAATATACATAGTTATAGAACAACTGACAAGACATATTATTGTTATAAGACTGTGTATTGAACATGACATATGTTATATAATTCGTAAAGTATATTAGTGGGGCATAATAACATAACTTGTGTAAAATATCAAAAGTTCTTATTCATAAAATGGCATATATGCTTGAGAGAAAAGGAAAAGAAAATCAGTAGCAAGAAATATGTAAATCAACTGATTTATTATTTTTATTTGTTGATTTAAAAAAAAAAAAAAATTAATATAGCCTTAATATGAAAAAGGTTCCAAACAATTTTAGAGTATACCCAACAAACACGGAGGTAATGGCCCACTTGTGGCTATGTTACCTTTGGCCATAAGCAACTTGTAGCGGCCCGCTATCGGTGGCCGTAACGGCAACGTAAAAAAAGTGTCACGCCGGCCTCAATACGGCCAAATTAAGTTTGGCCGTAAGTACAGTAAGCTGCCCGCCATCATGCCACTAATGGCTGACATAAATGAAAATTAGCCAAAACATGCCCATTATCATGACATTAATGCTTAACATAAATGAAAGCTAGCCAGAACTTGCCCACCATCATGTCATTAATGGTCACGATAACTGAAAATTAGCCGAAAGATGCCCACCAACAAGCCACTAATGGTTGACAAATATGAAAATTGGCTGCAAGTTACCCATTATCAAGCCACTAATGGTTGATAAACATGAAAATTGGCCGAAAGTTACCCATTATCAAGCCACTAATGGTTGACAATTATGAAAATTGGCCGAAAGTTACCCGTTATCAAGCCACTAATGGTTGACAATTATGAAAATTGGCCACAAGTTACCCGTTACCAGGCCTCTACTGGCTCCCAAACATGAAAATTGACCGCAAGTTGCCCGTTATCAAGCCACTAATGGTTGACAAATATGAAAATTGGCCGCAAGTTACCCGTTATCAAGCCACTAATGGTTGACAATTATGAAAATTGGCCACAAGTTACCCGTTACCAGGCCTCTACTGGCTGGCAAACATGAAAATTGACCGTAAGTTGCCCGTTATCAAGCCATTAATGGTTGACAAATATGAAAATTGGCCGCAAGTTACCCATTATCAAGCCACTAATGGCTGACAAATATGAAAATTGGCCGAAAGTTGCCCTCCATCATGCCGTTAACAGTTAACATCAATGAAAATTAGCTGAAAGTGGCCCGCCATCATATCATTAACAGCCATTATACATAAAAACTAACCGAAAGTTGCCCACCATCAAGCCACAAATGGTTAATATTAATAAAAATTGGCCAAAAGTTTCCCACAGTGTTACTAGCAATGGCCAAAGCTCAAATTATTCCACTGGAAAATTTGTTACCAGAATTATTCATCACTTAATTTTTTTGAAATTCCATTTTCACATTCAGAAAATTCACATCCATTAAATTAGTACTAATTTTCTGAAAAATTTATAAATTTTTCATATTTTATATTTAAAAATGTGAAAATTTAACTGTTTGTTTTAACCGTGAAATAAAATATTAAAAAAATGAACTTACAAAACAGAGTACTAATTGTATGGATGTGAATTTTCTGAATGAGAAAACAGAATTCAATGAAATGCATTATGTGAAGTCATTGTGGTAACAAATTTTCCAATAAAATAGCTTTGTTTTTCTCTGCTAGTGAACATAAGTATTATGATCTTAAAGTTATATATGGATTTGTTACAGTCATAAAATTGTTTTCAGAAGAGCAAAGTCTGCATTTCTGGTCAATTTTCAATGAGGAGAACTATTAGTGGCGTATCTGTAAAAAATATGCTCAGAAAATGAGAGCAGCACTTCTGTAACATATAGAAATTTTCAATGTTTCACTCAACTACTGAGAATATTTTCAGAAAGCAAAAATTTAATCTATAATAATAAAAGATGTTTGTCTCTCTGTCTGAGCATCTATACGTTCAGCCCCTATTGAATGCAGAACTACAATATTTGACATACGGGTGCTCAGAAGCCTGCCTGAGTGCATAGTGAAAAAATAATTTAAAAATTTTAATTGGTTCCGGAGATATTAATTAAAATGTCGACCCATGTCAAATGAAAAGGCGATCTCAATGACTGAGAATTCACCGCGATTGCATAAAAATAGATATTTTAACGGAGTTAAAATCAGGAAAAGTGGAAAATAAATTAGAAATATTAGTTCGATTGTTACGAATTTGGCACAAAATGAAAGGGGATTTTTTTCCGAATCTAAGAGTGCAAGTGGCTTATCTCTACAGCAATTGGATTTTTTAAAATGAACTAAAGTATGAAATTTAGTTGCCAACAGGCAGTTATTTCATTTATCAAGGATTCTGCAGTGCCAGGTGCAAGACATGCTGACTGACTATTCTTCCAGTCGAGAAAAATTGCTTTTGTTTTTCGCCCACGTGACAAAGTACTGGAAATTTAAAAAAAGCAGTTTTTGAATTTTTTCAATTTAAAAAATCGATCAAAAGCAGAACTTCGAAATTGCCCGTCATTATGGCTCACCTGTATGCAGTTAAAAAATCTAAAGTATAGCTTTAAAAATAAAATAAATAGACATATTTATTTAAATTCATTTTTATTTCATCTGTTAATGACACCAAAAGTTACTTTTATCAGAATATTATTGATTTTTTTTTTCCCTTTTTTTTTTTTATGAATTCGGTTGTAAAAAAGCAGGTTTTGAAATTCTTTTTACTTTTCAAAATAAAAATATTTAATTTTGCTGCATTTCAATGCATATGTGTGCAAAATTAACATTTCAAACACAGTAATTTATAAAAACTGATTACAATATCTGCGATACCCACCCTTAAGGCTGTACATCAGTCAGATTCCCTCTCTCTTTCTTCTCATTTTATTCAATGAGATTTTTGTTGCTCCGTTTTATAAAAATCTCATTCAAAAATGAAATTTTTCGAATTCTGTTTCTTGAATATTACTCTTTGAACATGTTGTATTTAAGCTTAGTGGGTAATTAAAAAAAAGAAAAAAAAATCACTTAGAGGTCCAAACTTACTTCTAAGTTTACTTATTGAAATAAAATATTTAAATTGATTTTTTCGAAAAATTACTCACTAAGCTAAATGATGACCTGTTCAAAAAGTAATATTTAATATTAAAAAAAAAAAAAAAACAGATATCGAAAAACTTTATTTTTGAATGAGATATCCTTTTGAAACGAAGCAACAAAAATCCCATTGGATAACATGGGAAGAGAGAAAGGGCTCTTTTAATAAATTAACAATGAAAAAATATTTTCAAATGCAATATATAGCACTTGCATAAATCTCAGTTAAAATCCAGTGTTGATTGTAGCTCACAGTAGAGAATCTAAGCATCAAACCTTTATTATAAAAAAAAAAAAAAAGGAAGAAGAAGCTTTACATGTTCTACTAAAATATAAAATTTTAACACTGCATTAAGAAATGAAATATTTACCACAATTTAATCATGTTACATTATATATATGCAAATACTTTTCTCATTTTTAATAAGCAAGAGTGAACTGAAACTAGGCTCGTAAATACTAAATCTAACTGAAATAAATGTAAGACTACAACATTTATTATAAATAATGCAAAAAATCCAAGGAGCTATAGCCAGATTCTCATGTAAAATGTTTGTAGACCTTTAAAAAAAAAAAAAAAAAAAAAAATCAACAAAGATTATATTTTATTAGTTTTTTAATATTTAAATCACTTTTTTCTCTTTTAAATATTTTATTCTGATAGAACTATGCTGGAAAAATCATTTTTTTTTTTTTTTTTTTTTTTTAACTTACTATTAATAATAACAAATTAAAGAGAAAGTTCTTAAGTCGAACAATTTAATACTTAAAAAGGATATTTTCATCTGTTCTTTTAAAAGTAAAATAGATGAAATGTCATCATGCAACAGTAGAATCTAACACATTTATGAGTCAATTGGCAATAGGATATATTAATTTTATTAGCTTAGTGCAGTTAGAAAGAAACATATAATTAACTTTTTTTTTTTTTTTTTTTTTTCATATTAAGCATTAACAAACAATTTAAAAATTTAAACTAAAAGACTTAATAACTTGAGACTTTAAATGATTTTAAAGTCTCCCAAAAAAATGACTGAGTTTTTCCTGTTTTTACAATAAACTGTGAAACTAACTGATCTTTCCAAGTTTTCATTAAAATTACAGGTTCTGTAGCAACCCTGTCATTTTCTAAGTAAAAAAAAATAAAAAAATAACTTAAGCTTTTTCTGTGTGTGTGTGTGTGTGTATGTGTAAACTTTGCTTTGTAACAAACAAAAACCAGTAACTTCAAAAAATTTCATTTATTTTTTTCCACCTAGTTAATAAGATGACTGACTTTTTCCAGATCTGATCCTCCTCACAGCAGCTAGAAAAAGAAAGAATAAAATAAATACTTATTTACATTAAAAAATCTTGACATGTGAAGCATACAATCTGTAATTAAAATACAATGCTTTTATGAGCTTTAAATGATAGCTCAGTTTGTTCCCCTAATTTATTTCTTTTTTTACTCATATATTCTTCGCATAATCATTAAAAAAAAAAAGTTTGTCAATATAAAGAAAACTATGGGATTCAAGAAAATTATATATATATATATAAACATACCGTAAAATACTGCTCAAGCACCCCCTCAATCTTTCTTTGGAAGTCAGGATATGTTCAGAGAGAGGACGGGTAAACAAAAAAATTGGCAAAAGTATAGAAATTAACAAGTATTTTCCAGCTGAAATTAAATATGGTTAACCTACATTCAACAATCTGGAATAGATAGCTAAACTTTCCTCACTTCCAATAAATTGTTTTTAAAAAATTGCCGCTATTTTAGGAAGCTTATTACAGTGCCACCGCTATGACAGAAAACGCGAGACATGAGACATACAGTGCGTTGCATGAATATAAACGCACCTTTTCCAATAACCAGAAATAGTAATTTTTAAATTTTAAAAGAAGGAATGTGACTTACAGTTATTGCATATTACTAACAACTGAATAAGTTGCTTTGAGCACGTATGTTTAGGCTCATGCAAGCTTATGTAAATGAGTGTTTAAGCATTTTCTTATTTTTTCTGTTTTTCGTTTGTTGCGCGAAATTAAACGCACTCTGTATTTTGTGTTTAAAATTTATCAGAGCCACCGGAATTAAACTAAAACACTGACAGTCATGTTGCTAAAGTACTCTAAAAACAGTTTTAATGCTTGAGTGCAAAATTTACGGAGTTTGTTCAGGATGGTAAGAGGGGAAACTTTGACAGTAGACGAGAGGATAAAAATCGACTTTATGCATCATAAAGGCAATCGTGAAATTGGGCGCCAAATCGGAAGAAGCGAGAGTGTTGTGCTAAATTATATAAAGAAAGTACAAAATTATAGGAAAAAAGCGTATAAGAAGCGAACAGGAAAGCTTACCAGTTACGACAAACATCGAATATGCAACGTTGCAAAGAATAAGAATATTTCCTGTGTGAAGATAAAGGCTCAGTACAAGCTGGGTGTTTATCGGAAAACCATATGGAGAACTATCAAAGCTGCAACATTCATTAAATTTAAGAAAATGAAGGCGAAACCACCCCCTCGCTCAAAAGCACAAAGATATGCGGTTGGAATGGGCAAGAAAATGGATTCTAGATCGACAAAATGGGAAAAATTCATCTTCTCCGATGAAATAAGTTTAATCTCGATGGCCGGATGGATTTCATAGCTACTGGCACGATTTGAGAACCGAAGAAATGTACTGTTCAAAACGTCAATCAGGAGGTGGGTCTGCCATGGTGTCGGCAGCCATAGGTTTTAAAGGGACTTTCGAATTAGAGTTCGTGAATAACACTATGAACTCTGTAGATTATGTCCAGATGCTCACAAGGAATCTCCGCCGTCAAGCAGTCAAGAAAGCTGGAAGAAATTATATTTTTCAGCAAGATTGTGCATCTGTACCTACAGCACATATCGTGAAAAAATGGTTCCGAGGCAGTAAAATTAAAGTTCTGCATAGGCCCTCAAAAAGCCCCGATTTAAACATAGTGGAGAACGTATAGGGTATTCTGGCTTGCCGTGTTTACGTAAACGGAAGGCTGTTTAGCACGAAAGATGAACTAAAATCAGCCATTCTATTAGCTTGGAAGACAATCAGCTTGGATGACCTCATGCCACTGTATCAGTCAATGCCAAGGCGTTTACTGGCTGTTCTAGAAGTCCATGGTGGCTTTACAAAGTATTATATACAATATTTGTTTCTCAATTATTTATTTTTTACATGTGCGTTTAAATTCATGCAACATGTACTTTTGACATAAATTCAATAAAGTTATGTTTTAAAAAATCATATTGTTCTTTCATCGTTTTGACTCGTATTTTCATTTCTTGAATAATACACATACCGTTTGCATCAAGTGTCACCTATTCATATTTTTTTTATTACACTTCTATACCATTCTAATTCTTAAAGCTAAGGTGCGTTTATTTTCATGCAACACACTGTATATTGCTGTTTCTTTTCAAAATAGTATTGTTTAAAAATTCCAAGTCTCCTGATTTTTAATAGAAAGATTGCAATTTCTAATTTTTCTCCCTCCATAGCATAAATGTCCTTTTAAACATGCTTTATTAAATTCTAGAATTTAAAGAGGGAGATGTAAAATATTTTTACCTTATGTAAATAGATTCCAGAACCTATAAAGAAGTAGAATTGTTCAATATCTCTCACTTATAATTTTGTGATTTCCAACCCCCCCCCCCCCCTCCTAAAAATCTGATTAAATGCTCTGCAGAAGCCTTATGATTTCCAATCTTTCTCCATATGCAGCATAAATATCATAATTTTTGGAAGCTTGCTTTATTAAGTTTTAAAACCTATAAAAAGTAAAAGCGTTCAATATCATCCATTCATTTAATTTTTGTTGTTTCTTTGAATATATACAAGATTTTGCATCCATTTCAACGTTTGATGATCTTGTCCCACTTTAGTTTGAGCACCAGTATTTTTGTAAATGTGGTTTCTTACTACAAACATTTAACTAGTCAAACAAAATTATGAACAAAAATTTTTATCTTGTGTGACACCAAGAATATTGCATAAAACTCTTTAGCTTACTTTATGTATTATTAAAATTTCATAATTACAATGCTTTGATCTTATCTATCCCCCATAGCAGAATACTTTTGAATGTTCTGCAACAAGATTTCCCGGTGGTCAAAGATTTTTCACAGGACACATACACATTTTACAAATTTACTCTCAATATTACTTACACACACATATATATACATAACAGCATAAAAATTAATACTAAATTGATATTTAAAAATTTTACTTAACTTGTAATAAAAAAAAAAAATCAGAAGGTTGTGACCACCACATTACTTTTTTCTATATAATTTTACACAAATTCATGCACTACAAGTTATTTATTAAATTATTATTTATGGAATTTTTTTTTCATAATGAGTACAGACGAGTTTTTATCTGACAGAATTATAACACTAAATGCCGAAAAGAAAGTTTTGTGCCAACATAAGAAGAAATGTGATTTTTTTTTTCTAACTTTTAAAGAATAGAAAAAAAAATGATAACTTAGTTTTAAATTATCACAGATCTATTGTTGAACCATTTGTCTTAAAGTATTTAAAAGTTTTTCGAAAGACATCCATATTGAAAATTTACATCCTGAAAGGATGGGGGGGGAGAAGCAATGCTAATTTACTAGTACTATTACATCAATAATCCATATTAACTTTACAATTACACATTAAAAATAACTTGTATAACGTACATTTGTGAAATTTTGTCCTATAATGTCATGTTAAAATTTTTTTAATTGAGATCACAGTGCCATCTGTTGAGCGATTGATCTCCCAATCTAATCAGCATCTGTGTAGGTCAGGGTTTAACTAAATACCAAGATTGGTTAAATTTACTTGATTAGTTCTTGAGATACAGCATCCACAAAATTTATGACACACACAGACAGACATTTTAGAGTTCAAAAATTTTCATAAAACAATTACTTTCTCTCTCTCTCTCTATATATATATATATATACAGTGTCCATTCTAGGCAGAATTAACGAAGCGCTGCACCCTGTTTGCCCTTCAGATAAAAGAATTCTGCCCCGATACCCTTTGAACTTGATTGTGCAACCCGAAATTTGAAAATGCAAGAAATGATCGAAAAAGAAAAATTTCAGAGTAAAACCGACGAACGATTTGAAGGAAATATTGATTTCAGAAACAAATTCTTATGAAAATTGTCTGTTGATTTAATTAATAAAAATAGTCTGCTTATATAGCTAATATAAAAAAAATATATATATACACTGGAAACCTCTTTTATATGTGGAAGCCCAAAAAAAAAAAAAAAAAAAAAGAATCACCTGATAGGTTAGCATTACATCATTGTTTTTGTATCTAATTTCGTTCTATCCATTAGAAAATGTTAATTTAAATTTGTCAACTTGCATTCTTTTTGAACACCTAAAACTAATCCAATATAGCAGTTTTTGCCAAGATTTGATTTTTTTTCTATAAGTATTTCAATATTAAAAGTGCTTTCAAGTGAAACAGCATAATGACCACAAGCTTCAGGATAAGGCTGACTTCTATAATTGAAAAAAGATAAGTCTTTTTTATATTTTCTTATTTATTTTAACATTATTTGAAAACAATCAATAAAGTGCTAATATTAATGTAAATAAATTAAAAAAATAAATGAAAATAAAAAGAATTAGAGCTGAAACTGAAAGCCATTCAGTGCATTTTAATTATTTATTACTCAAATGCGATTTTGGAGATGTAGTACGAAAATATGCAAAATAAATGAATAAATTAGGTAAAGCAAAATACAGAATAAAATATATACATATATTAAGTGGATACATAAATATTTCATGATTAATCCAAGCTAAAGAAATTACCAAATTTCAAATTATTTTTGTTATCTAACTAAAGTGCCACAATAATCCTCACACAGATCACATAAACACTTTAACAGAGTGCAGCGTTATGTAATCAAAGTTCTAAGAAGGAAAATAAATATGTTTATTTTAAATGACAAACGGCATTGCATCATTACATAGCCGGAAAAAACGCCATGCATCTAAACATCGCCAAAGAATAAGTTTTATTTCTACATATAATAAAAATGTCTATTTTGTTTTGTGTATGCTGGTTGCTTTGTTGGCAAACGGATGCCAGCAAAATAAAAAATAAAAACACACATATTCAGGTACGTTTTGACCTTTCATGATGTACCTCGTTGCTTGATTTTCGAATTTTTTTTTTATTACAGTTATAAAAATTATAAAAATATGAAATTTGACTTCATTTTATGTTTTTTTTTTGGCGATGTTATGACATGGTAGCTTTTGCAGATTCCCTCTCGCAGACAATCGTTTAATTGAGAAATTAGCCACGATAAAGGTAAATTTTGTTAACAAGCCATAAAGCGATATATTTTGACGACCCACCGCAAGAAGATAACGTTGTTTTGTAGTGAAATAATGGCTTATTTCAGCATATAATTTAAACGATTAAATGTAAATTTTATCGACAAATCGATCTCATATTTCGATAGACTTTCGTATTGTGTATTATGGCAATCACGCATAAAAAAGCAATTCTATTATTTTTTGTGAAACAATTGCATATTTCGGTATTTATTTTTGAAAAATATACAAAATTTAACAATTAACAGTAAAATAATAACCTTTATTGGCAATTAATGCTATTACATAAATTTTAAAAATTAGCAGTAAAATGATTCCATATTTTGGCTAATTTATTGCATACATGGGGAATTATCTTTGAGAAAAAGTGCAGATTTCACTGAACACCGTGAAATAAAGCCTATTTCAGAAAATAATTGGGCGATTAAAGTAACTTTAATAATTAGCGGCGAAAGGATTGATGGTTTCAACAATAAGCCACAAAACATCCAGATTTTCGGAAATCACCTTTAAAAAAATGGCAAATTTTAACAATTAGTACCGAAATAATATAAATAATATCATATTTTAGGAATTGGATACGTTTAAGCATAACTTTTTAACAGTTAGTAGTGAAATGATACCGTATTTCCGAATTAGGCCACAAAGTTATTTCTGAATTTGGGATTCATATTTGAAAAAAAAAAGAACTTATTTCATCGATTAGCGGCAAAATAATTGAGAATTTGAGATTCAACTTTGTAAAGAATACGAATTTCATAGACTAGGGGGCGAAATAATGCAATCGGCCACAAAAATATCATGAATTTCAGGAAGAACTTTCGGGAAAGGAGAGAAAAAAAAAAATGCGAGTTTCATTGATTAGCAGCAAAATAGCAGAAATTAAGAATTAGTTGTGGCTAAATGTAAATTTTGACTACAAAAGATTGACAGTTAGCGGTAAGAATAATCTCATATTTCCAAATTCATCTGCAAAATTTTTGCCTATTTCGGTAATCAGCTTTGAGAAAAAAGCTCAAATTCCCACTATTATCGGCGAAATAATTGAGTATTTAGGAATTTAACTTCACAAACATAAGAAAATGTATTGATTAAGAACAAAAAAAATTACGTATTTCGGTTCGGCAATCAATCGTAAAAATATCGTGCATTTTGGGAATCAGTTTTGAAAAAAGACAGGAATTTTATCGATTAGTGGTGAAATTACGTCATATTTTAACAATTCGTTGACACTGTAAATTTTGTTAATTGACAGTCATCTTGCATATGCTGTGTAGTTTTTTCTTTTTTTTCCCCCTCCCTCCAAAAGTTTCTAAATAACAAGGGACATTATTTTAATCTATATATATATATATATATAAATGAATGTTTGTCTGTATGTCCTTTATAAAATCGTAAACGGCTTGACCGATTTCGATCATTCTTTTTTTGTTTTTTTCCTTATAGGTCAGGGATGGTTTAGGAAAAAAAAAAGGAAAAAATTCGCCCCCCAAGAGGGGGGGGGGGGGGGGCAAAACATGAATTCAAAAAATCCTTCATTATCTCAAACAAAAAAAACAGATATCCGTAAAATTTTTGCTTTAAAATATAGCTAATATAAATGTCTAAAAACCAATTTCTGGAATTTTCGAAATTCGGCCCCCAAGGGGGGGGGGGGGGGGGGGGGGAACGGGATTTCACATGTGTAAAACGTGATTTTGCATAATCCTATATATCTCAAACAAACAAAAAAAAAAAAAAAACAGACATACGTGAAATTTTTGTTATAAAATATAGCTAATACAAATATCTAAAAACCAATATCTGGAATTTTAAAAATTCAGCCCCCAGGTGGGGCAGCAGGTGGGGTTTTTGTAAAATTATTAGGAGGTGCGGGAAGGGGGGGGGCTATGGGCAAAAACAAATAGAAATGCAGTTAGGCCGTTCAAAATTGGTACAGATTGGTTTTAGAGGCCTGCAAGTCGAATGGGGATATTTTCGAAAGTGTAACGTTATTAGGAGGGACGGAACGGGGGGCGAAGGGGGGAAGTAACAGAAATAAGAGTTAGAGCATTTTGAGAATTTTTTCCGAAGGCAGTGAGAACCCGGTGCGACATTTTTCCTAATCAGATTTTCTTTCACTTTTTTTTTTTTTTCCACGTGATAAAAATTAATGCAATTTTGAGAATTCAGTTATTATAGTGATTCATTTAAAAATAGGGTCCACAGAAGCAGGCGAAGCCTGCTAGTTTCTTTATATATATATATATATAAAAAAATGTATAGACCTTAAAAAAAAAAAAAAAAAAAAAAAATCTTATATATTTTATTGCATAAATATCTTAGAGAGAGACAATATATACTTACTACTCCTTATAGAATTCCATGTAATTTTTATAATTTATGGAAAAAAATACTTAAAGCATCTATATGTATATTAAAGCTAGCAATAATTTAAAAATATTTGTAGATTACAATTAAAATATTTTTAAATAAAGTTTATGTAAAAAAATAAATATTTTGAAATTATTTAAGTAAAATTCTTGAATTGCAAATATTTTACCACAAATCAGCTTTTAATTATTTTATTTATACTTTTATGAAATTTCAACTCTTTTGGTGAAGTAGATTTTGAGCTACACCTGAAGACCCAATTTAAAAGAGAAAAATGAAATTATCATTAAAAAACTCACAAGTCCCAATAAGTATAATAACTAAACTTATTGACCAAGTAACTTTATTTTGTGGACTGTACATTTAATAAACCATTTAACAAGTGGTGAATAAAGTGCCCTATCGGCTATTAACTCTCTAAGCGCTATTGTCTCGCTGCGAGACGACTCGTAAAATCTATATAACAACTCACAAAATCAAGATATCAATTGATTTTATATATCTGCACGGTGCCTTAAAAATGCTTAGCACTTAAGAGTGAAACGATCAGCACTTGGAGGATTAATATGTGCCCTTTTACTCTAAAAAAAGTGCCCTTTTAGCTAAATCCACCCTGCCCTTTTTTAAAAAAAATGTGAACACTATTTTAAGGTTATTGAAATTTTTATTTTATATAGCTAGTGTTAAATTTTAAATTTCTTTTTACATATTAAAAGAATTTTAATGATTTTAATTACTAAGTAAAATGACTTAAATTACTAATTATAATTGTACTAAGAATGAAGGGGTTATAAAACAAAATTTCTCATAATTTTAGGTTTTAGATATACGATAAGAATGACTTCTCAAGTCAAAAAATGCTACAAGATTACTTATCTGCATATCCATAAGGCCACAAGATTGTTTTTTTAATTTTCTTTTAGCCACACTAAGATACTGCATGCGAACCATCATCAAATTTGGCGACTGCTAACATCCTGTACAAAAAATATGAAAATTTCATTGCTTTAATTTACAGTTTGAAAAAGCAAGAGGAAAAGATTACTACACAAAAATGTATTTAAAAAAAAAAAAAAAAAAAAAAAAAAAAAAAGTACTGCTTACATTCTTTGCAAACAGAATTTAATTTAGCATGATAGGCTTTATTTTAATATATTCTTCCATATAAAGGCATGCTGTAACTGTAATAAGTACAAAACTTTGAATAAACACCATAAAATACAATAGACTCCCCTCTGTTAAATTCTGCGAGTTTATTGCATTTTATGGTGTTAATTCAAAGTGTTGTACTTATTACTTTAAAATCAGTTCTGCAGTGATTTCTTATAATGCAGTAACTGTATTTTATTCCCTAGCATCATTTACTATATTTATTCATTAAAATTACTTTGGTATAGTATAGGTAGAGCTTTAACTTAGGAGCCCCTTGGCGGCTTTTAAATCTTTATAATTTTGATGATGAAGTGAGATGACTATTGCAATTCCGTAAGTAAAGACCTTAGCAGGAAATGTCTGAGCTAATAGGGTTCTATACTGAAGCTATTCTGATCTCTCTAGCATGATTTTTCTCAACTTTATATATATATATATATATATATATATATATATTCTACTTAAATTCTATTTTATACTACTTAAAAAGCCATTTGTAATTTATACAACCAAAAGCTTAATTTATACCCCATGGCAATGCATACTACCTTGTTTAGTAATCCAAAGGAACAGGGGCCAATGGTTCATTCTACAACACAGTGAAAGATTATTTTTAGGATTTTTGAAATTTCTGGAATCTTTACATAACAAAATGTAAAAAAATAAATAACAAGACCACCATAGTTCTTCTTACCTCTTTCTTATAAGGTGCCTTGTGCATAGCCTCAACATCAAAATCTTCAGCCATGATAAATCCTGCAATTATAGGCAAAAATTCTAAAAAAGGAAAAAAATAAACTAAATTAATTAAATATGCTATTAACAGGGCTGCCACTCAATGAAGACTACAAAAATAGTCGCTTTAGTATAAAGCTGGAAATTAGCGGTCGCCACTCGCCACATGGCGACTAGATTTTTAAAAGTGGCGACTAAAGAAATTGCCTTTGGTCGCCACTGCAGTGGCCACTTCTCTTCTACCCATTCTTTATAAAATATACCCCATTCCACGGCAAACTTGGATCGCGCGGTGGCTTTTTCGCGGTAAACGCGCCGCGCAAAGAATTCAGGCTGTTCTAAAATCTAACCTCGCCACTTGCAAACATATTTCGGAAGTCAATTTTAATAGTAAACACTTAAAATTCTTCTACCCATTCTTTATAGAATACCCCATTCCAATGCAAACTTGGATCGCGCGGCGGCGTTTTCGCAGTAAACGCGCCGTGCACCTCGAATTCAGGCTTTCTCAAATCTAACATCGCCACTTACAGACATTTTCGGAAGTCAATTTTAACTGGAAATTGGCAGGTAGTCTTATTCATATACTAAAAAAACGTATGGCTTTTTTCCATTTTTCTATAAAAGTATTAGATTTTGATTTTAAAAAAATGTCAAAATGAGAGTTTTGGCCGACTTTCGGAAGACAGAGACGAAAAAGAAGCTCGTGAGATAATCAATCGGCTGAAACTCCGATTGTATTACGTTCGCAGAAAAATTAAAAACGTCATTCGACGCATTTTCTTTGTTATTTTATACCACTTTCTTTTCAAACTTGGCATTTCTATCCATTCCCAACGGCCGTATCGCATTCAGTCATACGCGTGGTTTGTCGAAATTTCAATCTTTAAAACAAGCTTTATATAGTAATATAAATTTTGGATTTATTGCTTTAATATGAAGAGATTTAAAGTAAATCCTGAATCACAAAGCAACCGTAGTGGTAGTAAACGTGGAGCTACAGATAATTCTGTAAAAATATCTTTTTTCAGGAAAAAGTAAGTGCGTTTTCTGTTATTATTAAAAAAAAAAAAAATGTATATATGTATGTATATTTTTAGTTCTTATTCAGAAGAATGCATAATTTATTGAATATTTTATTTATTTACTACATATTATTTAATATTTGTTATTGCATATGAACTATTTTTTACTTTCTTCTATATGTAATATAGAGAAAGTATTGGATTCGCGAAAATTTTCGACCTCCGTTTTTTGACGGATCTACACGTTTTGGGGGTATCCTGAACACGAATTGATAGTTTTTAAAAAATGTCTGTGTGTGTGTGTCTGTGGTTTAGTGTTTTCACCGTATCTCACGAACCAATGAATGAAATTCAACCAAACTTGGTATATAGTTGGAGCCTGGCCAGCCACACTCTCTAAATTCAGTTAGAGAGGGGGATTATAATTGCAAATTATTAAAAATTCATTATTATTAAAGAAAAATTAATTTATAATTCATTTGTAACATGAAAAAAAAAAAAAAAAAAAAACGGAAAAGAAACTTGCAAAATAAAGTATTATTAAAAAAATGTTTTTTTTATTTACATATACTAATATATTTTCATGAATCAAAGATGTTTTTACTTTCCGAACACTATAGTGAGGAAAGTATTGTAATCATGTCAAAAATCCGAATTTGAGATTTTGATGTTTCTATACGTTACGAGGTCCAATGAGTCCGTTTTCACTATTTTTGCGATGATATATGTATGTGTGTGTGTATGTATGTGTGTGTGTATGTATGTGTGTGTGTATGTATGTGTGTATGTCTGTGAGTGAACACGCTAGCGTCTAAACGCTTTGTTCGAATAACCTTAAAGTTGGTACGTATATAGTAAGTCACCATAGTACGAACCCTATAGATTTTGGTGAATCTAGCACTTATAGTTTTTTTACAGGGACACAAAGAATAATTCTTTATCATTATGGCCTATGAGAGCAAAATCTTAAAAGTGCGATAGCATCTAAACGCCTGCTTCAATTGAGCAAAAAATTTATACACATATTATAGGGCACTAATACTCAATCTGTATAGATTTTGGAGAATCTAGCACTTATAGTTTTTTTACAGGGACACAAAGAAAAATTCTTTATCATTATGCCTATGGGGCCAATTTTTTAAAAGTATGATAGCGTCTAAATGCCTTATTAATCTGAGCAAAAAATTTGTACACATATTATAGGTCACAGTTGCATCAACTGTATAGATTTTGGTTAATCTAGCACTTACAGTTCTTTTACAGGGACACAAAGAAAAATTCTTTATCATTATGGCCAATGGGACCAAATTTTTAAAAGTGCGATAGCATCTAAACGCCTCATTCAATTGAGCTGAAAATTTATATGAGTATTATAAATCACTGTTGCACTAACTATAAGTATTTTGGTGAATCTAGCATATATAGGTTTTTACAGGGACACAACGAAAAATTCTTTATTATTATGATCTATGGACTCAAAGTTCAGTAGCGTTAAATAAAACATCGTGTAATATATGGAGAAAAATATTCAAACACTCTATTATGGTTTTCTCTATTTTGTTTGTTTAACAGCTCCTCTTTCTTTACTTTATCTACAAAACTGTTAATTACTCAATGTTCGGAAAGTCGAGTGGAGTCACTCCAGATTTTTTTTTTTGGAAAAAGTAGAAAATTGACACCATTCAGGATAGTGAAGGGGCAATATAATCAGAATTTTTCTGTTATAAAATAATATAACCAAAAGAGCATTTTAAACATATGAATTTTGTATTGAATAGTATTTTCTTACATTCATAGTATAAATTATGTAAATCTATTCCTATTTCATTTATTAAAATTTATCAGAAATGTATTATTGTGAATGAGTTTCAAAAAGTTGACTAGCTTAATTATTTTCTTAATGATTTGTCGAGACTGAACATTGAAAAAATTAAAGAAAAGAAAATTTTATTTTACTTTTACTTTTATCAGCGAGTGGCCAGTGGCCACTAACTTTTTAAAAGTGGCCACTAAAAAAATGAAGGCTAGTGGCCAGTGGCCACCAACCAAATTTCTTAATTTCCACCTTTACTTTAGTAGCCTTTCATAGGAAAAATAGTCTCCTAAATAAGTTTTCTGAAGCAGAAAATAGTTTTCGTTTCACAACCCCCCCCCCCCCCAATTTCTTCTTTTACCCAATATTAATTTTATGATTATATAAAATAATCTGAATAATTAAGCAGTAATTTTCACTAATGTTAAAAAAAAAAAAAAAAAAAAAAATCCTGAGTATTTTAGATTACTGAAATATATATACATATATATATATCAGCAACACATAATATAACCAGGTGATGCCAGCTGCTCTTACAACCTAAAATTGGTTTTGCCTGATATTCACTTTCAATCCTTTGTTTTCTTTCAAATAACACACAATGGGTTGAATTTTAGTACTTTTCTAATATAATATTTCAAAAATTAGAGACCATAAGAGGTTATGTTTCTACTGATTGTGACAGAATTAGAATGCATGTGAATCCTTTGAATTGAGCTAAACAAGGTGTGAGAAAGATAAATTTCAATTTTCCAGATATTTACAATCAAATTTTTCTGAGTTTTAAAAGACAATTCACATTTTACATGCGATTTCTGCTAGGTTGGAGATTAAAACTTTAATTCTTTCAGATCATTAATTCTAAAAAGGTATTTGAAATTTAGAAGTAATGAGCACCAACGGAATGTTCTTAATGAAGAGATTTCTAAATCATCTATTGCTTCCCATTGATGATCAGTTGCTGTTTTTACGAAGCTTTTCAGATCTTTAAAAATTAAATAAATAAAAATCTGTTAATCTTTCTTCAACACTCACATAACTTTCTCTTGCTAAGTTTCTTTTGTTTCCTTCCCACACCCCCTTTTTTTTTTTTTTTTTTTTTTTGTAATTTTTCCCCCCCTTTGGTCACATCTATTTGTTTATTTATAATAGTTTTTTTTTTTTTTTTTTATCTTGTCACACCAGTATTTATACTGATTTTCAGTCTTGTTTCAGTCTTTCAGTATTTTGTTTTGTGCATTGTTGCTTTATTTGCTACACTTTACTTTACTTATAGCCTGATGAAGGGTCATGGTACTATTTTTATCTGAAACAAATGTAGTTTTTTTCTTCTTTCTTTTCTATGAAAGTAAGTCACTTTATTTTTACATAGAGAAATGGTTTTACCCTTAAGCAAGGTATTTTGCTGCTTAGAAACATGCAAACATCAACAAGGAAACATGTTATGAAAAATAACATTGCAATGACAAAAGTTTCACCCTTTCATGATATACAGTGAGTGGGTAAAGAAGTTAATAGGTGAAAAAAAAAAAAAAAAATATTTTCTTTGACCAAACACTAAAATGAAAAACCTTCTTAAGGTAAAGGCCTATATAATTTATGAAATTAGCTTAAAAAAAAAAAAAAAAAAAAAAAAAAGAAAATGCTTGATGAAAATTTATATTTTTGTCACAAGTTGTCGAAACAGAAAAAACTCACTGCTAATTAACAAAATTTATATTTAATTGCAATTTTCATGAAAGCTGATTCCCAAAATGTATTATTACTAACAAATCCTAGCGAATTTTTCACAATTTCTTTTTATTTACCTTTAAAATTTGAAACTAATAAGTCTTATACCAATTTCATCACCCAATTTAAATTTTAATCCATCAGAGGCCAAATTATTATTAGTTTTTGTAGGATGAAACGCTAATGATAGTTAAAACAAATCATCCAAAGAAAAGTTTCAAAATAAAATTCATGTTTGACAACCCAGTTTTCATATTTTCCCAGGCAGGACACCTTTAGTACAGAACCCTTTTGATGATTTTTAAACTTTTGCTGCCATGTTGGTGATGCCTTTTAATTAATTTTTTTTTATTTATTCATTCTGGCATAAGTTTTTGTAATATATATATATATATATTAGCACCTATTTTGATTATGCTTTTAATTATTGTGTTTTTTAGTCAAGTTATGACAAAAGTTCCTATTTTACCATGTTTTTATTAACTTCAATTCTTGTTTGTTTGTTAAGTACAAATCTTGCAATCGATTTTTAACTAACTTCCCTACTAGCTAGACATCTGAAACTTTCAGAATAGCTCAGAACCCAATGACAACACAATACTTCGAAGCCCGATTTTAGAATTTTTGTTAGTTTTCTTTTAATTAATTAAAATAAATATGAAAATAATAACCTCCTAATAGCTTTAAAAATAGACATTAAAATATTAGCTATAATTTAATTGTTGCCAAAAAAATTTACAAGTTCATTTTCTTTTGATATAAAAATAAATACATCTAATTAAACGTGAACGTTAAAAAATTGTAAAAAGTTAAATTATGCATCTCACAAAAATTGACGTCATTATCACTTTAAAAATCTTATACAAATTGATAAAGTGCTCGTGTAGTTTTATAGCTATAACTCAACAGAAAATTTAAAAACATGGTATATAAAAAGTTTTTTTTTCTTATAATTATTGTTCATATATTTAAAAAGTATTGCTAGGTTTAAAATGATGCTTGCAAAGATTTTAAAGATGCAACTTTAAAAATAGATTTTTCTATAAAATGTCATCAGACAATTGCCATTTGTTTAATTAGATCACTGAACTGAGTCCATGTGCTTAAACATTGCTTATGTATTATTTATTTTTTTTAATAAATTATTTTTACATGGTGATTTTGAACAGAAAAATATATAAGAATGTCTTGTGGTAGCCACAGCATACTACTTTGCATTTGTTTTCATAGCTCATTCCCAAAATATCATTTAGCCCCCCCCCCCCCCCCCCCCCAAAAAAAAAAAAAAAAAAAAAAAAAAAAAAAAAAATTCTTTTATAGCGCTTGATTGAGGAAATACGTCATGATTTGCATATGATTACTTAAGTAAACATTTTCTGTAAAAATTCCTTTTAAGATAAAACTTTGAGAAGGGGTAATTTTGGCGCAGGATTTGTTTTTAAATATAACCTCAGAAGTTGTTCTTTTTAGTTGCTAAATGTTTAAAATAGTTGTTTAAATTTTTCAACTGGTACCAAAATAGTTGCTTTTGCCTATATTTTGGCTAAAATAGTCACCATAGTTGCCTTTCCTTCAAAATAGTCTCTTTAGTTGCCTTTTTAGTCACCAGTGGCAGTCCTGTATTAATCAGGGTTATTTTGTCCACTTTTTTGTCAAAAGTCCGGGACGCTGGACAAAAGTGGAAAAAAAACCACACGAAACTGGACAAAATAAAATCCTCTAAACTGTACATGTTCAATGCATAAAGCTATTCTGTTAAAACAATAAATTGCAATTTTAATTTCAAATTAGCAATTTTAGCAATAGAAATATTTTATTAAAAATTATTAATTTGATTAATGAAAAGTGTAATTTCATTTTAATCACAATAAACAAACAAACAAACAATTTTTCACAAGCAGCATGATTGATTAATACATAGGTCATACACGATTATAATCTTAAAAATAATTTAAGTTGTTTCTTTGTTATTTTGTACTTAATATGGAAATATCTTATTTAACATTAAACCAATTATTTTCATTAAACCAATACACCATCGGCATTGATACATCATTACCCAGGTACGACGACTAAACACCAGGTCGATAGCATACGCTGACAAGGAGCAGTGTAAACCAACTCCCTAAAACAGCACAATAATTTAATACTGAGTTGTGAAACATGCACCTAATCAATCCCCTAATTCAACACATTATCTCAAAAAGTGGTGAGAGAAGCAGGAATCAAGACAGGGAAAGTTAGCCAGCATCAAAAGTAGAATTGGAGCCCGATTCTAGGACCAATTCTTTCACCAAAACATACATTAAAAAAAAAAGTTTCCTTAAAATTGAAAACGAACATTGCTAGTTAAAAGATATTGGTCGCCAATGCTGACCAGCTGACTGTATTTTACGAGCGCTGCACATACACACATTGAAGCTATTCTGATTTCTCTAGCACGATATTTCTCAATTTTATTTTAATTATTAAAAAAATATATATTCTACCAAAAGCTTAATTTATACCCCGTGGCAATGCATACTACCTTGTTTAGTAATTTAAAGGAACAGCGGCCAATGGTTCATTCTACAAGACAGAGCAAGATTATTTTTAAGATTTTTGAAATTTCTGGAATGTTTACATAACAAAATATAAAAAAATAAATAACAAGACCACTATAGTTCTTCTTACCTCTTTCTTAAAAGGTGCCTTGAGCATAGCCTCAACATCAAAATCTTCAGCCATGATTAATCCTGCAATTATAGGTAAAAATTCTAAAAAAGGAAAAAAATAAACTAAATTAATTAAATATGCTATTATTCAGGGTTGTTATTTTGTCCACTTTTTGTCAAAAGTCCGGGACGCTGGACAAAAGGGGAAAAAAACACACAAAACTGGACAAAATAAAATCCTCTAAACTGAACATGTTCAATGCATAAAATTATTCTGTTAAAACAATAAATTGCAATTTTAACTTCAAATTAGCAATTTTATCAATAGAAATATTTTATTAAAAATTAATAATTTGATTAATGAAAAGTAATTTCATTTTAATCACGATAAACAAACAAACAACAAAAAAAAAATCATGAAGAAAATGCTAATTACATTAGTTATGTACAGTTTGTAGATGTAGCAAAGTAAATCTGCTGTGGTGGACTGTAATATTAATCATACTGGATATTAAGATTAAAAAAAAAAAAATTATTTAATGCTATATCTAAATCTTTAAAAACAAAAGAAATAGACACGGCTTTTTAGCCAGAAAAAGATTTCTTGCATAATGTTGAGTTATCTCCAGTACAAAATGTTGACGATTAAAGAATAACTTAATCCGCCCCCTCCCCAAATGGACTTTTCAATATTAAAGTTTTTCACAAACGGCATGATTGATTAATACATAGGTCATAGACGATTATAATCTTAAAAATGATAAGTTGTTTCTTTGTTATTTTGTACTTAATATGGAAATATCTTATTTAACATTTCTATACTAGGTAAAAAAAAAAAATCTCATAAATGTAGGTAGAATGTTTTTATCAATTTATGTCCACAAGTCCTTTCAAAGCAAAGTTTTCATTTTTATATAACATTTTATGTGCAATACCAACATGTCATTTTTTTTATCCAAGAATTAAAAAAAATCAAATTTACATACTTAATCATTTGATAATTTTATATTCTTATTTTAATTTTCTAAAAAAAATATTACTTGGTAATAGAAATTCCATATGAAAAATATACAAAATTAAATTTTACTTCTACATAGAAAAGTTATTTTTTTATTTTTCACAAAAATTATGTATATAACTATATATATATATATATATAACCAATTTGATAAATATGCAAAAACATTAAGAGAAATAATAAAAATGTTGAGTGACTCCAGTCAAATTTCTGAACTTTAAGTAATTCACTGTTGTTTAAATAAAATAAAGTAAGAGAAGTCATTAAATAAACAAAACGAGAAAATTAACAATAAGTGTTTGATTATTTACTCTCAAATAGTACATTGTTGAATAAAACAGAATGTATTCAATTTTTTTGGGTATCTCTGTAGAATAACTATTAGTGTTACATTCACCAAAATTTATACAGTTTGTGTGACATATACTTATAACTTGTATATGAATTTTAAAGCTCAATCAAATGAGGAATTCAGACACCATCACATTTTAAATAATTTCAGACTGTAGGCCATAATATTACAGAATTTTTCATTATTTCCCTGTAAAAAAACTATAAATAAGGGGTGGGGGGAGATTTTTTTTTTTTTTAAATGAATAAAATATTTTAAATTTATTAAAAAAAGAAAACTAAATTTCATAATCCAAAAAAATCAACAAAACTGCAGAAAATAAAATACTGGTAAATGATTCGTAAAACAATATTAAGTATAGTGTTATAGTATTTGCTGCTAATTTATTTAAATAATCATTTATGTAAATTTTAAATTTTATTTCATGCAATGAAAAATCTTAAATTTTTAAATGGTTCTCAAATGTAAATATCATAATTTATTCAAGGCAATATATGACCATGATTACTTGATAAGTTTTATAATTTGTAAAACTATATAGATAATGCAAGATTCTATAATATGCACTACTTCTGGGCCTAAGGTGTGCATTATAAAGATTCTCTACTGTATTAAGTTTTCTAGACTTGAATTAATTTGTGTTTTAAAGTTAATATGCAGGGTTGGTAAAAAAAACAGGGTTTTTTCGTTTTAACCACGTTTTTATTAGTAAATGTTTCTCAGTCATATTATACATATTTGTAAATTAAATTACCACTTTCAGAAGTAGTTGATACTCTAATATTAAGTATTACTTCATTTAAAAATAATTTAAATTAACAATAAACAGGTACGAGATTTTTTAAGCCTTTTTTGTAGGTTGTGATTTTCTTTCTGTAACAATGTACAAGAAACAAACCTTGTACTTTCTAAATCAAAGCTTGTACTTTCAGACATGAAATTGTGTTATATCTCATCTAATTGAATAAGTTTTTACTACACCGGTTGTAGAATCTTTTGCGATTAGAATTATTTCAACATTTTCCTATATTTAGATATTAAATTTTTTACTGTCATTTTCTTAATTCTACTACTGTAAAACAAAGCGATGCATACATACTTGCATGAGAAATGTCAGGAAGATCTTACATACATTTGCTTCGTTTTCACCATTTCACATTAAGTTGCTCCACTCCACGAACGAAGACAAGACGCCATGTATGTTTACTTACTAGGCATTTTGACGTGATACAAAACGGTCTGCGCGTGCGCGAGATTAGCAGATTCAGGCATAGTTACGGTAGATGTAACAGGCCCGCTTCTCTTTAAATGATGAAAGGCCACAACAGTTTTCCCGGAATCCGATCTGCAGTGGCTACTCAGCAAGGAAAAGGCATCAGCTTCCCCGCACTGGCCCGTGATAAGTTAATCACCGACTGCCGGAAGTTCAGGCGCTCTATTTAAAATGTAGCAGTGGCATGATACCAGTGGCCACAAGTCTGTTTGGCCAGAACGTTTACAGCTTGTGGCCAGAAGTCTTGTGTTTGTTGGGTATATATTAAAAAAACTACCATACACGAGAAAAATTTTTAACAAAGTGAGCCAGAGAGTGTAGTACAACAATAGTTATGACAGACATTATGGTTTTGTGATGCCAAACTGAACATAGCATAATGAACCATATGTGAAACAGAAAAGGCTTCAAGTTGTGCAAAAGATGACAACCAGCATTCTGCAAAGCGGCATAATGAAATGTCTTGTGTATGTGTAAAAATCTGTAGGGAAAAAAATCTAGCCCTATGTTAGAATAAGAGCGCACATGTAAAAGTTCTAGTAAAATTTCAAAGAAATTTTTTTTTTTTTTTTTTTTTACTAATTTTATTTTATTTCCTGCATTATAACTTATTTTCCTTGCATAAATTTATGAACCATCTTTATTTCAATACATTGTGTTGGTCAAACAAAATTATTAAAATTTACCCTTATGAAATAATTTCCTTTTCCTGAACAGAACTTTAACAAGTAATTAGTATTTGAAAATTATTACATATATTTTTTTTTAACAAAATTGACAGTGATAAAAATTAGTTATTTCAGTATAGATGTACTAAGACTAAATTATGCAGAAAAAATGTCAAAAACAGCAAAAATTTTAAATACATTTTTTTTGGAGCAAAATTATTATTATTCCATTAAGCCTAAGTAATATTTATTAAGAAACATATTGTATGTTACTTGGATAATTTTATAATACTGCTCAGCAAGAAATTGTCTCTAAAAAAAAGGAAGAGTGAACCAGCCACACAGGGGTGCAGAATATGTCCGAACGCCCGAACAAGGTTCGGGGGAAATTTAAACTGACTGGGGAAATTTTGAATATTTTTTTAAGAGAAAATAAAAATGTAAATCAAAAATAACAATTTCCTACTTTGAAGTGCTTATACACTAACAGTGATATTTTTATGTTACACTGTATACTTATTCTCTTAAAGATCTATTACATAGAACAAATGACTTTGTATAGCAAAGTAGATTTTTGCATTATTGAGGGAAATTTATACTGTGTTTGGGGGAAATTTCCGAGGTTGGACGCATCTGTGGTGCAAAACATTACAATAAGGGATTATATTTTAATTAAGAAATTTTAAACAAATATTTAATTTAAGTTAAGAGAAAACTTTTTAAAAGAGTTTTACTTATTAAACAAGAATTTATTTGTTAACAAAGAAAAAAAAAATATTTTTTTCTAAAATGTACAGAAATGTACGGATACTTTTGTAAAAATTTAATAAACAAAAATGTAAAACTATATCTCCATATGTGAACCAATAAGATATGAACTAAATAGGTCAGAGAAAATTTTGTAAAAGTGTGTGTCAAACATTGGGTTGTGAGTCCAAGCTTGAGAATAATGCAGAAAAGCATGGTAAAACATGTGTGTACAAGAGAATAAAATAATACTATTGGATGTATTTGTATTATGACTGACAAACTGATAAATCAGCCAATAGTACAATGAAATTCCGACCCAAAAGAAAACATATATTGTGCGTTCATCAGGAGTTGAGACTTGGCTCCGCTTTAGTCACGTGGTATCGGACGATTCTATTTTGATGGATATGAATTGTCCTCGTATATAAAAAATTGTTAGAGCTTCATAAATATAAGTGTTTATTTTTCAAAATAACTTTTGGCTTACCTTTTTCTTTAAGCTTTTAATATTTTTATTTGTTTTCCTTACTTAAAAGCCGGTCTGCCATCTTTTCCTGCACCACGCCTCAATGATGGATGTTTGTTTACATCCTTGCTGTTGCCAATCTCGATCTGCATAACTTTTCCTGTTTTGACTGTTGCCACTTTTGTTGAAATAGTTATAGTAAATTATATTTCGGTTACGATCGTTGAGTGGCAATAGCGATATGTTGTTTATATGCAGATTCTTGGCTTTCAGTTAGTATAAATAGATTGCGGCGTGTGTGTTAGTGGCAGTCGTCAGCAGTGATTAGCCTGTCTTCAATTAGACATGAGATAGTGACAGCTTTAAATAAGTAAAACAGCTTTAAGCTGTTAGCGAGCTAAGTACCGGCAAGTGTGCTTTTAGCATGTCACGGCAAAGCTTACATTTTGTTTGGCTGTTGCGTTTTATATTTTTGATAGCAAATGTTGAAACTTTTCTTTGTTAAAGTTTTTTGTTTAAAAGTTTGTTCCTTGTTAAAAGGATAAAGTCTTTCGTCGTTCGAAAGTTAAAACAAAATTGATAATCGACCTTTTGAGATGAGGCTGTTAAATTTGCTAGTTTGTTTAATATTAAATTTGTTTAGTGACCTTTTAGGTCACATTTGTTCAAGTTTGAAAATTGTTTTTTTTTTTGAGTCAAAATTTCTACTTAAAGCTGCTGATATGCAATAGTGATTTAACTGAGTTAAAGAGTTAGTTAAATATAATAGTGTTTTTTTTTCTGTGCAAGCCATGATATGCAAATCTTCAATTGTGTATTCTTGTGTCTGTGATCAGCTTAGTAATAGTGGAAGTGAAGTTCACCATCCTTTTTTCCTGCTGATCAACTGGGCGATCGCAGATGCTTTGTTAAACAACGAATTGTGATTGTGCTTCATTTGTGGTTTGTTCTTCAACTTTATAAATAAGGTAATATAAAATCTGTTATACTTTAAAAAATGTTCTTGATATATTTTTTGTTTTATTAAATAAAATTTGTTCTTGTTTAAAAACTTTTGTATTTGATGTGTTATCTAGTTTTAACTAGGGATGTGGGTTTTCCGGAAAATTTTGAAACAGAATATTTTCTGGAAAATTTACCGAAAATTTTCAATCTCTAAATTACGAAGGTTTTGTAAAATAAAACTAAATACATTAAAAGCTACAAGTAAACAAAACTATTCAAAGAAAAATATGAATAATTATTCAATTCAAAAATAAATAAATAAACAAAACACAGAAATTATGATTTAGTGGTTTATTAAACATGTATAAAGCTAGAAAGTTATAATTTTTAATGACTGTTTTGCATGTATAATGGTTAAATAATCTATATAAAAAAATCTGGTGTGAAACAACCACACGACTTCCATTACCCACTATTACGCATATTATATGCATTTTTGAGAGATAATGCGATCAGAAAACATAAAAATGAACTAAAGAGAAAATCGTTAGAGCCGTTTTTGAGATACCAACTTTTACAAAAAATCAATTATTGACCGGAAAACAATAATTACATACAAAAGGATATTTAAAAGTGAGTTAATATGGCGAGTTTGAAAGAAATCCGTACAGCTGTTTTTAAAGGAACGCCCTTGGGAGACCTGAAATTGAGGTATTTATACAGGACACCTATCAATTTTCCTGAACTAAGCAACTATATCATTCGAAAGGACATCTAATAGAGTGTTCATATAGCAAATTTGAAGAAAATCGTTAGAGCCATTTTTGAGATACGGACTTACGGTCCCACTTCCGGTTCCCGATGTCCCACTTCCGGTTAAACTCAATTATTGATAGGAAAACAATAATTACATACAAAAGCATATTTAAAAGTGAGTTAAAATGGCGAGTTTGAAAAAAATCCGTACAACCGTTTTTAAAGGAACGCCTTTGCGAGGCCTGAAATTGAACTATTTATACAGGACGCCTATCAATTTTCCTGAACTAACCAACTATATCATTCGAAAGGACATCTAATAGAGTGTTTATATAGCAAGTTTGAAGAAAACCGTTAGAGCCGTTTTTGAGATACGGACTTACGGTCCCACTTCCGGTTTCCGATGTCCCACTTCCGGTTTTTCAATTTTTACCAAAATTTGGAAATTTCATCTGTACACCAGACGTATTTCAATTCTAAAGTTTCGTAGCTCTATCTTTATTAGTTTCTGAGCTATAATAGCCAGAAGATTCTCCACATACATACACACACACACACACATACATACACACTGACCAATTGCAAAAAACCACTTTTTTGGACTCAGGGGACCTTAAAACGTGTAAATCAGGTGAAAACCCGATATCGAATTTTCAGACCGAATACAATACTTCCATTACCTACGGTAGTAGGGTAATGGAAGTAAAAAGGTGTCTGTGAACGTTTTGTAAGCTGTCAGAGACCCTCGCATATCACTGTCAACAGCTGAACCCTATTTTATTATATAGGAAAAACTTTTATGAGAATTAATGATTTATTTATTTATTATTTTTTTAATTCTGTTTTCATTATTAAAAAAAAAAAAAACTAAAAAAATTAAATTTGTTTTGTTTTTCCCAAAATTTATTTATTTAATTTTTAATACTTCATACTGAAGTTACTAAGTGGAAAAAATGATCAAAGTTTTTTTTTTTTTGTACTTTATAATTTCAAAATAAAATATTTAAAAAAAAAAAAAAAAACTGTTTTTGGAAAACAAGAACAAGTTTTTGAAACACAAGAACAAATTTAACAATTGTGAATTTTCTAAAAGTAAACAGAATTTAAAAAAAAAAAAAAAAAAAAAAAAAAAGAGGTAATTATCATAACGAATTTCTGTTTAGAATAATATGGGGTTTGGCTGCTAGTGGCAGAGAAATTATACAGTCGGCAGCAAAATTATTGAAGCACACGTCTATATTGTATTTTTATTAACTGCTATTCTTGACTGTTTGTCCGGTACAAATCTTGCAATCGAATTTTAACTAACTTCCCTACTAGCTAGACATTTGAAACTTTCACAGTAGCTCAGAACCTGGTGACAACACGATACTTTGAAGTCTGATTTTTGAACTTTTGATTGGTTTTCTTATAATTAATTAAAATATGAAAATAATAACATCCCAATAGCGTTAAAATAGCCATTAAAATATTAGCTATAATTTAATTGTTGCCAAAAAATAAATTACAAGTTCATTTTCTTTCGACATAAAAATGAATACATTTAATTAAACGTGAACATTAAAAAATTATAAAAAGTTAAATTATGCATTTCACAAAAATGGAAGTCATTATCACTTTAAAAATTTTATGCACTTTGATAAGAGCTCTACGATTCATCAGAAAATTTAAAACATGGTATATGAAAAGTTTTTTTTTTTTTTTTTTAATCTTATAAGAATAATTATTTTTTCTTTAGTTTGATCGCTAAATTTTCTCGTGAACTTACTTTTTTATAAAGAGTATAAGACTAAGATCATGAATGGATAAATATTTACTTAACAAAGTAGTATTAGCTGCACATCTTTTAAATAGAAATTATTGCTAGTGCATCAATAATTTTGCTGCCGACTGTACAAAGTAATTAGTAAGGTATAGCTCAGACCATGCAAGGGTTCATTTAATCAAAATTCTTTTGATTTTTACTTTTTTCGATTTGTTCTATTTTTAAGTATAGTTTGCGCACACAAAATTATATTTTTTAACCCTTTCACGCCCAAGGGAAATATTTTTCCCTTCTACAAAAATCGTTATCGATTGTTCAATTATTATTGAATCGATATTTTTTTTACTGAATGTCAAAATAAAACGTATGTCCAAGGCAGCAAATGTGTTTCTGAACGAATAAAAAAAAAAAAAAAAAAAAAACGTATAGAAAATAGGACACATAATAAATGTGTTATGTGCAGTGTCCACTCGTGCTTCACAAGTAAACGAAATTGTTTCGTAGAATACCATAACTAGCTATTTATTTTACTTTTCTGATAATTTTTATATTACAAAGCAATAAATAAAATACCGATATAATAAACCTAACTCTTCGTTTATTTACTTTTATGATCCATAGGGAAAATATTTCCCATGAAATTATAGGAAACCTATACACCCTGCTATGTTTTTCTGGTGATATTCTTTTACTTTACACACACAATAGTTAAAATATTGTGTTGTATTGGCATATTTAGTCTTGGAAATCTTATGGTCCTGAAAGGGTTAATAGTTGGTGGTATTGGATAATGGATGTAATCTTCTATTCAAAAAATTAATCTGGAAGTTTGAGATTTTTATTATTATTGTTACTAATTAACTTTAAATGTAACACCCACGATGAGATTTTTCAAGAACAATTCAATTTCGGATATTTTAAGCAAATAAAGAAATATTGAGATCTTTCAACTAAACCTCCAGTTACAAGATATGATGCGATTAATTTTATCGATTTGATTTCCTTAAATTTTAATCAAAATCTTGCTGTTTATTTATTTAGGCAATTAATTGTATTTCCTGTTGCTTGCATTAAAAAAAAACATTTTTTTTTTCCACATTAGAAATTAGTTTTAAAAAGTGATTATAATTATGTTTTTATGTAAGATTTTTCTCCAAAATTTTCAACAATGCCAATTTTGTAATTAAAGTAATTTTTTTTTTTTTTTTTTTTTTTTAAGTTTTGCTCTTTTTTTTTTTTTTGATTGAATATTTAACGAAGATTATGAAAATGTCCTAACTTTCTGAGTCACTCTCAGAACTAGAGACCATAAGGTGACCTAAGTCAGAATTGCTGCCTGTGTTTGAAAAACATCAGCGTATCATCATTTATCAAATGAATATTTTGAAAAATAGATATACATGCTCAGAAGTATCCGCGATTGTAATGAAATGCTCGCCCTCTGGTGGGCTAAGGTGAATATATCATACCACTGATAGCTTTCACGCTCAAACAACGATAGAACAACAAGAAAGAACAATAAATTAATACACGTGGCTATTATATTTACTAACAACTGCAGTTGAGAAAGCTCCATCTATCGATCATTACAAACGCGGATAGTAGAGCATTAATTTATCAATATATTCTTTTTTTGTAATGTTGCCAAATGCTTTATAATTATGTTCTTACAAACTTACTGAATGGACATTTAAAATTCTGATTAACAACCAGAAATCTCTTGTATTATAATAAATAACCTCTTTCTCGAGCAAGTTGCTCAAAACATATATCTGGTAACTTTCTAAATGATGACTTTAATCAGAAACTTTTGTTTTTCCCACTGTATATAGCATTACTGTGACTAATAAAATAAATTTAAATATATCATGCAAAAGATTTACTAAAAAAAATTGTTTTTTTGGTTAGAAAATTTTCCAGAAAAACATAGTAGAAAATTTTCTGGAAAATTTTCCGCCCCACATCACTAGTTTTAACACACTGGTCAGGTCATTACAATTGAAACCCTTAAAAACCTAATTAAGTTTCTACTGCATATTATCTGCTTAATAAAATTGATTAATAGATAAGACCTTTAGTCTATGTCAATTTGGTTATGGGCGTGTTTTTTTGATGGTGTCTTTTTTAAACTTGACCAGTTGTTGTTTTTTTTCTCATATAATTAGTAATTATTTAAAATGGCTTATAATATTGTACCTCAAATTACTAAGTTAAATGCAACTAACTACTCTGGTTGGAAGTGTGACATTAAATTTTTACTTATGGAAAAAAATGCCTATGATATCGTCACTGGTGACGAAATTAAACCCAAAGTCAGTGAAACCGTGACTGAGGAGGCAGTGCAAGACTTTAAAAGAAGGCAGAATGCTGCCATGTCAATTTTATATCTAAATATTGATAGTGAATTTAGAAGTCTAATAAGTGAATGTACTGACCCCTCAGAAGCGTGGAAAATTTTAAAAGTTAACTTCCAGCCAGATAGTAGAAGTCACCATATGAAACTATTTTCTGAAATTATGACGTGTTTTTTAGAACCTGGCGAATCGATTGGTGTTTTTGCAGCTAGAATATCAAAAATTGCTGATCAATTGAAATCAATTAATAAAGCTATTGAGGATGAGTATCTCTGTTTTCAATTGTTGAGATACCTGATAAGATTGATCAGGTTGTTCAGCAAATTCTTCGTTGGTCTGATAAGGACTTTAACTTTAAAAATATTATTGTTGAATTGTGTGCTGAGGAGACACGTCTCCAGCTTAGAAATTTTGATAAAAATCGAATAGATTGTTCTATTGAGGCCCAAAATGTAAAATTTAAAAGTAGGCCTGTTTTTACGTGTTGGAGATGTGGAAAAAAGGGCTATGTAATTAAAAATTGTAAAGTTAAGTTAAATGTTGATCTAGCTGCAAAAGAAAAAGAAAAACCACTCAGAAGTAAATTTCCTAAGAGGGGTGGCTCCGGTCAGCAGTCAAAACGTGATAAAGCTCCTAAAGCTCAAAATTTCATTGCAGAAGCTAATTTAAGTAGTTTTGATAGAGAGGGAAGCTGGGCTTATGATACAGCGGCCTCTCATCATTTCTGCAAAGATAAATTTTTTTTCTGTAATTTTTCTGAAATTTATGGTGATGAGTTACTCGTGGCTGTTGATGGTGTCACTTTTCCCATTACTGGCAAAGGCGAAGTGGAATTGACTTTTAATGGGACTGTTATTAAACTCTGGAATGTTTTGTACTCGCCAAACTTGAGGAAAAATCTTTTGAGTGGTTCTAGATTTGACCAGGGTGGTGCAAAATTTATTGGTGAGGCTGGCAAGATAGACGTGGTCGACAAGTATGGTGATTTTCTTTTCTCAGCTAAACTTCATGACGGGATTTATTATACTTTTCCTAAAATAATCAAAAACAAGCATAATGTTAAATCGAATGGGGGGCAGAATTCTAATGATAATATAAATGATAATGCTGAAATTTCAGCTTCTCCTGTTGTAAAGCCTGTTAATATAAAAAACTTTGATACCTGGCATCTACGTTTCGATCATCTAAGCCAGGGGTTGATCCAGGTTTTAATTTTTGGGTCCCTTTTTTGTGAAAAACAAAATATTTTTGTGAAATTTTTATTTATTTTTGTGAAATATAAAATATTTTTGTGAAAAAGTAAAATATTGTGTAAAATCTTCCGTTTTTACAATCACTTTATGTAATGTTTAATATCAAGTTAATAGAGTTTCGTTGAGCCAAATTAAGCCATTAATTAAAAATAATACTGTAAATATGAAAACATTTAATAAAAGGATCATTTTTATAAAACAAAATCTTGTGAAGGGACTCATTTTATAAATTTGAATTTTGTGAAGGGTCCCTTTTTATGGATTTGAATTTTGTGAAGGGTCCCTTTTTATGAATTTGAATTTTGTGAAGGGTCCCTTTTTACTATGTGGAATTTTGTGAAGGGGCCGCAAAAGGGACCCAAATTTTGCCTGGATCGACCCCTGATCTAAGCCCTGATTTAATTTTCAATACCATTCGTAATTCTGCTGTTAAAGGTCTGCCTAATTTAAAATCAGTTGACAATTTTTTTTGTGATCCCTGTCATGTGAGTAAGCAAAATCGCATTTCTTTCAAACCTTTAAGTCATTCTTCTTCCAAAAAACCTTTAGATCGACTTTTTATGGATACTTGGGGTCCAGTTAAAATTCCTGGAAAAAAAAGGTGAACGTTTCTTTTTGTCAATAATAGATGATTTTTCTGGTAGATCATCCGTTTACCCTATCCAGGAAAAATCTATGTGTTTTGAGGTCTTTAGGAGACATGTTTTAAGGGCCGAAAGGTTTTTAGGAACCAAGTTAAAGTCGATCAGAACGGACAATGGTAAAGAGTTTGATAATGACGCTTTTAAGGTTTTTTGTAGAGAGAATGCATACTTGCCAACTTTTCCGGTTTTCCCGGAAGACTTCCGGTTTTTTAACGTATTTTCCGGTCTTCCGGACAGATGAAGAAATCTTCCGTTTTTAAAAAAGTCGCAGATATTGTTCGTTTTAAAAAGAAAACCCAAATATTCTACGAAAACTCCTTATTCCCAATCTTTTTCCATCCATCACATAAATGTCAATATTCATTTCAAACTTGCTTTATGAGATTCTAGAATATGTATAGAAATAGAATTGTTAAATATTTTTTGCTGATGTATTTATTTTTCACCCCCCCCCCCTTTTATTTATTTCCAACTAATGATCAGCAATCAAATGTTCTGCAGAAGTCTTATGTTTCCTAATCTTTATCCATCTGCAACATAATTGATAATATTAATTTTAAACTTCTTTCATTAGATTCTAGAAGTAGAGTTGAAAGAGTTTAATATTCCTTACTCTGTAATTATTTTTGTATCCCCCCCCCCCTTTCCCCAGATTGTGATCAATGATCAATTCTAGAAACAATAAAGCAATGGAAGTGCTCAATATTTTTCATGTATGTAATTATTTTTAGATCTTTATTGCTGAATTTAATGAATGTTTATTTTTCCTCAATTAAATTAAATATTTGTATGTCATATTTATAACAAATGTGTAAACATGGGTAAAAAAATTAAGAATAATTTTTTCAGGTAGGAAAATTTTTTCCAAATCAATTTAAGAAAATTAATACTTAGTTGGTTTTATGCATGTTTGAAACTGATGATTAGCTACGGCTACTTTTTTTTTATATGTATGATTAATGTACATACACAAAAATCATATTCTATTTATTTAAAAAATTAGTTATACTTTAAACTTAACTAAGTTTTTTGTCTATTGTTAAATAAATTTCTTACAGATTCTGTTTTGTAGATAATTTATATGTTGAAGAGGAATAACTTCATTTAAAACTTTTATATATTTAGTATAATCAGTCTATAGTAAAACGTTTTTATAGATTGCTTCTAAATATTAAAACTGTAAAACTATTTTTTTTTTTTTATTATTATTATTATGATTTTTTTTTTTTTTTCCTATTTGACGTAATAAACAAGTAAAAAAAAAAATCTTCCCTTTTTTTATTAAAATTGGTTGGCAAGTATGAGAATGGAATAAATCATGAGCTGACCAATTTTTACACGCCAGAAGAAAATGGAGTTTGTGAGCGGTTCAACCAAACAATCATGAACTGTGTTCGAGCTATGTTAAAATCCAGTGGCTTATCTGATGATTTCTGGCCTGAAGTTTGTTTACACTTTAATTATACATGGAACCGCATTTGTCACGGTGGGAACTCTAAAACTCCATTTGAACTGTACTCTGGAAATAAACCTGTCCGGCACTTGAGGCCTTTTGGTACTCTTACATATGTCGGTGTCCCAAAGGTCAGGCGCAAACATAAGTTAGACTCCAAATCTAAACATGGAATCCTTGTGGGTTATGCCTTGCGTACTCGTGGTTACAGGGTCTGGTTAAAAGACGAGAAGAAGGTTGTGGAAACCATTAATGTTTCTTTTGTTGAAAGCGGTGATGTTTTACGCAGTGGAGCGGTGATGGGCGACTCTTCTTTTGAGTTGGTGCTTGTCCCAGAGGAACAACCACGGCCCGTTGACCGGTACCATCTTCCTGGTCCGGAGCCTGGTACCTCTGGTGCCTTGCCCAGCGAGATTGAGGGTGTCGTCCCAGCGGTCTCTCCTGTTACTCCTGCTCCTCAAATTACCCCCCACACTACTTCTCCTAACTGGATGACCAATCCCATATGGTACCGGAAGGTTGTACCTCGTCCTAAGGGGAAAAAGGTCGATATTTACTATTATCCTGATAGAGAGGGTAAAAAGTGTTGTCTAAGGTCACCTAATGATGTCGAAAATTTTTGTAATTCAAATAGTATTGATTTTAACCCTGCTGATTTTGATTTTTCTAATTTTAATAATTTTTCTGGTGTTGTTAATCCTAGTGTTATACCTTCCGCGTCCAGCACGACTAGTTGACTAGATGTGGTGGTCCTGAGAACGTATAAACAGGCTTTAAAATCTGCTCAGTCTGAAAAGTGGCATGAGGCTATGCTGGAGGAATTGGAATGCATGTCCACAAGAGGAGTCTGGCATCTTGTGAAACTCCCTGAGAACAAAACTGCGTTGGGAAACCGCTGGGTCTACACAGTAAAGCGTGACGAGTCTGGCAACATTGTCAGATACAAGGCCAGGTTAGTCGCGCAAGGTTTCAACCAGGTCCAGGGTGAATCCTATGATGAGACCTTCTCGCCAGTGATAAATTTTTCTGTTGTTCGATTTTTTTTCTCCCTTTTAGTCTCATACTGCGGCTGGTTTAATGTACAGTGCGATGTTAAGTGTGCCTATCTGTATGCTCCCTTGAAGGATGAGATCTACATGAGGCAACCAGTCGGTTTTGCTGAAAAAGGTAGAGAAGACTGGGTCTGTAAACTGGATAGAGCACTGTACGGTTTACATCAATCAGGTAGATTGTGGTTTTATGAATTAAATAAAGTATTGTTGGAACTTGGTTTTAATAAGTTTGAAAATTGTAACTGTGCATATTCGTATTATGATTTTTCTGTTTTATTGGTTTATGTTGACGACATCGTTGTTTTTGCTAGGACTGAATCTCAAGCTAATGATATTTTAAGTTTATTGAAATCAAAGTTTGATTTGAAAATTTTGGGTATCACTCGCAAGTTGTTAGGTGTGGAGTTTGAGTATGCTGATACAGGGGTTTTGATCCATCAAAATCAATACATTGATGAGGTTAATAAAAGATTTCAAAATCATCGTGTACCTATCTCCTCCTTGCCTATTGTGAAGGGTATCCAGTTTTCGAAAAGTGATTGTCCTATTATTCAAGCAGACATCGATGAGGCTTCTCATTTTCCTTACAGAAATCTTTTAGGTTGTATCTCTTTTATTTCAAATCGCACAAGACCTGATATAGCATATGCCACTAACATTTTCTCACAGTTCCAACAAAATCCAGGCATTAAACATTGGCAGGGTCTACTTAAACTTCTTGGATACATAAAATCTACCAGTCAATATAAGCTCCATCTTAAATGCGCACAAATTAAGTTAATTTCTTATTCTGATGCTGATTTCGCTGCTAATAGGGACGATTATGTTTCTATGGGTGGCCAGTTGATTCTCTTGGATAGTGCTGCTGTTTCGTGGCGTACTATTAAGCAAAAAGGGATTACCATTTCAACAATGGAATCAGAATTAGTGTCCATGTGTGATTGTGTTCGTGAGCAGGACTGGTTTTATAATATTTTGTGTGAATGTTCTGGCTTAAATCTTATAGAAAATAATTTTGATATACCCACTTTATATGCTGACAATCAGGCTGCCATACGTTTTACAAAGTCCAGAATTGAGAACTTCCACATGTTAATATTAAACTATTTTTTATAAGGGATTGGTTTGATGAGGGCAAATTTCATATTGAGTATATTTCCTCTAAATTAAATCTTGCCGACCCGTTTACGAAGCTGTTGACAAAAAATGATTTATTGAAATTTATAAAAGTAATCTTTGTATAGAATTCTAGTGTTTGATTCAATTTTTCACTTTGCAGATGTTTTTCATGATTTTGTCTTCATGGTGTGAATGTGCGTATGAAATCACGAGGCGCCTTGTGTACTTGTTCATTTGTATATATATTCATGTTTCATAATTTTCTTTCATATTGTATATATATTCATCATACTTATTCTTGTATATAAATTGAATTGAATAATCTATATTGTATATAATGTATGTTTCATATCATCTTTTCCTTTAGTATATCTGCATGGTGGAGAATTATATTTCATTACTTGAAAATCTAAAATTTGTCAATGATGTTCTTCGTATTAACTAGTTTATGGTATCATACTTCCTTTTATGGACTATGGAGATCTCATGGTATTTTGTTAATTAAATTATATATATTGTTTTTTTATATGCTGCGGTGGGGGGCATTGATGGATATCAATTGTCCTCGTATATAAAAAATTGTTAGAGCTTCATAAATATAAGTGTTTATTTTTCAAAATAACTTTTGGCTTACCTTTTTCTTTAAGCTTTTAATATTTTTATTTGTTTTCCTTACTTAAAAGCCGGTCTGCCATCTTTTCCTGCACCACGCCTCAATGATGGATGTTTGTTTACATCCTTGCTGTTGCCAATCTCGATCTGCATAACTTTTCCTGTTTTGACTGTTGCCACTTTTGTTGAAATAGTTATAGTAAATTATATTTCGGTTACGATCGTTGAGTGGCAATAGCGATATGTTGTTTATATGCAGATTCTTGGCTTTCAGTTAGTATAAATAGATTGCGGCGTGTGTGTTAGTGGCAGTCGTCAGCAGTGATTAGCCTGTCTTCAATTAGACATGAGATAGTGACAGCTTTAAATAAGTAAAACAGCTTTAAGCTGTTGGCGAGCTAAGTACCCGCAAGTGTGCTTTTAGCATGTCACGGCAAAGCTTACGTTTTGTTTGGCTGTTGCGTTTTATATTTTTGATAGCAAATGTTGAAACTTTTCTTTGTTAAAGTTTTTTGTTTAAAAGTTTGTTCCTTGTTAAAAGGATAAAGTCTTTCGTCGTTCGAAAGTTAAAACAAAATTGATAATCGACCTTTTGAGATGAGGCTGTTAAATTTGCTAGTTTGTTTAATATTAAATTTGTTTAGTGACCTTTTAGGTCACATTTGTTCAAGTTTGAAAATTGTTTTTTTTTTTGAGTCAAAATTTCTACTTAAAGCTGCTGATATGCAATAGTGATTTAACTGAGTTAAAGAGTTAGTTAAATATAATAGTGTTTTTTTTCTGTGCAAGCCATGATATGCAAATCTTCAATTGTGTATTCTTGTGTCTGTGATCAGCTTAGTAATAGTGGAAGTGAAGTTCACCATCCTTTTTTCCCGCTGATCAACTGGGCGATCGCGGATGCTTTGTTAAACAACGAATTGTGATTGTGCTTCATTTGTGGTTTGTTCTTCAACTTTATAAATAAGGTAATATAAAATCTGTTATACTTTAAAAAATGTTCTTGATATATTTTTTGTTTTATTAAATAAAATTTGTTCTTGTTTAAAAAACTTTTGTATTTGATGTGTTATCTAGTTTTAACACACTGGTCAAGTCATTACAATTGAAACCCTTAAAAACCTAATTAAGTTTCTACTGCATATTATCTGCTTAATAAAATTGATTAATAGATAAGACCTTTAGTCTATGTCATATTTCGTACTTTTTGGCAAGAGAGTCAATGAATTCTCGAGAAAGGCTACCAGTTTAAGATCTTTAGCTTTTTTTCTACTTAATTCAGCTAAAATTCTTGTTTTTTTTTTTTTTTTAAAGAATGTGTGCTGAAATTCATGTACCATATATTTCCGTGTATAAGCCGAGAATTTTCGGAAATTTTTCGGAAGCTGAATTATGATGGTCGGCTTATACACGGATCCACATTTCTAGCAAAAAACGTATGTTAGAAACGATGATTGAATACATATATTTTAAGCTTAAAAACTATGTATAAAGTAAAATAGTGATATTAAACCTTATTTTTAAATAATTATCACACATAAACTCTTAAATTAGCAATTTTAAATTTATTTCTAGAGCAGCTCGATGTAATCACGTGTTTCTTTTTTTTTTTTTTTTTTTATTATGAAGCACTTTTCGCGAAAGTTCACATTTCCGGCCATTTTTGTTTTTCTGTTTTAAAGATAGATGGCAGCACCAAACAATTTTCTCTACCTACCATGAATGATTTCAATTCTATTTATTTTATTTATTTATTTATTTTTTTTTTTTTTTTTTAGCTTATTTTAATACAGGATTTTTGTGAAATTTTCTAGTTCTTTATTTTATTTTATGTTTCAGCGTATAAGATTTCTAGCAATAGTATAAAGAAACATTTCCAAATCGAAATGCATATAATCTAATTCCTATATTTTATTTATAATTTCTGTTTTGCTTTTCTGCCGATAGATGGCTGTACCAATCAATTTTTACTTGAGCGATTCAGAAAAATATAAATAACGAGAGTGATTTACCACATTGAGTGATTTGCCGTAGTGAACCACTACGGCAATAATAAAATAAGTGAAACTTTAATCTCAGCCAATAACCTCTTACTAAATAACTCATACTTCTCCTTCAATAAAGATATCTACAAACAAACGAAAGGCGTGCCTGTGGGGTCCCCCATATCAGGCGCCATTGCAGAAATTAAACTCAGACATTTCGAAATATCCACTCACGATATCATTAAAAACTGTAAAACATGGTTACGTTACGTGGATGACGTGTTCGCCGTCATCCCAAACAACATCGACCCACATGCTCTACTAAACAAATTAAACACCCTAGATAATAATATTAAATTTACTCTCGATATCGAAACAAACAATAGCCTTAATTTTCTTGACGTCAAAATCATTACAAATCGCGATAATAGCCTTGATACTACAGTCTATAGAAAACCAACTAATAATAACGAAATTATTCACAACAAATGTAAAACCCCGCTCCAATACAAAACCGCCGCCATACGCTCATACATAGATTGCGCCATCCTAATCTGCTCTAATAAAAATCTACTCAACACTGAAATAAAATTCATAAAAAACATAGCAAAAGGTGCAGGATACAGCAACTCTATGATTCAAAAACTCTATAAAAAGCGCTTAAAAACTTTCAACAAAATTAACGACGCTCAAAAAATAAAACCCAAGTTCACCACCTCCATTCCATTCTGCAATGGCATAGCAAACAAAATTAAAAACGAAGGTTCCAAACATAACATACACATACCCATTAAACCCAATAAGAACATTATTCAAAGAATCCGAAATGAAAAAGACCTCATTGACCCTAAAGAAACATCGGGAATATACAAAATCACTTTCGATCTAGAAAATAACAATAAACCTGCAACCTACATCGGAATGATGAAAAGAAAAATCAAGGACAGAGAAATGGAACATATTAACGATCTAAAATACAATAGAAGCTCCACCGCCTTATCACGCACACATAAAACTAACCCCATAATAACTAATACCCTAAAAACCGTTAAAATAGCTCCCTACAACTCTCACAACTACGCCATGAAACGCGAAGCTTTAGAGATATTGACCTCTAACACAGCAGTAAATGAGAGAGAGCATAGCATCATAGCAGATGACTGGCAACAGGTGATAAAAACGTACCGACGGAAAAATGACGTAAGCAAGAGGGAAAGTGATGTGGAAGAAGATGAAGACATGTTTCAATAGTGCAGCAAAGACAACATCTGAGGACGACTACGATTGTAGTCGAAATATATAATAATTAAAGCTGCTAAAAATGAAGGATTGTTAAAGGTATTTAATGTTTTTTAAAGTTAATTCGTCCTTCTTAAGCTTTTCAAATATTTATAACGAGAGTGATTTTGAAAATTAATCGAAAATTATTGAAAACAACAAAATTTCTACTGAAAATTTAATTGCTGCATTAGATAATAAAATAAAAAGATTGAAACAAAGAAACTTTATAACTGAACATGAGTTAATGTCATTGCAATTGCACAGAAACCTAAATCAAAGCAAAAAACATTACTAGAAATGTTTAAAGATTTTTATAACAAAAATATGAATTTATATTGTTTTTTAATAACATATTTTAAAAGTAAATTATTTGTGTAAATAGACTGTATGATATTATTAAACTAAATATAACAATATTTTACTCAAACTTAACTTAAAATATATTCTCTAAGGTAAGTAATAAGACATTTTATTTCTTTAAGCATGGCGATTTCTTTGCTGATTTGAGTTCAAAATATGCCCGCGTTCCGTTGTAACAAAACAAAAATGCTTTTAATTTACATTTAGATTATATTGAAAGTTTTATAGATTGGCAATATTTTTGCCGTTTTGGCGATATACTCGAACTTTAAAAGAATATTTTTTCAATTCGGCTTATACACGGGTTTTCAATTTTGGGCAAATTTCTGCAGGGAAAAACGTATACTCGGCTTATATTCGGAAATATACGGTATTCAAAATTTAAAGTTTCAAGAAAGATTTGAAAATAAAGAATTTTGTTTAATTTCAAGACTTAATAAGTATCCTTCCCTTTAATTTAAATTTTTACGCTGGCTTTAATTTAGGACGAATTAACGTGTCATACAAATATAATCTACTCATTAAAAAATAAATAATTTAAAAATTGCAATACAGATATTAATATTGTAAACGCACATAATAAAATTTAATGAAAGAAACTAACATATTATTCTTTAAATACAGGTTACTATTGGGAGTACAAATTAATTCGGTCCGTTTTCAATAGATGGCTCTGGCTGATTTGTTTACTGAATAATGATAGATGTTTTTGGCATTGTTAGAAAGGTTTGACCTTTGTCAACCATATTCAGTCAACGAAGCTTCGAGTTTCATACAACAACATTGGTTTTTTGAGCATTCAATATGTCGAGTTTTGTGCTAAAGAAACAACATTTACGGGAAGTTTTGATTTTCTTTTTTAATTGGAAGAAAAGTGCCGCTGAAGCGCATCGATCGCTTGTGGAAGTTTATGGTGAATCTGCGCCATCTGATAAATCATGTAGAGAGTGGTTTCGACGCTTCAAAAATGGTGATTTTAGTGTCGAAGACAATGAGCGCCCGGGCCAGCCGAAAAAGTTCGAAGACGCCGAATTGGAGGAATTGCTCGATCAAGATCCGTGCCAAACGCAACAAGAGCTTGCAGGATCGTTGGGAGTCACTCAGCAAGCAATTTCCGTGCGCTTAAAAAAAATGGGAATGGTTCAAAAGCAAGGAAATTGGGTCCCATACGAGTTGAAACCGTGCGACGTTGAAAAGCGATTTTTCATCAGTCGTTAAAAATTACTTGGAAACGTTGAAATGGGAGGTCCTACCCCACCCGCCGTATTCGCCAGACCTTGCTCCTTCTGATTATTGGTTGTTCCGACGGATGCATCACGATTTGGCTGGACACCGCTTCACTTCTTTCGAAGAAATTCAAGAATGGCTCGATTCATGGTTTGCGTCCAGAGAGGACTCATTTTTCAGAGATGGAATCCGAAAATTGCCAGAAAGGTGGACAAAAGTTGTGGCTACCGATGGACAATACTTTGAATAACATGTTTTTTCATTTTGATAATAAATAAAATGTTTTTTTAACGAAAAAAAACGGACCGAATTAATTTGTACTCCCAATAATATATTAAAAAAATGGATAAATTTTTTTATTTGTCTGGTATATGTGTAATAAAAGTCTTATAAGTATGTAATATTTAAGTCTCATAACTATGACTTTTCTTTAAAAAAAAAAAAAACCTAGAAACTTACTTTTATTTCTTGCACAGCTATCATTTTATTTCAACTATAGTCGGTTAAAATTCATAGATTACAGGTGGGTAGCAATACATAGATAAAAATATATAATTTTATTCAAAAAGTTTAAGCAAAGTTAAAATCAGAGTCATCACTTTCACTACTAGAATTACAATCAGTATCAGAATCTGAATTTATACTGAAAGAAATAGTTTCTATAACTTCTTCGATAAGTCCGTTTCCCAATATTTCTTTTCAATATTTTCCACATGTTTACAGTGTCTTTTCCATTTCTCGCTTCCAACACTTTGTATAGCTTCTGAAGCAAGTTTTTGGAGGCATGTTAAGCTCAGATCAGCTGTCACATTTCTTTCTCTTACATATCGCTTAATATCGGCCCAGACCAATTCGATTGGATTTAGGTCACAGTGATATGGTGGGAGTTGGGAGTCTCAATACATCATGGCCATAGCTTTTTAAAAGTTCATCAATACAGTATTTTTTTTTCGCGAGGTGCATTTGTACTAATTAATTCAAATAATTCAACTTTACACATTTTTTTATCATGGTTGATTTTATTGTCCTCTAACCATGAACACATTTTATCCTTTGTGGAATTTTTTGTGGGCACAGGGTTCTGTACTTTTGTGTGGTAAGCTGCATTGTCCATACATATAACTGAATTTGGCGGAATGTTTGGTAAAACTTTCTCAGTAATCCACTTTTTAAAGTTTTCAAAGTTCATCTGGCCATGGTAATCGCCAGAAGCAGATCCAGCTTTAAATATAAGGTCAGCGTTCGGAACAAATCCGAATTCTGACCCAGCATGAACCACTATCAAACGAAAGCCTGCGTGTTCTTTGACGAAATCTCCAAGTTTTTCATCAGTCCAGCATTTTTCAAAGGAAAGATTACTGTTCAACCACGTTTCATCTAAATAACAGGCATGAGAATTTTCCGCAGATTCGCAATTTTCCGCTTTTTTGTGATTTTCGTTAATTTCGCGGTTTTTTATTTTGTTAAAATCAAACTCCAATAACAATCAGTATTCAAACACTCCACGAAAAACTTTAGATTCTCAATCTTTAAGAACAGAATGATTCAATACTTCTCACTCATGTAATTTTTTTGCCCCCCCCCTTCCCCTTTTCGTGTCTAACGATCGCCGATCAAACATTCTGCGGGAAGCCTTTTATTTTTGAATATTTACCCATTCACAACAAAAATGTCAATATTAATTTTAAACTTACTTTATGATATTCTAGAACCCATAAAGAATTAGAATTGTGTTTAATATTTCTCACTCATGAACTACTTTTTACCCCCCCCCCTTTCCCCCCACTAATCAATGTTATTAAATGTTGATTGTTAGCTAATGTTTTTTTTTTTTTTTTTTTTTTTACACGTTTTATTGTGTTGATGTGTTATTCCTTTATTTTAATTTTTTACTTTAAAATATTTTGTATAGTCTTTTCTTTTGAGCATTATTTTTCATTGGAAATAAATTTTGTGAACATGTTTGTATCGTTTTCCCCGCGTGCGTTATTTTTCATTTGAAATTAATTTTATGAACATGCGTGTTTCCTCGTTTTTTAATTTTCTGCACACTCATGCCTGAAATAAACATCGAAATATTTTCATTTCTCTGAGAAAACAAAACTGCCATGTCACAATATGAGGGCGTTCAATTAAAATCTGTCGCTGATTTTGGCAACGCTTATAACGAAAGCCCGCAAGATGTAGAAATTTCCATATAGTTCCTCTTTTCCATGGAAAATTTATTCATTCCTTCACAACAAGTAATAGCCGTGTAAGTGATGGAATTTTCTTATTTGCATAAAATTCATTTACTATGTTTCGAAGAGTGCAAAGATCGAAGTTATCCAAAGTAGCATTTCGATTATCAGGACGTTTACGGTGTTTTCCAGGGGTACATAACTGACCAGGAGTGCTAACAGCTTCTTTATTTATTTTCTTTGTCGTGCTAAGTGAAACGCCAGTAGCTGCTGCAGCACGTTTTTGGGCTTGCGTAATAGGAATTAAAAGTTCTCCAGCTAGCCTCATTTTCGAAAAATTCTGTCACTATTGAGTAAATTTCTCTCTTTCGAGTGAATAGTCTTGCCTAAAAGACATTGCTATGAAAACAGCAGTTTAAAAGAATATAGAGATAGTTAATCGTAAATAGATAAATTTCATATTTAAAAAATAGATAGATAATCGTAAATAGCACTCAACGAGGCAAAAAACTCAAGTGGGGGGGTTTTGGCACGCGAAACCTAGCGACGGCCTCTGGGTTACTCCATTTACTGGAATAGGCATGTTCTTTCCGTCTCCCCCGCGGTGAAATGAACTCTACCCCCGAAGAGGTTGGGCAAAGTCTCTTCTCGTCATGAACGCACTTTACAGGAATACATGTAGAGATCTAGCAACAAAAATATATATATATTTTTTTTTTTAATTTATTATGTTTATTTATCTTGTCACCCAAAATAATGATAAAACATGCATTAATCAAGTTCAAGTGTACATGAAAAGCCTAGAAAACTCAATCTTAAAAATTGTTGTAAAAAAATTAGAAGTCCCCTACACAATTACAGGTTTTGAAACTAATATAATAGTTGAAATCCATAGATTATAGAAGTCATTAATATACTGTCAACCAGAGCAACACAATTGTGTTTACAAGGCAAATGTGTACATGTGTAATTAAACTTGTAATCAAATGAGTGATATGTTTTAATATTTAAGTAGATTTGTAAAATATCAACTGAAATAATTTGAACTATTAAAAATTTAATATATGTCTGTAAGTTCATTTCAGAAAATTATGGAGTGGAAGGCTGATTTTTTATACCAACTATGTGAAAAATAACAGAGCCGGGAATCGAACCCAGGCCTTCTGCTTTACGTGCGGATGCTCAAACCATCGAGCTGCTCTGGCTGATTACGAGCTAGGCATTTCTCACATAACATTCATTGGCAAAATCACCGAGTCTGCAAACACAGCTGTATCAAGTGACATTATTAATCATGGCACAACTTCAATAGACCATGAAATTTTCAAATTAATTTAGAAATTTATTCATCAAGCCTGAAAGTTCATTTCAGAAAATTATGGAGTGGGTGATGATAAATCAGAGATTTCATTGTTTTTAATAATATGATTCTAATGTAAATTTTCTTGTAGCTTTAATTCAAGTTAGATTATTATTGTTTTCTTTGATAATGGTGGGGGAGAAAATGATAAATCAGAGATTTCATTGTTTTTCATAACATGATTCTAGTGTAAATTTTCTTGTAGCTTTAATTCAAGTTAGATTTATATTATCTTCTTTGATAATGGTGGGGGAGAAAAGGATAAATCAGAGATTTCATTGTTTTAAATAACATGATTCTAGTGTACATTTTCTTGTAACTTTAATTCATATTAGATTATTATTATTATTATTATTATTATTTATTTATTTTTTTATTTTTTTTTTTTTTCAGGAAACAGTAAAGATAATAGTGGTCATTTTAGTGTTGAGGACACCCCTTTAAAATTGGCTGATGCTGAATGTGAAAAGTTATCTGATGAGAAGGAAATTGATCAGAAAGATATTGCTGATAAAACTTTAAATAGTGAGCTCAATCAAGAAGCAGCACAAAATTTTATCAATAATAGTAAATTTGAAAACATGGAAAGCACTTCTTCTGAAGAAATTAGAAATTCAAATAATGATGATTCAAATGAATCGCTAAATGTGTTAGAAAATGACTTTAATTCTTCAGTAGTTAATTTTCATAATAACCAGGAAACTTCGTCAGATTCTCAGTCATTTCTAAATTCTGATATGAATTCTCAACCTAGCAATACTTTTGAAAGTTATTTATCCAATGATAAAACTGTTGCCACAGGCAGTGTAAATAAACCAAATGATTTATCTTCTAATGTGCCAGCAAATAATAACTCTGATAAAGATTTACAATCTTCAGGAATCTTATCTGTAATACCTGTTGATAATCAAACTTCTGCTGTTAGCCCCATTTCAAATAATATTCTATTGAACAGTAGCAATAATAACAGCCAAGAGAAAATCAAAATTACCGGAGTGTTTACTATGGACAATCAAAGTATTAATCTTGATGCTCATAGTTCTCCCCAAACTGGTAATAATTCTGTGACTGTTGCTCCTATTAGTAGTCAGCCCACTTCAACTGCACAGATGACTAATTTCAGCCAAATGATTTCACAACTAGTGTCACAACCACCTCAAGTGACTACTCAGACTAATGCTCTTATAGAGTTGCCACATCCTAGTCTTCCGACTATCTTTATGCCCACTTTAAATCATGATGGTACTATACAGAATAATTTATATCGTTTTGTAATAAATACGCCTGTGTTTAATCATTCTCCTGTTAGTGGAATTAGTTTGCCATTACAAACTTCTGCAATTCAGAATGTTACAAGCCCATTAATTGTTACCTCTACACCTACTGTACCTCTATTGGGAAATGCTGAGAATACAACGAATGTGGAAAATTCAAATGCTACACCTGAAAGTAAGTATATTTTTGTGTCAAAACCACAATTTGGTTTTATATTGTACCGTTATTGCCTAATTTGTTATTGATTGAGAGAGAGAAAGTTTTGTGTGTAGTGATCTCTAAAAGTTTGCAATTTATATAAGTTAAAAATAACTTGAAAGTGACTAGTTGGTTATAGTTTGGAAAATTTAATCACTGCAAATAAATAATTTTTCGATCAAATATTTCTTGTCTGTAGCTCATTGAATAACTTACATAAAAAGGATATTTTTAAATAATGAAATTCAATATTTGCATACATATAAAACATTAATTTTGTACGAGTTACTTTTTATATAATGTTAAAAATATGTGAATTTGACATCCCATAGGCATGTCTAAATTATTATAATAAAATTAATTTTCATATTCGACACCTCAAATATCAGAGGACACTTAATGGATTGTCACTTAATTTAATGAACACCTTTCTTCAGTCTCTAGAGCAAGGCGAGAAATTTTTGCTTGCCAACTCGCCATTGGCAAGTATAATTTTTACTGTGGCAAGTAAAAATTTGGTCTAATTATAGATAGAATTCTTACATGATATAATGACAGAAAACATTCTTTTTATAGATTTAAATATTCAAAATCTTGCCATCTTATAACCTCATATTTAACCTTTTTTTTTTTTTCTCTTCTCGGCGTGCGAAGTCTGTGTGTGCGCTGCCCGACGATTGTCCCAGCCTGGGAAAGGAAAAATGCTTAGTGCATGCATAAAAGTTTTAATCTCTTTGACAATTTTGTTTCTTCCACTGTGATTTCTCCAAACAGAGAGAGAATAAATGAGCAAGGAGCCTGTGCTAAAGGGCAAAACTGGGAAAATTCCTTAGTGGCCAGTGGCCGGTACTGTCAGTTTCATTAGTAGCCACTTTTTTAAGTTAGTGGCCACTTTTCACATAAGACTATTTCTTTCAGACTGCAAAAAGCAATTGTCACCATTTTGCGGTATAATTACCACAAGAAAAATATGAAAATAAGAAATACATATAATAATAAAATTAACACAGGGACACTGAAATTGTAATTTGTAACTACGCTCTTTTTTAAAATCCTAAATTGCACATCCTAAATTAAAATCTGCTTAGGGCTGTAATAATAACAGCAAAAGTTTTTATCTTTCAGATAATTCAGTAGTACTTTTTCAATTTATTTAAGTGAAATAAGCTGTTCAGTTTCACAGTTCACATTGATATTTTCTAGTAAATGAATCAGCTGATTCATCATCATCACAACTTTTACATGGTCATGCTCATGTGTAAATACAGTTAGCAGTTTTATTATTTTTTCTTATTTCTAAAGACACACTCTTTTAAATGATTTTATTTCAATAGAGTAAAAATATTTCCTCTTAAAAAGTATAGATATGGAAACTTAGCTGCTTCATTAAAAATAATTTACTTAGCTGCCAAATTTGTAGCTTTAAAAATAGGGAGATTTCTACTTTAAAATGGGAAGGAAAAGGGAAGATTTCTACTCAAAAGAAAGCAAATACAAATTTTTTTGAAAAATACACATTTAAGCCAAATCAAATTTTGATACACACATTTGTCAAATATCTTAAATGGGTTAAATATACATTAAATACTATGGAGATAATAATGGGAAAAGATTGTGCTTTGCAGGATATTTGATCATTAACTGCTAGTTGAAATGGAGCGCACATGTGTGTGTGGGGGGGGGGGGGATACATCTATATACTTCTTTATAGGTTCTAGAATCGAATCAAGAAAGTTTAAAATGAATATTTTCATTTATGTTATGGATGGAGAGAGATTGTAAATCACAAGGTTTCAGTGGAGCATGTAATTGCCAATCGTTGGAGGAGGGGGTGGGGGGGGGGGGAATTACAAGAATTATGAGTAAGAGATATTAAACAATTCTACTTTACAGATTCTAGAATCTAATAAAGTAAGTTTAAAATAGATATTTATATTTTTGCAGCAAATGGAGAATGATTAGAAATTATAAAGCTTTCTATAAGCTGTGTGATCATAGATCGTTAGGGGAAGGGAAAGGGGGGGGGGTCCGAAAATTATATGAGTGAGATATATTAAAAAATTCTACTTCTTTATAGGTTGTAGAATATAATAAAGCAAGTTAAAAATGAACATTGACATTTATGCCATGGATGGAAAAAGATTGGAAATCACAAGGCTTCGATTACCTATCGTCGCTCGATTTTTAAAATCGTTTAATGATCACAAAAAGTGGCGACTTTAGTGGCGATCGATGCATAATTTTTAATCGCCATATTTTTTTATTTAGTCGCCATGTGGCCGGTGGCGACCGTTAATTTTGCCCTTTAGCCTGTGCCAGCTGCTTATTGCCCTAGAGAAGAGAAATGTGAAAGTTTGCCTATGCGATATTGGCTCATGAAAATGAGCCTGAGCCCGGTTAAAGATACTGCCTATGTTTATTTTGTTGAATAATAATCAAAAACAGTTCACATTTTCCAGTTTTTTACTGAAACGCCAAGGATTTTTGCTTATAATGATTTGTAAGTAACAATTTTATCGAAAAAGTTCTTCAGAAATGGCTATATTTCAAACTAGCCGCCTTCGGCGACCAGCTGGTTCGCGATCCCTGAAAAATCCGACTTTACGAAATTCCCGCTCGGTGGCGCCTGCGGCGCCTTTTTCCCGTATCAGGTCTAATAACAGCTTATTGATATATCGTGAAAATAGCTTATCTAAATCGCAGTAAACTCCCGTGCGGTAGCGCCTTCGGCGCTGATATTTCAAATTTCTAACTTTAGCTAAGTCCCGCTCGGGGGCGCCTGCGGCGCCTTATCCCCGTTTTAGAACTTACAACACCTTCCTCGCTCATTGGAATTTGAAATATTGAAATTTTAAAATATAGCAGCGCCATCTGGCGGTAGAAATTTCTGTAATATATTGTTCAATTCCAAATCAACAAAGCTTTCAAATGATGTATTACTTATGAAAATATTTTAATTAGTAGCTGAGATACAAAAGAAAACCTAAAAAGGAAACCTTAAAACGTGTAAATCGGGTAAAATCTCGAATAATACTTTCGATAATATAAAAGAACTTTAAAATATCTTTCGAATGATGTATTAAAAATTATATAATCATAATTAGAATTTGAAATATTGAAATTTTAAAATATTTCAGCGCCATCTGGCGGTAGAAATTTCTGTAATCTACTGTTCAATTCCAAATCAACAAAGCTTTCAAATGATGTATTACTTATGAAATTATTTTAATTAGAAGCTGGGATAAAAAAGAAAACCAAATACCTTGCCTTAAAATCTTAATATGCCAACCAATTTCAAACGCTGCAACTCTTTTTTTTTTTTTTTTGCCTTTTTTCCCTGTTCCTCAAGCCCTCCCTAATAATCGTACTCTTTCAAAAATATTCACAATCGAATTATCGGGCATTGAAACTACATACTACGAAATTTCGACTACTGCAAATACTGCAAAAAAATAAAAGAAGACAATCTTTTTCCAATAAATATGTCATTTTTTTAATTATTCATATATTTTCATGAAAATTGAACAGTAGCTTTATAATATGCTGTCTAGGCCGAATATTAATTCAAATGTAACGTGAATGAAAATTTGAAAAAAATTGAAAATTGCAATTTTTCCCCCCAGTATAAAACACATGATATCTTAATTGATTACAACCATTTCCGTTTTCATCACAGACAGTTGTCTCGTACGTGTTTTGTTTCCGATCGAGACCGCTTAGAAAATCGTCTGCCTGTTGCCAACTAAATTTCATAGTTTAGTTAATTTTAAAAAATCTAATTGACGTATCGATAAGCCGCTTGCACTCTTAGATTCGGAAAAAATTCCCCTTTCATTTGGTACCAAATTCGTAATGATCGGACTAATATTTCAATTTATTTTCCATTTTTTCTGCTTTTAACTCCGTTAAAATATCTACTTTTATGCAATCTCGGTGAATTCTGAGTCATTGAGATCGCTTTTTGATTAAGACATAGGTCTACATTTTAATTAATATCTCCGCAACTAATTAAAATTTTTAAATTCTGTTTTGACTATCCCCTCGGGCAGGCTTCTGAGCACCCGTATGTCAAATTTTGTAGTTCTGCGTTCAGTAGGGGCTGAACGTATAGATGCTCAGACAGACAGACAGACAGACATCTTCTTTTATTATTATAGATGACAACAATGAACAAGTTATACACATCGACCTTCTGTCTGATTACAAAAATAAAATGGATAAAAAAAGACATTTCTGATGTAAAAAGTTGAATAAACAAGTAAATAAGGAAGCTTAATCTTTCATAATAAAAAGATTTTTACAGGATATTGTAAGTGGTTTTTTTTTTTTCCTTTAATGACTCTTTGCATTTATGTTATCAGATATTTAAATCTTTTCCAAATCTCAAACTCAATACATTATAATGATTTTTAATTATAGATGATTATGCAGGGATGAGATTTTTCAGCTGATTTCAGCTTTTTTGTAAATTTTGCTTTTCAGCTTTTATTCAGTTTTCTCAACATTTTTTGTGATTTTTGATGTGCATTTGTTACATCAGCTAATCTAAACTTGAATGAATGCTTAATGAAGATTAAAAACTTACTTATTACTTTAATATAATAGATTTTGTCATAAAAATTCTAGTACTTCATTTCCTTTGCGTACAGTTTCAGCTTTTTTGTCTTTTTGCTAATCTCGTCCCTTTTGACACACTTTTAATATATATGATTTTAGGTACACATATTTGTAAAAGCATTTCAAATAGTTAGAAAAAATAAAAAACCCAAAATGCATAAAAAAGAATAAAAAATAACTCTATTTTTTGGCGAGAAAGACTTTTTTTTTTCGGCAAGCATAATCTGAGTTGAAATTTCGGGCCTTCTCTAGAGTATATCCTTTGAATTCTACTGATCCGTTTGCATTATTATTACTACTAGCCTTTCCCATGCGGAACATCTGTGTGACCTACGTACCTAATATGAAATGAGACCATTTCAGAAAAATCTCATAAATAAAATCACACACAGAAAAATTTCAGTTTTTATTATTATTATTTAACATAATAAAAAAGATTTAAATCTTTGATACAATTTAATTTCAACTTTAGAAAATATTTTTTTTCCACTATTGTTAAAAATTTGTAGATTTAAATTACAGTAGAAGATCTTTATAATGCAATTCTCTATATAACACAAAAATTCTTGGATATAAACAATGAATTTTGCAGTTAAGAAATACTTTCTAAAACACTGTTACTCTGTTGAGAAGTAAGTGTGATACATTTGTTTTTCTTTATCTGCTTAATTCAGAGCTTTTTAATGAGACAATTGCTGTCATTACTTTTTTTTTTTTTTTTTAATGAATGCTCTTGTATAGTTATGTATGGACTATCTTTATAAAGTAAATTTAACAATGAAAGTTATTATCCACCTAATTTCTTTTTCAAGGAATGTAATTTAAATATGTCCTACTCTGTTTTAATACGTTTCAGACATATTTGGCCATGTTTACAAGGTAAGTTTAATTATGTGTGAAATGTGATCTATAAAATGCAAAATTCTATATAACGCAAAATCTTGTGTGTTTTGATTTGCGTTTACTTCTACTGTATTATGTTGAAATTATGATTTTGATGAATAGATAAACTCTTCCAAATGTACTTTTAAATACAAGATTTTAAGCATATGTTTCAGTGCAAAAAAGTTAATATTTTTTCTTTTTTTTTTTTTCAAAGAAAATGTACGTTTTAAGTGCATTAAATTCAATTTTTGTAGTCAAAATTTGTAGCAGCTGAATTTATGATTTCATGAATTCAATCTGGGTTGAGCAGTCGGATAACACCTTATGTAACGTCACTATCATTTTGACAGAATTTAATTGTAACTGGTCCACGTTAGAAAAATATTACTTTTTTTTTTTTTTTTTTTTTTTTTTTGGGAGGGGGGGGGGGGGGGGTTATTTAGGATGAAAAAATTTCTTGTAAGTTTGGGTCAAACTTAAATTTAGCTATTACATTTTACCCGACCTTTGCAAAACTCTAAATTGATTATGAATGCCTATTTTCTTTTCAGAATCACAAAAAATTACTATACTTGTACTTACTAACTGAATGAGATATATTTATTCCAACTTTGAATTACAGACACTATTTTTCCTCCATTTCTTTTTCATGTCTTAACAAATAGGATTATAATTATTATTATTTTTTTTTTTTTTTTTTCAGAGTATTTATGTATTTTAAAAACTGTTATTTAATTAATGTTATGTATTTAAAGAACACTATAAGCTGCAAAAAATTGCTACAGTTGTTTTGGATTAAAATACTGAGCATAACTCTTCATCATGGGAAAAGTTAGGCATAAGTGCAAAAACTTACTATGCTGCACATACATTTTGCAATTTGTAGTTTTTAACTTACTTTTATTCAGTACTTTTTAATGCTAATATTACTACAAGGTTTTTTATTAATACAATTATTTTATTTTAGATGTCAAACTAGATCCTTGTAAGAATAATTCTTCAAAACAAAATGCATCAAGAAAGAAACTGAGAGACATAAATGTTAAAGCAAAAGCAAAATCAACTGTATGTAAACGTCCTTACAAGAAGCGTCTTCCTAAAAGAAAGCCTTTATCTTTATTCATGTCTTCTCTAAAATCTGGAAAAGCTACTCAAAACAAAACTTCAGTTCATTCTGTGACTGAATTTTCTTGTGATCCAGGCAGATCTTCTGCTTTTAAAGTTGTTGAGGAAATTAAGGATCGTGAGCATTGTAAAAGTCCAATGCTCTCATTATTGATGGATAAAGCCAAAGGACTGTTAGATGAAAAGCGAGGTCCTCCTTATGTTAGAATTTTTGATTGTACTAAAAAATCAATAGGAAATGGTCCTAAGTTACCGAAAGAAGAAAATCCTGATGAAAAAATACCGGAAAAATCAGAAAATGTTGAGAATGTTCAAAATCATAAATCATTGAAAAAGGTTTTTAAAGTAAAATTACAAGAAAATTATATTCGAGGTGAAGAGAATGCTTCCTTAAAGAAAGATGTGGAAAATCATCATAAAATTCAAGTGCCTGATAGAAATAATGATGTAACTTATGAAGAAAATAGTATGTGTCTTAAAAAATCTTATCATATGCATAACCAGAACAAAAGTGAAACAAATGATCCAATTTGGATGGCTCCTAAAACCAACTTCACTCTGAAAACATACGGGAAAATGCACAGAAATGAAGAGAAGAATAATCAAAACAAAAGATGTGCACAATATGATGAATCTCCAAGAAAATCTAAAAGAGCAATTAAGAAAAAAATATTTTTCAACTAAGAAATTTCCACTTTGTGAAAAGTACTGGTCCTATCCCAGTATTCATAAATCCAAGACTCAAAGTCCAGAATTTGTAATTATTAAGTTTATTTTGATAAACAGTAATGTTTGTATCATTTGATTATCCGTTGCACTCCCCCCCCCCTTTTTTTTTTCTCACCCTATTGCTAAACAGAGTTGTTATTTTTGCCAGCAAAAATCAAAATTTGTATAACTAATGATGCAGTTTATATGAAAAGGAATCAACAAATAAAATTAATTACTTTCTTGATAAAAATAAATAAACAAAAGTACAAAATAAAAAATATATTCCTTTTTTTTCTCCCTTTTACAACTCTCTTCTTCTCTTCCCCAAAAGATAGCGTAGAAACTTTTGAGCGATATCATAACTCATACATAAAAATATTGAATGACCATTTACAAGAAATGGACCAAAATATTGTTGCTTGCATACGCAATTTCAATCTTTTGCAACAAGTAAAAAATCTTATTGAGCAATTAAAAGCTTTAGATATCTTGCAGGCTGATTCAACAGCAATAGCAGATGCTTGTCATATATGGTGTAATTTGCTGAAAGATGATAATTTAAAAGAGAAATCTTTCCAAAATACATTGTTTTCAGAATAAGTAATTATAATAGTTGATGCTAATAAATGCTGGAGAAGTGTCTCAAAGTCATGTGAAATTTCCAAAGAATTTTGTGACTTAATAGCACACCTATTATATATATGTTATAGGGTTAAGATAGGTAAAGGACGTAGAATCGAAATTTCAGAGATAAATCTTTGATTGTTGCAAATTTAATGGCATCAAAGTAAAATTTATTTGAAAATGCTAATTAATAAAGTTTTTTTTATAATAGTAGGAGCAGATGGGGTAAAATGGGTGTACTTAAATATTACAACATGTTTAAAATACTAACGGTCAGTAAATTTATAGACAGATCTTTACTATGTTCCTCCAATAGTAGAGATGCTTTCTAAGAAAAGTTTCCTTTATTTAGAACTAGCAGGCTACGCCCGCTTCGCTGGTCACTGTATTTAAATGAATTTTCAGAAGAATTGAATCGTCATTTATTTTTTATATCACATTATAAATAAAAACTTAAAAAAAAAAAAACCTGCATTGAAATCGCTTTAAACCTCATTTCGGGTACCCGTTGCCTATGTCCCCCGCTCTTTCAATATTTCTCACTCATATAATTCCCCCCCCCCTCTTTTTCATCTCTAACCATCGCCAATCAAACATTCTGCGGGAAGCCTTTTATTTTTGAATATTTATTTATCCATCCACAACAAAAATGTCAATATTAATTTTAAACTTACTTTATGATATTCTAGAACCCATAAAGAATTGTGTTTAATATTTCTCACTCATGAACTACTTTTTAACCCCCCCCCCCCCTTTCCCATTTTCCACCACCAGTCAATGTTGATTGCTAGCTAATTTTTTTTTTTTTTTTTTTTTTTTTTTTACACGTGTTCTGTTGTGCTGATGTGTTATTCTTTTAGTTTAATTTGTCACTTTTAAAATATTTTGTATAGTTTTTTCCTGTGAGCATTATTTTTTCATTTGAAATAAATTTTATGAACACATTTGTATAGTAAAACAATTAAGATATATAACCTTTTACTTATCTTCACGTTACATCCTTGGTATACTAGTTTCATCTGGGGCGCCCCAGCTTGGTCACTACCTTGCTTTGGTGTTCGAAACTGTGGTCTTCTTGTTTTCTTGTTCTTTTAAAGACTTTTCGCCATTGGCGGTTAAGGATAGCACCCTCGTTGCCATTACAACTGTCAGAATTAGCTAAAATTTCAATAGACTCCCTGATCGCTGCGTATCCGTGGTTGTTGTAGTTGGCCAACTTTTTTACTTCATCAAATTTGATATTAATTTCTTCGTTTTTGTTTACTTGGGTTAAGGCTGTGGTTAATTTACCTGTTTTTATATCGTGTTTATGTTCTTTGATGCGAGTTTTTATTTTTCTCTTTGTTTTTCCTATATAACATTTTTCTTTATTTTGTTCGTTATTGTATGGTATTTTATAAATTCCTGCCGTTTCTAAAGGTTTAGTTTTATCTTTGTCACTTCTTATTAATTGAAAAATGTTAGGGTTAGGTTTTATGGGTATATTTATATTATGTTTTGCTGCAGTTTTCTTGATTTTACTAGATATTCCACGGTCATAAGGTATGGAGGTAGTATATTTAAGCTTTGGTTTTTGAAAATTATTGATTTCATTAAGAGTTTTTAATCTTTTTCTAAATAATTTATCTATTAATTTGTTAGAGTATCCTGCTTTTTGTGTGAATTGTTTTATATTTTTTATTTCATTTTTTAAAATTTTATTGTCTTTACAAATTACTATTGCACGGTTGATATGGGATTGTATAGCATTAATCTTATATTTAAAAGGGGTTTTACTATTTTTATGGATTATTTCATTACTGCTGTTAGGTTTTCTATAAACTTGTGTGGTTATTTTATTAGCATGGCGACTGATATTTACATCTAGAAAATTAAGCTGTTTATTGTTCTCTTCTTCTAAGGTGAATTTAATATTCGGATCTATTTTATTTAAAATGTTTAGGATCCCATAGAAATCCTAAACATTTTAAATAAAATAGATCCGAATATTAAATTCACCTTAGAAGAAGAGAACAATAAACAGCTTAATTTTCTAGATGTAAATATCAGTCGCCATGCTAATAAAATAACCACACAAGTTTATAGAAAACCTAACAGCAGTAATGAAATAATCCATAAAAATAGTAAAACCCCTTTTAAATATAAGATTAATGCTATACAATCCCATATCAACCGTGCAATAGTAATTTGTAAAGACAATAAAATTTTTTAAAATGAAATAAAAAATATAAAACAATTCACACAAAAAGCAGGATACTCTAACAAATTAATAGATAAATTATTTAGAAAAAGATTAAAAACTCTTAATGAAATCAATAATTTTCAAAAACCAAAGCTTAAATATACTACCTCCATACCTTATGACCGTGGAATATCTAGTAAAATCAAGAAAACTGCAGCAAAACATAATATAAATATACCCATAAAACCTAACCCTAACATTTTTCAATTAATAAGAAGTGACAAAGATAAAACTAAACCTTTAGAAACGGCAGGAATTTATAAAATACCATACAATAACGAACAAAATAAAGAAAAATGTTATATAGGAAAAACAAAGAGAAAAATAAAAACTCGCATCAAAGAACATAAACACGATATAAAAACAGGTAAATTAACCACAGCCTTAACCCAAGTAAACAAAAACGAAGAAATTAATATCAAATTTGATGAAGTAAAAAAGTTGGCCAACTACAACAACCACGGATACGCAGCGATCAGGGAGTCTATTGAAATTTTAGCTAATTCTGACAGTTGTAATGGCAACGAGGGTGCTATCCTTAACCGCCAATGGCGAAAAGTCTTTAAAAGAACAAGAAAACAAGAAGACCACAGTTTTGAACACCAAAGCAAGGTAGTGACCAAGCTGGGGCGCCCCAGATGAAACTAGTATACCAAGGATGTAACGTGAAGATAAGTAAAAGGTTATATATCTTAATTGTTTTATTAATTTAATTGCTTCATGGATAAAATGTTTCAAGTACATTTGTATAGTTTTCCCCACACGCGTTATTTTTCATTTGAAATTAATTTTATGAACACGCGTGTTTCCTCTTTTTTTAATTTTCTGCACTCTCATGCCTGTTTATACTATATTAAATAAAATATTTCTTCCGTTTTGCTTCCGCAGAGGATCAAAGTTATGATGGCATGTTTCCTGACAACTTCTAGGGGTGAATCCTAGACCGTTGCCAATTGCCTGTTGCATAGCACTGGTGCGACATAAAGCCCAACCAACCAACCGTGCACTTGTTTTGCAACAATGCTCTATGGTCTTAAGTGAATGATTCTCAAAAATGAATCAACGATTGTTTATAAATTTAATAGATGATGTATGGGAAATAAATATGCTGTTTAAAAATTGCAGCTGTTAGAACTTCAAAACTGACAATTTTTAAAAAGTTATTCATTATTCTTTAATTTTAGACTGTTTTTTGTTTAATATTTGACTCAAACTTTTTAAAAATGAAAAATTAAAATATATTTTATTAAATAATTCAGTAGAGCCCCGGTTATCTGAGCTCCGATTAACTGAGTTCCGGATCAACCAAAATAGTCCCAGAGGAAGCATGGCTTTTTACAAATAGCATAGATAATTTTTGCAAAATTTACTATGTATAATTGTATTTTATAATTTATATATGTAAGTAGGTGCCAACTTGTATGGTTCTTTTAATACCACTATTTCTTTGTAAAAAAAAATTCAATGAGTTTTAATTGCAGATATCTGCAAAAATATATTTTAAAATTTCCAGTTGAAAAAAAAAAAAAAAAAAATTCAAGTTGGCAGCTATATATACATATAATTATATTGTATTGCATTTTTAATTGATTACATTTAAATATATACTGTATATATTATTTTACTTCATTGACTGCATTTTCATCCAATTTAAACTTTACGGTATGTTTCTCCTCCGATTTACAACAGTCTGTGATCCAAGGTCTTGGTCCAAATTACCTCTGATAAGCAAGGCGCTACTGTATTAAAAAAACTCAAAATTTTTAAAAATGTATTTATTTGTTTATTTATTTTAAAAATATATCTTGTAAAATTTATACTGTCAGACAAATAATAAGAATCAGTCTGCAGCTGTGTTTTAGGACCCCCCCCCCCCCCCTCCCTTCCTCACTAATTACGCTATTCTGAGTATTATAATGTTTTAAGTAATATAGCAAGTCTCGATTTCTTACATTAGTAGTAGTTATTATTATAGGTCAAGACTCGCAGTCGCCACGTGGCGATCTAATTTGAAAAAGTGGCGACCCAAAAAAATTGCTGCAATCCCTCTTTCCCCTGACTCAAAATAATTAATTTTGTTTTCTTCTAATGCTAATCACATCTATTTTCCGTGTGGAAATGTCACACTAGGTGAAATTTATTAAATGAATAAAATTTTTGTATTTCTCTTTTAATAAGACAGAGTAAATATTCTTGCAAAACACAAGTTGTGTATGAGAAATAACATTATTTCATTAGTGTGTCATCATTATAGCCTGCTGTTTTCTGTATCGAAATGAAATTAATACTTAACTATGATAGTCCATATATTTCTCCTCATTACTAAAACTTTAAAATCTTTTTTTCTAATACTATAATTATTAATAGCATTTAAAAGTTGCATTATATGCTACTATAACTACCCTATATGTTTATAAAACTCACTCTTAAAATACTGATAAGAATAAAATCATAAACACTCAAAGGAAATTCAAAAGAGATCATATCTTCTCTCAAAAGTCGAATCATTTTTCAATGATTTGATTTCTCAGCCAATTTTGTCTTTATCCCACCTGCTTTCATTTCAGATATTAAAAATTTTAAACTCGAGAAGTATGAAAGTTTTTAAAAAAATATTTATATTCAAACAATTTTTAAAGATTTTTTTTTTTTTTTTTTTTTTTTTTTTTAATCTGTAGAAGTGCATATTTTTTTATTATTAAAATAATACAATAAAGGTCACTATTGTGGCCACTGGCCACTTACAAAAAGTCTTGACCTGTAGTTATTATCTACATTTTAAATTAAACCAGTTCCAGTTATATAATGTATTGCATAAATCACAAAAAAAAAAAAAAAAAAAAAAAAAGAAGAAGAAATGCAATTTATTTTTAATATTTTATATATATTTATATATTAATACCCACAGCATTTTATCTGAATTCATTATAATTTGTGTAGAAATTTTTGCTTTGTTTTGAGTGATAAATGTTTAATCAAATATGGTTCTAAATCAATTATATGATGCATTTTATGAATCTCAAATAATTACTTTTTTGAAAAACTAAAATTATGTTTTTACTGTCTTTTAAAGAAGTGTATGTTTCATTTTTGTCTTATTTTATTATTATTATTTTAATACCTACAACTTTTTATCTGGCTCATTGTATATGCCTACATATTTTTCTGTTTTGTGCAATAAGTGTTTAATCAAATATGACTATAGATTTTTTTTTTTTTTTTTTTTTTGGTATATATACTTAATGAAAGAAGTTTAATATGCCGTAACATCTCGAAACCTGCCAGCATGTAAGGGTTTATGTGTTAATGTAAGAAAAATGTTTGATTTTCATTTCATATTTAAGGCTGCACATCAGTCGGATTCCCTCTTTCTTCCTTCCCATGTTATCCTATGAGATTTTTGTTGCTTCGTTTTAGAAGAATATCTCATTCAAAAAATGAAGTTTTTTGAATATTACTCTTTCAATATGTCAACTTTTAGATTAGTATATATATATATTTTTTTTTAATTAAATATTTTATTTTTTGAAGTAAATTTAACACTGTAAGTTTGGATCTCTAAAGGAAATACTTAAATTTATTTTTTCAAAAAATTGCTCTCTAAATGAAAAAAAAGTGGTATATTTAAAGAATACAGGCTGTTCACACATTTTTTAGACGATTTTATTTCGCAGTAAGAAAAAATCATTTGCATGGAGAATTTTATTTTCACAACAGTTAGATTTTTGGAAGTTTTATTTATCTTCTGATATTTATAATTTTTGTTTAGATGCAAAAATGCACTTTTAAAATGGCAGTGGATGGAAGGGTAGGTTTCCACTCTTTCCAAAGATAGTTTTTAGTGAAATCTTTATGAAAAGCATTTATCAGGAGAAAAATGGAAAAATGTTGCAACAACAGATGAATCTTGGGTCTATTTAAGTGGTTGCAATAAAAAAAGATCAATTTATTATCACAAAAGTGGAGAAAAAAAAATTTGCTACATGGCTCAAAGCATCAAAAGAGAGTTTTTCTAAAGGATTTATGATTGCCACTGGTTTTTTCATACAAGCGCAAGATAAAAGCAAAAAAATGTGACAAAAATATCAAAATCAACTCTAAATACTCTCAAAAACATATTTTAATTCCAGTTTTTAAAAATGAAAATCCAGATCTTTATCCACAATGCTATCAATCCGTTGAACTGCATCAAGACAAAACAAGCAGCCACACATCGCAATCTGCAATTGCTTTTCTAGAAAAAAAAATGGAACAAAAAACGGGAATTAAAACCATACCCTTCACTGACATTCCTGCTAAATCTTCTGATGTATCACTGTTGGATTTTTGTGTTTTTTGACTCTTAAAATCAACATTATCCAAACACGGACCTACAACGCTTTGTGGACTCTGAAAAACCGTTAAAGAGGAGTAGAAAAATATACCTCTTCCGATATTATAAAAAGCATTATTATCATAGAAATTATGATGTAGAATGTTAGTTCAGAACAAGGGCTGTCAAACTGAACAAATAAAACACGAAATATGAGTGAAATTGCTTCAGTACACTCCATCAAAATTGTCTAAAAAATGTGCGAACAGCCTCTGTACTATTCAAAAAACAGACTTTAAAAAACTTTATTTTTCAAAGAGATATCCATATAAAATGAAACAACGAAAATCCCACTGGATAACAAGAGAAGAAAAAAAGAGTGAATCTGACTGATGTACAGCCTTAAGAAAATAAATCATGTTATATTTATAACGTTATATTTAAAATGTAATTAATTTGAATGAAATTCTGACTTTCTCTTTTCTCTTGATACTTAATACTTTATTCCGATACCCTAAAAAATGTATATTTTATGGCAGAATTTAGTTGTCTGTACTATACTTTTAAGAATTAGTATGAAGTGGAAAATATTCTAATATAATCTAGACTTATCTTTTATCTTCTTATCTAATTATAATCTAGACTTATGCACACTTAACTTTTCTATCAGTTTGTATAACATAGATATATTCCAAAAATGGAAACAGTAACTAGCAAAAATTCATATGTATTGCACTAATAAAAATATTAGAAACAAGGGAAATCTCTTAAACATAAAAATATGTGAATAATTACTTTTTGGTGTGTGTGTGAGTGTAGGTGCATGTATTTATAAAAAATACACACACATGCCAAAAAAGAAAAAGAAAAAAATTGCTTGTGCCTTTTATAAGTGCCATTGTAAATTAAAAATATTAAAGTTATGAAGCAGAATGATATAGTGATGTAGAAATTTTATTGCTGATGTTATTGTATCTAATGTAAACTTAATTTAAATCTTCTGTTTGATAATTTTTATTTTTTAGTTATCTTTTAAAATACATCAATTTTAAAATAAATTTTCTTGAATTATTGATTATATTGGCTTTATAAGTCCCCCCCCCCCCCCCCCAAAAAAAAAAAAAAAAAAAAAAAAAAAAAAAAAAATTACAAACACACACATTGAATTTATTATTTGATTAAAATATCTCTATATATAAATATGCACGGTATAGACAAAAGTATATAAAGAAATACATGATGAGTTCACATAAAAATTGTAGAACTAAAATAAAAAATATTATACCTCATATATTTTAGCAAAAGTTTTGTCCCAACATCAAACATGAAACAGTGACAAGTTAAAGACAGAAAATATTAGCAGATTTTAATAATATAAGATTATCCTGTAAAAATACTTGCAGTGCATTGTAACTATAGCAAAAGATTATGATGCTATTTTTATATATCTATATTCATTTGCTTGAGAATTTGTCAATATGAAATTGAAAATTTGTCATATATTTTTTGCTCTTGAATATAGGGTTTTCAAACCAATGTAATGTCAGTTTTACAAAACATGACATATCACGTTTGGTATAACATACTGCTATCAGAATTTTAAGATATTAAATATCTGATGAAATATGAACATTTTTACTAAGTAGCCAAGTAAATAAGTAGTTAAATAAATTAAATAAAAAAGCTATAAGTAGCTAAATAAATTAAGCAATAAATAAAAACACTTACACATGCCTTTTTAATTTAGTAAAAACGCATCAGATAGTTAATATTTTTTAAAATTTCATCAGGTATTTAAATTTTAATTGCAGTATGTTATATCTAACATATTAAATTTTCTAAAAAAAAAAAAATGGCATTACATTGGTTTTAAAATTCTACATGCTATAAACAAAAAATATATAATAAAAATTTCAATTTTGCTTTTTAAAAACTTGTCTCATTATGAATATATGTACTATTCACATATAAATAAATACAAATAATTAAACAATTCATAATTATATGCTACAATACTTTCAAGCAGTATTTTTTTTCCCTGTTAAATTTGTTATTGATCTCTTTTTTGTTTTTAAAACTTTCGTTAAAATATAAGATATAACATGTTCTTTTTATGCACACATAAAACTCCAAAAAATCTTTATGTTGTATCTAGTGTGATATGTTAAGTTTTTTAAAATGGCATTACATTGGTTTTCAAAACCTACATATGCTATAAACAAAAAATAATGACCTTTTGTCTCTTTATAAATATATGTGCTATTCACGTATAATTAAATACAAATAATCATAAAATCATAGTAGTATGCTACAACACTTTTCAAGCATTTTTATATAGGGTGATACCAATTTATTTTTCCGCTAAATTTCTGACCGATTTCTCTTTTACTTTTGGAGACAAAACTTCCGTTGATGTATGAGGTATATACATAATTTTTTACCTTTTAGAAATCTCCAAGAGAGTCAGTATTTCTTTAAATATTCAACAAAAGAAAGTATAAATTTGAAAATGCCCAAATACTTTTGTCCGTACAATGCACTCTCTATGAATAGTGTTTAGCATAAGTATGGATTTCCTTATTGCATTTTTATAACAATTTAGGAAAGATAAAACATTCTATAAGTCTATTATTATTGTTTTATGTTTTACTTTATTTACTTGTTTGGGGAAATTCCTTATTTTTTACTTCATATTTTTTTATCTATTATTTTAACAAAAACTGAAAATATAACTATAAATGCATGAATATTTTAATGTTGATGTTTATTTAAAAATGTCACTAAATTTAAAAAAAAAAATCTGTCAAGTCATACCTAGTGTGGAATTTTTTTTTTTTTTTTTTTTTTTTAATACGCTAATGTTCCTATTTTAAGTTATGTAGACTTTTGTACATTGAAATGTTTATATTTGTAATATGTATCTATTTTATAGTGCTTTTTGTATAGATTCATAATTTTGCTTACAACTACTGTAATACGAATTTTGATAAACATTTTGAATATTTTATTTTTTTTTTTCATTGTCTTAGCATACATACATATATATCTATATTCTATATGGCACTATAAGATTTGCAAAATTTTAATTCTTATATGACCTCATTGAAAAAAAATGTTAAAGTGTAATGTACCCCACACCCTATTTGGGTGGTCTATAAAATTTCAATACTGTATCATAAAAAGTCCTTGAGAAATGATTAAACAAAGTTGTTAATGGATTAGTTGCAAATTAAAATGCAAGTGTATTTATATTAAATTATTTTTTAATTTGTGTATAAACCCTGAAATGTAGTTTGTCGATATGGTTTCTGCTATCCGAAAACTTATGTTCAGGCATTGAAAATTAATACAAGAAATCTTTATTTTTTGTCTTCTCATATCTCAGAGACTCATGATACAATACTGAAATTTTGTACAATAACTAGAGTATCATGTATATTTTGCTCAACAAGTTTTTTTTTTTTTTTTTTTTTTTTTTTAGGACGGAGAACTATTAGTCTCAATCTATGGAATTTTACGATACCAGTTTTACAATAGTTGGACATTTATTGAAAATATAATTGAATAATGAAAGCTATGTTATAATTTGAAAAAAAAAAAAAAAAAAAAAACTAATAGTTCTACGTTCTAAACTAAATTCTGCTTTTGCCAGAATTTCATCAAAATCGTCTCAATCTACAGATACTAATAGTCCTCCATATTAAACTAAATTATGTTTTTGCTAGAATTTCATCAAAATCGTTTTTTCTGTTTCTTTCTTTTCTCAGAAAGAAAAAGAAATGAAATGAAAATTAATAATAACACAGGTCGACGTGTAAAATTTTGATTTTATAATTTTTACTGATCTTTGTTTTTTGGTGTGCTGAAACCGAAAATGAAGCCAGTTTTTCTCTATCAAGTATAGATTTTTACCGATACAGGGTGCCTGCCTATACAATTTCTTCCATTGCTCTTCCACCAATATAATTATATAGTATGTTTCCATGATTAATTAATAATAAATGCCTATTGTTGTAATTGTGAAGCACTAGTGCGACTTAAAAGTATATCAACCAACCAACCAATTGTTATGATGGTATATGTAAGAAATTGTGTCTGTAAACACCCTGTATTGCCGAAATCATCAAATCAAATTTTGTCAACTTCATTTTTGTCGGTCTGTGTAATCAGTATCAGAACAGACAGTATCGAAAATTTTTTTTATTATTATTATTTTATTTTATTTTTTTATTTTATTTTTTTTTTTTTCAAAAAAATTTTAATGTGGCATTATAAGACAAAATTTCGTATAAATGCACTTAATGAGAATTATGGTTAGTCTCTCTCACTCTCACTCACTCACTAATTGTATACTATCAAGGTTGCAACATATTGCAGCAGTAAAGTGCGCTAGCCAAACAATCTTGAGAAGAGTGTATGAAGTTTTAGTAAAAGTTTAAATTAAATTATTTCTACTTAAGTGATGTCGCTAGTCTTTTAAAATCCTGGGATTCCTGGGTACTTTTTTCAAAAAAAAAAAGGGGGGGTCCCCACACACATGAATTTATATATTAGAGGTATAAATTAAAATTTTATCTTATTGTAGATGAAAAACAGCTTTTTATGAATTTTTAACTAGCTCTTTTTGAGATTGTCTTAAAAACTAATACTATGTAGGAGGTGGCTGCTGTTAAGAAAAGCCCCAAATTAAAGCACTAAATTAAGCAAAAAAATGGGCCCCAAATTTTAAGCTTGTGGTCTAAAAGCATTGTCTGATTATAAAATGTCACAGTTCTACCTGACTGCACAACTATCATTTCTAGATTATATAGGATATATGCTAATAAAGCTTTTACACATCCATTTATAATGGAATAATTTCATATATTGTGGTGAATATAGGCTTTCACCAGTTTATATCTTGGTACAAAAATCAAGTGAATTTGCTTGTCTGTATTTTAAGCGAATTTACCTGTCCTCAATTCCAGGTAACTACAATTTAGTGAAAAATTTATAAATTTTTCAAGGTGTTTGTGTCTTTAGACCAAGAAGTCAGTGGGGGCCCCCAAATGGATTTGTGCTTCCCCTCAATTGTAAGGTTAATCGGGCCCTGAGGGTTCCCAGCGGCGACTAAAAAGCAATTATTTGCTACTAAAATCACACTCAGGCTACTATTACAACTATTTTTGTGTAAAAGTGGCTTAAAAGCTACTGTTTTCAGGAAAATGGAGACTATTTTGAACAAAAAATTGTTTCCCGCTATTTTTTTCTGTGCCTTCACTGCCTTTTTACTTCTATTACCTGAGTACCGTAGGTACTGGGAACATTTATTGTATTCAGTCAAAAAATTCAATTTCTAGTTTTAATCTCATTTAAATTTTTTAAGGTGTTCTGTCGCAAAAAAGTAGTTTTCGGCAATTGGTCTGTTGTTAAAGGGGGGGAGGGTGAGAAAGACCTTCTGATTACTATATATCCAAAACTAATAAATGTAGAACGATGAAACTTCAGAATTGAGGCAGGTCTGGTGTACAAATGATTGATATTTCCAACTTTTGTTGAAAAATGGAAAACTGGAAGTGTGACATTGGAAACCAAAAGTGGGACTGTATGTACTGTATACGTAGGTATCCTGTATAAGTAGGTCAATTTGAGGTTCTTGTACATTCGCTGTACGAATATTTTACAAACTCACCATATTAACTCCCTTTTAGATATCCTTTCGTAGTATGAATTGTTTTCTGGTCAACGTTTGAATTTCCCATGTTTTGGTGAAAGTATCTTAGACTCAGAAATCTTTGGACAGCCCCTGCCTGCCTGGACTCGGCCAAGCTTAACGGGTTGAATGCCGGTGTTGAAAGTATCTCAAAAATGGCTCTGGTGATTTTCTTCATAATAGCTATATAAATCCCTTTTTACATCAAATTATTCTTAATTTTCCATTATTATTACAGGAAAATTAACAATCATCCTGATTAAGTAGGTCAGTTTTATATCTCAGAAATTGGTGTCTTTTAAAAAAAAAAAAAAAAAAAAAAAAAAAACGATTTTTTTTTTTTTAAATTATTATTATATATTTATTTATTTTAATCTCGCTATGAAACTCTATTTTATATGCCTTCACACATGTATCAGTTTTCTTTCACAAGAAAGTTATAAAATTTCTTAGGTCAATTTTATATCTTCTGACCGCATTATCACCAAAAACTGCTTAAATATTATATTTATATTGATTTTTTTAATCAAAGACTACTATTTGGATCAGAGTGGCTACTATTTCAGACTCAGTGGCTGCTATTTTGGCCATTATTTCCTACATTAAAAGCAACTAAAGCGACTATTTTTGAGTGTCTTTCATGCTGGGAACCCTGATCAAGATGAGCTAAATGAAGCTTTTACTGTATAACTTACTCTGCTAAATTTTTACAAAATGCTAGTCAATTAAGTTTACATTAAACTCCCAAAAAGAGAAGCACAAATTAAAGGGGATTCATTCCTGTCATTGAAACCTTTGGACAGCCACTGCCTGCCTGGACGTGCCAAGCTTAACGGGATGGATGCTGTCCGCCGGAGTGAATAAATCGCCGGATCACTGCATGATAGCTGCCTACTGCCAGACAGTAATCTAGACGCAACAGAGAATGAGCTGTGTCCGATGGCTCGTTCAGGCTTCTAACTTCAATCAAGAGAGGACCACTCTTCTGCTAGGCAACAAGGTGACATCACAAGACAGCACTGGTAAGACAGGGTTGCGACTTCTGCTTCTGGACACATAATGCTCGACTGACACACCACACCTCCAGATCGCACAAGGTAGGAAGCGCACAGACACGCTACCTGGGTGCAGAAATTTTGAAAATGTGCACACTATCGGAGAGCCAGAAGGAAAAATAAAAAAAAATAATGATAATTAAAATACTTAATTTTTGACATATATAAATATTAAACAAAATACCTTATTATTCGACTTTGTGCGTTGCAGAAGAGCTCTTTTCGGACGGGGGGCCCCTTCCGTCTTCAGTGTCGTCTGCACTTTGCGGCTGGCAGTCGTAGGTTTGATTAAAGGGGATTCATTCCTGTCATTGAAACCTTTGGACAGCCCCTGCCTGCCTGGACGTGCCAAGCTTAACGGGTTGGATGCTGTCCGCCGGAGCGAATAAATCGCCGGATCACTGCATGATAGCTGCCTACTGCCAGACAGTAATCTAGACAGTAATCAAACCTACGACTGCCAGCCGCGAAGTGCGGACAACACTGAAGACGGAAGGGGCCCCCCGTCCGAAAAGAGCTCTTCTGCAACGCACGAAGTCGAATAATAAGGTATTTTGTTTAATATTTATATATGTTTAAATGACTTCGTTTAAATCATAAAGTTATAATGTTTTAAGTCTTAATTTTTGAATTTTGGGTAGGGGGGAAACGCAGGGGGAGCCAAAATGATAAGTTGTGCACTCAGATTTATGCCGAAATGAGGAGGCCAAATAAAAAAGGGGGGGGGAGCTAAACACCAAAACTGCTGAACGACAAACGAGAGAAAAAAAAAAAAATTTAATTCTTGCCACAGGTGGTAGGAAGGAAAACTTTTCTAGCGCATAGTCTAGAGAATTGAAGTGGTTGGGCGAAAGGGGGGAATGGAACCATGCGCTAAAGGCCTAAAAGGAGAGGAAAGAGGGACCATCGCAATTTTGATCCACCACGGGGGGATGGTGCCCCGCGTTGGTAGCCCGACGACTGCTTAACGAGCACTTGACAGTGCAGCACATTTTTACGAGGACCAGACACCGCCACACCCTCGGTAAGTTGACAAAAAAAAAAAAAAAAATATATATATATATATATATTTATATGTTACAGTTAGTTGTTAATTAAGCAAACCTTCGAGGCTTCAGAGAACTGCAGGGAGGCGAAAAGAGAACAGCGGTGCTAACAGGGAGCTGGACCTGACCAAGAAAACTGACCCACTAACTGGGGTCCAGAACAGGAGAGCCTCAGGGCTAAAAAAAAAAATAAATAAATAAATAATAAAAATTGGGGGGGAGAGCCGCTCAAGCTTGGCTCCCGGTCACCTTACCCACTCAAGGGTCCGGTTCAGGAATACCAAGGGGCTCAAGAAGAAAAAAAAAAATTGGGGGGGGGAGCCGCTCAAGCTTGGCTCCCGGTCACCTTACCCACTCAAGGGTCCGGTTCAGGAATACCAAGGGGCTCAAAAAAAAAAATAAAATAAATAAAATAAAAAATGGGGGGGGGGGGGAGCCACTTAAGCTTGGCTCCCGGTCACCTTACCCACTAAAGCGTCCGGTTCGGGAATACCAAGGAGCTCAAGGGAGAGAGAAAAAAAAAAATGGAGGGGGAGAGCCGCTCAAGCTTGGCTCCCGGTCACCTTACCCACTAAAGGGTCCGGTTCAGGAATACCAAGGGGCTCGGGGGGGGGGGGGGGGGGGAAATGGGGGGAGAGCCGCTCAAGCTTGGCTCCCGGTCACCTTACCCACTTAAGGGTCCGGTTCAGGAAAACCAAGGGGCTCAAAAAAAAAAAAAGGCACCCTCGAGGAGGCGGACCCGAGGTCCTGAACAAGATACTGTTGCACTGACACCTCCCTGCATTAACCCGAATTAGCCCGCAGAAGGGGAAAAAAAAAAAAAAAAGGAGAGAGCATAGTTAATAAATAATAGTTAATTAATTATTAATTAGTAAGTTCAATTATGATTAATTTATGAAGAAAAAAAAAGATAAATTAAAATAAAATAAAATAATATAAAATAAAAATAATAAGGGGTGCATGATCAAGATTCGAATGAGACACTCGAGGCCCGATGCGAGGATTCAGCCTTTTGGATCCCTTCCTGGGATTCTGGAGTTATGGACTTCTTCTGTTCGGACCTAAGAGTGCTGATAGGTGAATCCAAAGCGGTGTGCTGAGCGGTAGTGCTAGCTTCTTGATCATACCATTCATACAAACTCATGATAAAAAAAAAAAAAAAGTTATTGTTCTTAACTGAGATAAAATAAATTAGTTAATTAAATGTTAAATAAATGAATAATAATAAAAAAAAAAAATTGGTTTAATAACCCATTTATGCGCGGTCATGAGCGTGGTGCGGACTTACAGACCAATTAAAACCGAGGACCGTTTACATTTATATGCACATTTTTTATACAATTTTTATTTTTTATAATTTTTTATACATTTTTATATTATAATAGTTTTTTATACATTTTTTATTTTTTTAATAATTTTTATTTTACAAAGATTTTTTAATATTAACATTTTTATTTTTACCGGGACTCAAGTAATATCGATGCTAGCCGCTTTAACGACAGGGTCCTCGTTCATGACCTAAAATAAACAAAAAGTGGCGGTAGCGGTAGGTGCCTCTATTGGCTGGGAGGTCCTCTTCTTCCGGTTGTTTGTTCCTCTTTTTTTTTTTCTTTCTGAAGGTTGTAGTTTCTTGTAGGTGCTGACACTGCTTATTGTTATTGTGAAATGTCGTCTATGTTGTTTGTGAGCCATCTGACTATGTGTTTTGCCTTGTTCTGTACGTGTGTGTTTTGTGCTAGCTGTTTGTACCATAGTATTTCATTTGCTTGTGTTATTTGGGCCAGATGGTGTTGATCCGTTAGAGGGCAGGCTGTTAGGTAGTGTATTGTTGTGCCTAGTGCACCACAAACGCAATCCGGGCTTCTCTTCTTAATCCGATGGAGGTAAGCCGGAAAGGCCCCATGTCCTGTGTAGATTTGTGTCAAGAGCTTGCAGCTAACCAGTGTTTTAGTGTCCACTTTTGGGAAGTATCTGTGTGTTAGCCTACCCGTGTCCCCATAGTCCCACTCGAACTGCCATTGGTCCATTGTTAATCCTCTAAGTCTTCTCTTTAAGTGGGAAATCGGTTTTTCTAGGTGGAAGTGATTGCGGTTTGTATTGTTTTCCGCTGCTGTTTTTGCCAGTTTATCTGCCTCTTCATTCCCATATATTCCTACGTGAGCTTTTACCCATTCTATTTTAAAGGTGTTATTAGATCTTCTGATTTCCGAGTGGATTTTATTAACCATATTATCTGTCGTGAATGGTTTGGAGAGGGCCTGTATGGCTGACATGCAGTCCGAGTGGATACTATATGAAATGCCCTTTGTATTTCCCCACTGCAGCTTTGAGTATTGCCAGTAGTTCGGCCTGGAAGACACTGTTGCACTTTCTTAGGGGCACTGACCATTCGTAGATTTTTTATATGTTTTCAAAGGCTACAAAGGCCGAGCCTGTAGCTCCTGATTCCAGCTTCGAACCATCCGTGTAAATTTGTATGTCATTTGCTGAAGAGCCGATTTGTGGTTCTGGTGTGTCGGCTGGGTGCTTGCGCCAAATGTTTTGCTTTGTGACATAGTCAGTGTGGTTGAACATGTTGTTGTGTAGGTTGTAGTTCTTGTGAAGTCTTGTGATTGAGCCATATGCTGCCTCGTATTGTACTTGGAGGTGTACTGGAATCAGGCCAAAGAGAACCAGAAGTGCCGATGTTGGGGCTGTTCTGTATGCCCTTACGATGGCCAGCGCAAAGTGCCTTTGGCAGCTGAGCAGTTTGTTTTTGTTCTGCTGCGTTAGGTTGTTCCCCCAGATCGGGGATGCATAGATCAGTGTCCTTTCCACTACTGTTTTGTACCAAGTTTTTACCAAGTTTGGCTTGAGTCCCCATCCCCTTGAGACCATACGTCCAAACAGATTGAAGGATTTATAGATTTTTTTTGTCTGATTCTCTATGTGGGGTTGCCATCTGAGGTTTTTGTGGATAGTTACTCCTAAATACTTCATTTTTTCTTGTGTCTCTAGCGCTGTCCCATTATAGTGTATCCCTTCTAGTTTGTGGGAGCATGCAGTCGGGAGGTTTCCTAGTCGTGGTCTGTTTAGGTATAGCAGTTCTGTTTTACTCCAGTTAATAGTTAGGTCGTTTTCTTTTGCCCATGTTCCGAATTTTTGTAATGCTGTGTTTGCAGTATTTATGAGTGTTTCTGTGTTTTTTGCTGAGATTGTCAGTATAAAGTCATCTGCGAAGGCTTGGATCTTTGTGTTGTTCCCCCAGCTATGATTGAGTGCTGTCTCAGCTATTAATAGCCAAAGGAGAGGCCCTAGGCAGCTTCCTTGCGGACAGCCTCCGAAGGTTTGTTTTGTGATTATTATTCCGTTTTCCTCCAGTGTCACATACCTGTCTTCCAGAAAGCTTACTATCCAGTTAACGAGGTATGTTGGACAGCCGGAGTTTTTGAGGTTATTTATCAGAGTCGGCCAACGAATATTGTCAAAGGCACCTTTGATGTCTATTGAAATTAGCAGTTTTGTTTCCTGTCTGTCCTGTCTTTGTTTATGTTGTCTATTAGTTTTTGTAGTGCATTTTCTGTGGAGGTGCCTTGTTTAAAGCCGAATTGATTTGGGTTCCAATAGTTTGTAATTGTCAGGTGATGGTTGATTCTGCCGTGAATAATTCTTTCTAGTATTTTGCTGATAGCTGGTAGGAGGCATATTGGCCTATAATTTTTTGGGTCTTTGGGATCCTTGCCTTCTTTGTGGAACAGAACTACTATACCCTGTTTGAATTGTTTAGGGAAATGTTCCAGCTGGAGGCATTTATTAAAAAGTGTGAGGAGGAGGTTCTGACTCACGTGGTTGATACTTTTGATTAATCTGTAGTCTACATAATCGTGACCCGGGGCTTTGTTTTGCTTTATGTGATTAATTATCCTGTTAAGTTCCTGTGAGGTAATTCTGTGCGGGCTGCCTTCGTCGAAGCGGGGGGGTAGCGTGCTTAACCTGTGTGGGGTGTGTTCATTCGTTAGGTATAACGAGTCTAAGAATTTATTTAAAGTGCGATCTACTGTGACGTGATCGTTGTTTTCTAGTATGTTGCAGAGTTTAGCAGGGGCTGACATTTTGCCTGAGGCGATTTTGTATTGAGGGCCGTAGGTATCTTTGGCGCTCTCGCAGAAAGCTACCCATGCCTTCGACCTTTCCTTTTCAATTAGTTTTTTGTAAATTGCTCGCTCTCTCTTGTACAGGATGTGTTGCTGGCTTCTAATGCTAGGGTCTGGCTGGGATTGATACCTACGGCGGAACGCCCTCACCCTATTCCTGGCTGCCTTAATCTTGTCCGTCCACCATTTCGGCTCTTTTAGTTCTGGGGATTTTCGCTGCTTGTAGCAGGTGAAGGCTAGGGATTTCACTTCATTCATGAGATCTTTCGTTATTTTGTCTAGCGTGGTTCTATCTGTTGTGCTGTTAATTTGGCCGATATACCTTTTACTTAGTTTTTTAATTTGCTTTTCGAATTTAGAGTGTTTGCCATGTTTGGTTTCTAACCTGTGACGGCGGTAGCTATGATTGCTATAATCTAGTGTGTATTTAATGAATTTGTGATCGCTGCCAGAGTGATCGTCACTCACTTCCCAGTCTTTGATGTTGTTTAGTAGTGAAGCCGTGGTGATGGTTAGGTCTGGCCAGCCCCTAAATCTGCCCGCCTGAAACGTTGGAGGTGCTCCTGGATCGTTTCTTACTAGCAGCGAGTGCTGCGCTAGGAAATCTGTCAGTTGTCTTCCCCATGTGTCTATGTCCCCGTATCCCCATTGGGTGGAGTGGGCATTGAAGTCCCCTGCCAGCAGGACACTACCCTGTGTTCTTAGTAGAATCTGATCTAGTTCTTGTAGGACCATTATGAAGTTTGAGCTAGGGGGGGCATAAGTGTTTATCAATGTAATTTTTTCCCTGACATTTTCGATTAGTATCGCGATTGCGTGTTCTGTGCTCTCTAATTCAAGCGGATTTGTGCCTACGTTAGTTATAATTGCTACTCTGTTGTTGGGTGTTTTGAAGGTTTGCCATCCCGATCCCTGGCCTGAGATCTTGCCCGAATGTTTATTTATATGGAAGTCTTGTGTAAGGGCTATATTGATTTTGTGCTGCGCTAGATATCCAAAGAGGTCTTTGGTTGCCTCTGCACTTGAGTGCAGGTTTATTTGTAACAATCTGATGGCGCATGGTCTCTTTGTGTTGTCTGTGTCCTTTTGAGTTTCTGTGTTTTGTGTTGTATCAGCAGTGGTTTCACCTTCCATGTTGGTTTCTGTAAGGTTGGTGCCTGTTCCGGCCATTGTGGTTTCTGTTGCTGTTCCTATTTTCTCCTCTTCTATACGTTGTTCTTTTCCTTGTTACGACTTGGTAACCTTCTTCATCTGTTCTTCCTTGATCGTATTCTACTTGGGGTCTTCCTTCTTCGGTATAATAAATGTGTGTTTTTCCTGACACGACATCCATTGCCTTGGTCAATGTAGTTTTACCTCCTTCAACTTCTGCCTTACGTATCGCCAGAAGCTGTCGATAAATGTAGCAGAAGCTGGAGTATGCTGTGTGGCTTGTTTCTAATCTGAATTTTTTGGCGTGGGCTGCCTGATTGTTGTACACTGTGCAGGGGTAACAACATGTCTTTCCAGATGTACACTCTGCCGTTTTATGTGTTCCGGCACAGCGCGCACATCGTGTTTCCCACCTGCACATCTGCGCCGTATGGTCATAACTCTTATCTGTCAAAGAAGGAGATGCCAAATGTTTAATTAATAAAAAGTAATCTCTTTAAAATAAATAATCTTGACTTGCAGAGTTTAAACTATTGAGCAGATGAAAAACGTAACTAAGTTAATTTGAAGCATAAATAAAAGTGTTCTTGAAATAAAGACGATTCATATTACAACAAACAAAAGTTTATTGATGATTCAAAACAGATATTATGAATAAAATATTAGCACTTCAAAAACAACATTACTTGTAACATCAGCTGGAGATCACATGTATCAAAACAACTTTTTCACAAAAGAGAAACATATCTATTGAAGGCTTGTCAAACACATAGCAAAATTTACTTTATTCTTTATAGAAGATTAAATTTAGAACACAATTGCCGTTCACTGTTTAAAATTAAGAGACAAGCTCCTAAAGAAAAGGAAATGAAGCACCCACATTGTGTAAAACGATCTATTTATATATGCCAGACAAATTAATATGCATAAGCATAACGTTAATCAAACAGTTAAATCAATTGAAGCCATAAAAAAACATGACTGGTCAAAACAGAATGACGTCATCGTCACACGAACGGAAATGAACGAAAACAATTAGTTATGAATTTTTGCTTAGTGAAGTGAATGTGAAAGTTTGTTTACATTTTATGCCACGGAAGCTAATTTACTGAAGACTATAAAAATAAGTGATTTTTGATTAAATGACAGGAAGATAAATTCAATGAAATTAAAAGTTAAGTAAGTTATCAAAAATATTTTAATAAAAGTCTTTTCAAAAATTATTTATAATTTAATTTATATAATAGAACATTGTGTTTTAATATAACTTAATTAATGAAATATTGATCTAAATAAATGTTATAAAGTTTAATATATAATAAATTATTTAAACCAAGACAATAAATGGCAAGAACTTTTATAGAAAATCCTATAGCTGTTATTCCTAACAAATCCCCCCCTCTTGTCATTTATAATCTCAACATTTATAAGAGGTAAGGAATAAAACAAACAGCTTAAATTATGCCTTAGGCACAAAAAGTTCCCAAAAAAAAAAAAAAAAATCTCTAAAACAAGCCCTCAAAAAAAAAACAGATTTTTTTTTTTTTAACAACAAAAGTATCCGATATATACACAGGTATACAAACCAGGAAAATAATGACCACATCATTTAGCTTTAAAGTTCAATAATTACATTCTCTAACTGCAAAAAAAATATATTATATATATGTTACCGCTAAAGTGCAGAAATCAGTTAATCTGCAGATTAGCTAGGTAATCTGCACATTAACTAGGGCGATCCGTTAGAGTGAGAAAAATTGTTTCATTTCTCAAATTACCCAGGTAATCTGCGAATTACCTAGATAATCTGCACATTACCTACTAGGCACTCGTTAAAGTGAAAATAAGATATCTGGTGTTGTAATTTTATAGCATGCTGTGTTGTATTTGTTTTTTTTCATTCGGGGGGAAAAAAATTAGTTTTCTTTCCTTTTCTTTCTTTCTTTTCTTATTTTAATCTGTATGTGTTTTAATTTTTATGTCTTCTAAAGTTATATTTGTTTTAATTTTTTTACTTATTTCATCTTTTTTATTCTGTCAATATAAGTTTGAAGATGTTATGAATTTTTAATATGAAATATAATAACTTTAATAGCTTTCAATAAATTCTATTTTATAAATGAATGTTTGAATTGTTATACAGTAACGATTTCTTTTCAAAATAAAAATATTTAACCATTTAAATTAAAAAAAAAAAAGTTTTATTAACTACTTACATATCTATTACTATTTTTTTTTTTTAAAGTTATGCACCAATTTTTAATTCGATAAAGAAATATTAAATTAGACAATTCAGAAGCATTATTTAAGAAGTACTTCAAATAATTAAAACTGCTTTAATAATTTTTAGACCGCAGGAAAATTAAAATGACTGTTTTCAAATGCTTTATTAAACTATATTATGCAGCATACATATTACAACAACAAGTACAAGTTTAGAAAATACATTAATTTTACAAAAAAAAAAAAAAAAAAAAAAAAAAACTTTATTGACACATTTTATGTGATAAACTACAACGAAATTATCTGAAAAAGCGAACAAAATAAAAATAAAAATGTAATCATGATATATAAAATATATAAAGGAAACTTGAAATTGAAAGAAACAACAGTAAAATGTAATGAAATGCTAAAAAATGCATAAAAATTTCATATTAAGTATTTATTAAAGAAAGCCATAATATTGAATGCCATATTTTTCAGAGTTAAAAATTAAAACTTTTTTTTTCAGTAAGTAATAGTAATTTAAATCAATTTTTAAATAAATTAGTTTTAAAAAGTTGTGTTTTATTAGTTTTATTTCGGGAGGAAATAATTACTGTGTTGTAAATTTTAATATTCATAATTCAAAACGAAGTTTCAGGAGATAGAGCGTTTAGATTAAGATTAGATTTCAATAATAAAATGCAGTGCAGACCCTTATCAAACTTATATTGACAGAATTAAAAAAGAGAAGAAATAAAATCAAAATTAAAACAATTATAACTTACTTGTTACTTTAAGTTTTGTGTTGGTCATGATAAGAAACCTATAATAATGCATGTCTTCGATGCTCCAAGTTTTGCGTTTACCAACCAATTATCATAGCGGAAGCGGAGCGAAAAGGATGAAAGTTTAGGTTTGTATTTGAAGGTTATTCGCGTATCTGTATCACATGACTGTTTGACGTCATAGTGAATGTAAAAAAACTAAGGCTCGAAACAAACATTTGAACTTTAACGACACAGAAGCCGCTAATCTGCAGATTACCTAGTTAAAATGCGGAAAACTTTTGATTTCACACTTTAACGGGTCATTTTAGTTAATCTGCATATTAGCTAGGTAATCTGCACATTAACGGATTTCGAGCTTTAACGGTAACATATATATAAATTAAATACAAAACAATTCACAGAAAGTTACATTCACTCGCACATGCTGGGGCCCCAGTCTATCAAACACTCATACAGAAAGAACTTTTCAAAAAAAAAATTAGAAAAATATATAAAGAATGTACAAACAAACAAAATATTTAACTCCAGGCATTGAATGGGACCTAATGACATTTCCAATTCAAACATAATAAAACTAGGACTTACAAAATTAAAAAGTTTAACATGCCCGTGAACAGATCCTTTTGAAAATATAAATCTCCCAAAAACAAACCAGAGAGACATCTGACAAATTACAATGGCACCCTCTACGAGACGTTACCGAGGGCTGTTCTGCCTCACTAAAATCTATCTCTCAAAAGACATATCCTCAATTAGATGGGAAAGTTAATTATTCAATACCTGGAAAAACTCAAAAAAAGTATATATTAAATACAAGAATTTTATAAAACAATGTACTAACAATTCTGTAAAACAATGTACAAACAATAAATTCCTTAAAACAATGTACTAAACCATAAATTATTTAAAAAAATGTACTAACAATAAATTACAATATTATTTTTTATGTACAAAAAGATTCATAATAAACTTTTCAAGATCGTTTCTGGACTGGGGTTTTGTGAAAGGATCACTAAGGTTAGATTTACTTTTAATGTATTTAAGATCAAATAATTGTTTATAAACCAAATCTCTAACAAAAAATAACTTTACATCTATATGTTTGCTTCTATAGTTCTCTATTGGAGATTTTACAAAGTCTATAGTGGCCATATTGTCAACAAATAATATTGATTTTTCCTTTTGACCAAAAACTAAATTTTTATGATAACATTCTTCAAGGATTCTATCAAACCATATTAACTCTTTAGAGGCTTCAGTCATTGCCACGAACTCAGCTTCCATTGTGGAAAGACTGACGCTCTTTTCCTTAAAAGTTCTCCATTCAATTGGAGACCTACCTAAAAGAATTAACTGTCCCCCCATAGAAGTTCTGTCATCACGGTTTGCAGCAAAATCTGCATCAGAATAAACTAGGAATTGAATATTATTGCAAGTTAAGTCCAATTTTAATTCACAAGTACTATTGACATATCCAAGTAGTTTTAAGAGACCATTCCAATGATTAAGTCCAGGATCTGACTGAAACTGACTAAAAATATTAGTAGCATAACTTATATCTGGACGAGTTCTGTTAGCAAGAAAAGACAAACATCCTAAAATATTTCTATAGGGGTAATTTAACATTTCTTTAAGTTCATCATTTGTTTTAGGAGAATCTCTCTTAGAATAAACTGAAGTTTTACATATAGGAAGTGAAGAAATAGGGAAATTAAAATTTTTATACCTTTCACATACTTCTTTAATATAACTCTCTTGATGTATGTAAAGTTTCCCATCAACTTCCATAAACTCAACTCCTAGCAATATTTTAGTTTTACCTAAGACTTTAATATCAACTTTAACAATTTATCTGAAATTTCTTTACATTTACAAAATAAAACAAAATCATCAACATATAAAATTAGAACTGCATTTGAATCAAATATGTACACACAATTACAACTCTCCAACTTTACAAAACCAATATTTAACAAAACCTTATGGATTTCATAAAACCATTCCCTGCCACTCTGATGCAGGCCATATAACGCTTTATTCAATTTACAAACTCTATTTTCTTGACCTTTAACTACAAAACCTGGAGGTTGTAACATGTAAACATCTCTATTCAAACTAGCATAAAGATATGCACCAGTCACGTCACATTGGGTATGAATCCATTTATTATAAGAAACAAGAAGAGAAAAGAAAAATCTAACTAAACTAAAATTGACAACAGGGGAAAAAGTTTCATCAAAAGATTCACCCTTTATTTGAGTGTAACCCTGTGCCACTAAACGAGCTTTAAATCTAACAATTTTTCCAGTCTCATCCTTTTTTTACTGTATATAGCCAACGACAACCTACTGGATTGACATCTTTATGAGGATCAACCAAATTCCAGACCTGTCTAGCTTTCATAGTATCCATTTCACTCTCCATAGCACTTAACCAGTCAGGATAATTATTCGACTTTAATGCTTGTTTGTAAGTTTTAGGAATAGACACTTTATCTAGTCAGCTAGACTCGCTTAATTGGGATACAATCTCCTCATTATCCACTTCATCAAGATCAGAAACAGGACCCTCATAATCATTTTCACCTCGAAAATCAAATAATTCAGGTTCAAATAAAAGTTTATTTTTATCACAGTAAGTTTGCACTTCATTTAATGAACGCAAACGCTGTGTTTTTCCTTCCTGAAAATAATAAATGTCTCTTCTGGAATGATCACTACGCATTTTGGGCTTCCTTAACCAAACTACCTTTTTCAGTTCTGAACTTATAGGAGGACTAGGTAAACAATCATGGGAATTATCAGAAGGATAAAAATCGACTTTAGCTTCCTCCCTGTGTTCACTTGGAATAGTAACCTCACTATAATTCTGTATCTCAGAAAAAGGGTTGGTGCCCATCACGGCTCCACTGCGCTTAGTTTTAAAAGTTTCATTCTCATCAAATGAGACATTTATTGTTTCGACCACCTTTCCAGAATCGGGCATCCATATTCTATAACCCTTAGTTCTATATGCATAACCTATAAAGTATCCAATTTTTGCCTTTGCTTCAAGCTTATTGCGAAGGTGGCGAGGAACACCTACATATGCAAGAACACCAAAAGGTTTTAGATGCCTTACTGAAGGTTTGCGGCCAAAGAAAAGTTCAAAAGGAGTCTGCTTCTGATCAGAATGACATACCCTATTCCAGGTATATGTAAAGTAAGACATAGCATCAGGCCAAAAACTAGCATGCAAACCTGAATCATCTAATAAAGTCCTAGCACCATCTGCAACAGTTTGGTTATACCTTTCTACAATGCCATTCTGTTCCGGAGAATAGATATTGGTAAGTTCATGTGTAATTCCCTTTTCAGAGAAATATTTCTTAAGGTTATTTCCCAAAAATTCCCCCCCCCCCCCCATTATCAGTTCTAATACGTTTTTTTACTTTAGAGTTCAGAATATTTTCAACTCTATTTATATGCTTTTGTAAAACATTACAAGCTTCTGATTTTTCTCTGAGGGGATAAAGGGAAACCTTTCTAGAATAATCATCTATGATTGAAAAAAAAATATCTTTCTCCGTCACGTTCATTTACTGGTCTAGGACCCCATATCTCTGCATATAACAGTTCTAAAGGATATTTGGATCCAATGACATTCAAAGGTTTAAAGGAAACTCGCTTATTTTTGTTAAGTTTACATGTCTCACAATTAAATTTACATTTACTTAACTCAGGATGACCAATGACATTATTTTCTTTCAAGGTACGAAATAAAGATGAAATACCTATATGTGCAAATCTACAATGCCATAATTTATGTTGGTCCTCAACTGAAGTATCAGCTACAAAAGCAATTCTATTTACAGGTTTTTTAGTTAATTTTGGATAAACATAATATATTCCATTTTTAAGATAAGCTTTAAATAACAGACTATTACCCTGTGTCACTTTCACTACACCCCCAGATCCAGAAAAACAGCCTCCCATGAGGTCAACATATGGGCCAGAAATGAGATTTCGCCTAAGCTTAGGACTGTACATGACCTCTTTAAATTCCACAGTTCTTTTTCCAAATTTTAATATAACAGTCCCCTTACCTTCAATCGGAAATTCAATATCATCAATGGCAATAGCCATTTTTTCAGAAACCAATGGTTTGTAATCTACAAAGAAATCTTTATGCTTACAGAAGTGATGTGTCGCGGCTGTGTCGAAACACCAATCAGTTTCACTACTATTTTTCTCAGTTAAACAAGCATTAATATAAGAAATAAAAGGTTTTGACTTACAGTTTTTATGTCTAGTACCTCTATGAAACCTTGACCCTCTGGAATGTCCACTTCTAATGTTATTTCTCCCTCTAAACACAGAACTTTGTCCTGATGAAGGAGATCTCATAGGAGAAGGACTTCTACTGGAAGGAAAACTTGAATTTGGTCTTGAAGATGATCTTTCTCTTGGTCGATCCATACAATGTTGATTAAATCTCGGTACATCTGATTTTGAAGAAGACAAATTTTTAAACTGATTATTTTTAAATGGACATTGATTTCTGTAATGACGATCACTTCCACAGCAATAGCACACACCACTTTTCTTTCTTATAGTAGATTGAGCCTGTATATTACACACATCTTGATTTCTTACTCTTTGTCGAACTTCCTCAGCTATAATCTCCTGAACTACTTCTTTAAATTTAAAATCAGTGTCCTTCCATCTTAATACTGATTGAACAGAAGTGTCAAAATTTGAAGGCAAAAATTTAAGAAATTGATAAACCGCGTACTTTTCTGAAAAAGAAGAATCAATCTCTTTAATTTGATTAAATAATCGGTTAACTCTTGAAGAAAACAACGAAATTGTTTCATCAGGTTGGATTCTTGCCTCACAAAATTTATTAAATAATTCCATATGATATGAACGATTGTCAGGTCTGAAATTCTTTAATAATTCTTTCCATAATGTAACTGGATCTTCAAAATTTTCAACAAGTTTTCTATACTGTGGCTGAATGTTTAAATAAATTATAGAAATTGCTGTATTACACCTATTTTTAAAATCAAAAACTTGCTTCTCAAATTCAATAGTTGACTCTTTTTCTTTTAAAACAGGCAATTTCTCAGTCTCATTTACAATGGACCACAGTCCCCTCTCCATTAGGAGGAATTTCACATCCTGTGACCATCCATCATAATTAGATTCACTTAATTTCTCAATTTGATAATTGCTAGCCATAATTTATCAAAAAAATCTAAATTTTAATATAAAACAGCAAAAAAACTCAAATAAGTTATAAAAATTAAATTTATAATCGCTCCCCCCCCCGTCAATAACGATCGTAATTTTATATATACTTCTTAACTTTACTGAAGACATAACTTCAACTCTTCATGAAAGTAGCAAGAATTTCAAAAAAAAGTCACAAGAGCTAAAAATACTTCATAAATATAAAAGTTTCTGCAATATCTCATAATCAAAAACAATGTCACTGCCTTTATTTGAACTCAACTGCTTCATTTTATATCTTAAATAATAAAAAAAAAATGAAATTCTTGAAGGTAAAAACTAAGTTCAATAGCAATGTGACACATTAAGGGCCCTCTTCACTCACCATTTGCTTTTCTAAAAGCCAATGTTATCCTATGGAAAACTTTCTTTGCACTTAAAACAGTGACATATTAATTGATTGAGACGCGGTTTTTTTTATTGGATTACTCTCATTTCGTAAACTGACGCTGCTTTTGTAGATTTTATGAAAGAATAACAGTTGTTTTTTAAAAAAGCTGTTTTATTGCAATATTTGGGTTGATGCATTAAATGGCTTATAAAAACTCTTTCAATTTTTTTAAAACAGAATTTAAAAAGCTGCGTCAATCTCAAAGAGTTTAATTCAGTGCGGAAAAAAATCCTGTATTTTAATAAAATTTTAAATTAATTAAATTTGTAATGAAAGTCCAAAAATTTTACAAATTTGTGCCGATTTTCCTCTTTGACACACCCTTTATCCGGCTCCACCTCTCAGACAGATGTTTTTGCTTTTCGACGAGCCAAATGTTTATATTTTTGTGGTGAAGAAACATCGTCGTGGTTTTTATTTCTTTACTACTTTTATTATTATAGATTTTTTTTTTTTTCTTTTTGTATTACGGATGCGAGTCTGAGTAACATATAGATTTAGAAGACAATCGTTCAAAGAATTTGCGAAATATATGATCGCATTTCATTTTAAATATTTTTCTTTGCACATAATACTGTTTGCACAATAAATCTGATATTTCACTCATAAAGCAATGAGTGGCAATATACAAACATCTATTTCAGCGATTCGTAAAAAATATTTTGTTGAATTAAACAGAATTTCAATAATAGAATTCAAAGTAAATAATCTGGTATGGCACCCATACGACTTTCTCTTACATAAAATTAAAATTCTATTAAGATAGATTGCAGATTGACGAGTAAGATAACAAGTTCTATATATAACTAGTGAATATGCAGATCAGGAACCTCACCGTCATATTTGCATCACACATTATTCAACAGATTATTTTTACTTATTCCTTATTATATATAATATATATATATATTTTGATTCTATTGGCTTTTTATATAAACAGAAACGTTTCTGAGGGGGGTTGCAGCCCCCCTCAACCCCCTCTGCTTTTCTCTTTCTATAACTATCTCTGTATGTATGTATTCCTAATAACTGACTATCTTGTACTTGCACTAATTCCCTGTAATTCATAAGTACTTCTACCAAAATTCCTGCAAATTGATTACATAACATACTAGAATTATTTTGTGCAACCCTGTAAATTAAATACCAATTCTATGGCCACATTTTCCCACAAAAAAAAAAAAATATATATATATATATATATATATACTTTTAAAATTCTAATAAGATTTCATCATATTTCGTGGGGTGTAACCATGTTAAAATTCAATACCAGTGTTGAAATATGAACTATAGTGCGTAATAGAACGAAATTCTTTTATGTAACTCGGAAAAGCAGCCACAGTAATTATATACACTAAAAAAATTAGAATACACCTATTTAATTAATTGTAACTCATGAATATTTCAATGTAATTTGAATCATTTGGATGATTACAGGATGTCATCCGAATTCATTTGTGTGATCCCGTAAATAAATCATATAGTCCATACATATCCTTTTTATTAGAGTAAACATGTTTTTATATATCTTTATAATGTATATATTAATTCCACTGTGTTGAATGCAGCATAAACGTTTTAAAATGCGTTTTTTTTTTTGTTTTTTTTTATTTAACTGTAATTTCACTTTGTTGAATGCAGAGTAACGACATTAAAATTTGTTTAAACAAAATTCACCCCGTAGGCCTTAATGATAAGAAAAACTTTGGAGTGTCCCTGTACATAGAGCATGAAAAATATACACATAAAAAATTATACAGCTATTTCTATACAGAGCTTGAAAGTGTCTATCAATTTGCAAGTTATTTGGAGAATTTTTGCAGCCGTTATTGCGGTACATGTACATTCTGTCCATAGGCCATAGTGATAACGAAAAATTTGGTGTGTCCCCGTACACGAATTCCAGATAGAACAGACGCCAAACACAATACAGCTAATCCCATGCGGCTCGAAAACATGTGTACAAAATTGCAAATCAATAGCATGATTTTTGCGGTCGCTGAAACAGACACACAGACAAACAAAATATATACACAGACGGAACCCAAAATCTTTTTGATTCGCCACAGGGAAGCTTCCACTCACGTTTCGACAATGAACTAGTGGATCTGCAGATCAGGAGCCCCAATATCCTATTTGCATTACACATTATTGAACAGGTCATTTTTATTTATTTCTCATTTTTTCATATATGTGTATATATTGATTCGATTGACTTGCTACATAAACAGATACATTCCTGAGGGGGGCTGCCAACCCCTCCGAATCTAATAAAGATAGAGCTATGAAACTTCAGATTTAAGACAGAACTGATGTACAGATGAATTTTACAAAGTTTGGTGAAAAGTGGAAGTGGGACTGTAAGTCCGTATCCAAAAACAGCTCTAAAGATTTTCTTAAAATTTACTACATAAACACTCTATTAGATGTCCTTTCGAATTATATAGTTGGTTAGTTCAGGAAAATTGGTAGGCTCGCGGTATAAATAGCTAAATTTCAAGTCTCGCAAGTGCGTTTTTTTTTTTTTTTTTTTTTTTTTTTTAAAGGCTGTACGGATTTTTTTTTTTTTTTTCAAACTCGCCATATTAACTCCCTTTTAAATATCTTTTTGTATGTAATTTTTGTTTTCCGATCAATAATTCAGTATGCCAAGTTTTGGTAAAAGATGGTATCTCAAAAACGGCTCTAACGATTTTCTGGAAAATTGTTGCATAAATCCATTACAGATATCCTTTCTCGTATAATACGTGGCTATTACAAGAAAATTCACAGTCATCATGCTCAGGTAGGTCACTTTTAGATCTCGGAAATTGGTGTTTCAAAAAATAACTCTACCATTTTTTCCCCCTTATTATTTCTTAACTCGCTATGCAAACTGTTTTACACGTCTATAGATCAGTTTGTTAGGCATCTACTTCGTTAGGTCAATTTTATGTTTTCTGATCACATTTTTAAAAAATTGTATATTCTAATATGTGAAATAGTGGGTAATGGAAGTAGTGTTGTTGCTTCATACTATTTTTTTTATTTATTTATTTATTTTGTCGCAGATTTATGGATAGATAATTTTTTTAAATGGTCAAAATATGTTCAGGACACCTGAAATTGTGTAAATATACTGAAAGCTAGAAGGTGAAATGTTTTGAATCCAATATTTTATTTCATCTTGTACAAAGAAAAAAGTAAATAGGAGGATATTTTTACCAATCATAAAGGCTTCGAAAATTTTTACGAATCCAGTATTTTTTTTTTCCTTATAAATACAGAACAAGGTGCACTATATCAATGACTTCAGTTTTTGGTTATACTTTTCGCATTTTTTCTCGAAATGTAGGGCGGGGGGGGAGAAAGAAAGAAAAAGGAGATGAAATGTGAGTAATCTATAATAATAAAAGAAGATGTCTGTCTGTCTGAACATCTATACGTTCAGCCCCTACTGAACGCAGAAGTATAAAATTTGACATACGGATGCCTAGAAGCCTTCCCGAGGGATCTTTTTATAAAAATGTCTATATTAGCTCTGTATCTCAGCTTCTAATTAACATAATTTCATAAGTAATATATCATTTAAAAAGTTATTTGAATTAGAATTGATCAGTATATGTTTAAATCTCTGTCGCCAGAGGGCGCTTTGATATTTTAATAATTCAATATCTAGAATTCTACTTATAACACATCATTTGAAATATTACGGACTTTTAAACTGATATAAGCCGTTAAATTCCGTACGGGAGTTTCAGAGAAAACCACAGTAAAGCCAGAACACCTTTATCATAATTCTCCAATTCTAATTATGATGCAGGCTTTCGAATTCCGATACTCCGTTCACGTTTCGTATTAAGGATTTTTGTGAGCGAACAGGTTATTTCAATTCATGAAACGTAAAGCGGCGCCTTAGTCGCCACAGAGCGAAAATTTGTTTCAGTTAAAACTTTCAAATCTATTTGCAGTATGAGCGTGGAAGCTGTTGTAAGTTCTAAAACGGGGCGCCACAGTCGCCACCGAGATGGTCTTTGCTAAATTCAGAATTTTGAAAGATCGTAACGCGGTGAGCGAACAGGCTGTTTCAGATATTGAAACTGGAAGAGGGCACCACAGGCGCTACCGAGCGGGAATTTACTGCGATTAAATTTTTCAATAAAGCTATTTTAACTATATGTCAGTAAGGTGTTGTAAGACCTGAAACGGGAAAAAGGCGCCTCAGGCACCACCGAGCGGAAGTTTCGTAAAGTCGGATTTTTCAAGGATCGCGAACCAGCTGGTCGCCGAAGGCGGCTAGTTTCTAATATAAAGCTTGCAGGAAATGGGAGCAAATGTTTATAAAATTATTTCCAAGCGAAGAAACCACATTATTAGTTACACTTTACACTCGAAGATTTCGCGGGTTGATTTTCGCGCCTGATGATGTAAATGCGCAGCTGACCTTTTCAGAATGATACATGGACACTGATTATAGTTTATAAGCATTCTTTTAGAATTACGATAAAGAGAAATCACGCCGATGTATTTGTATATAATACAAACTTATTTTGAAGTTATATGTAATATTTTAAAATATTAGAGGTTTTCGCTTATTATAAGATATGCATATGCAATTTTCAGAAATAAGTTCTAAATGAAAAAAAAAAAAGAAATCTGGTGAGAAACAACTACACGACTTCCATTACTTACTATTACATGTATTACATGCATTTTTTGGAGATAATATAATCAGAAGGTATAAAATTGACCCAATAAATTAGACACCTAAAACCTAAAAATTTTCTGGTTAGATAAAGCTTATACTCATGTAAAGATATATAAAATAGATTTACATAGCAAATTTAAAAATAGTAAGAAGAAAAACATTGGTTTAGCCTTTTTTCGAAACATTAATTTCCGACATCTAAAACTAATCTACCTAATCAAGATGACTGCTAATTTACCTTTAATAACCGCGTTATACATAAGAAAGGATATCTAAAATAGATTTATGTAAAAATTTTCAAGAAAATCATTAGAACCGTTTTTGAGATACCGACTTTTGCCAAAACTTGGCATACTCAATTATTGACCGGAAAACAATAATTACGTACAAAAGGATATTTAAAAGGGAGTTAATATGGCGAGTTTGAAAAACATCCCTACAGCCGTTTTTAGAGGAACACACTTGTGTTCCTGACCGTTCCTAGATGAGAGACCTGAAATTGAGCTATTTATACAGGACGCTTATCAATTTTCCTGCACTAACCAACTATATCATTCGAAAGGACATCGAATAGAGTGTTTGTACAGCAACTTTGAAAAAATGTTTAGTGCCGTTTTTGAAATACAGACTTACGGTATCACTTCCGGTTTTCCAATTTTCACCAAAATTTAGAAAATTCATCTGTACACCAAACCAGTCTCAATTCTGAAGTTTCGTAGTTCTATCTTTATTAGTTTCGGAGATATGATAGTCAGAAGATTCCCCACAAACATATATACATACACACGTACACACTGGCCAATTGCCAAAAATTACTTTTTTGGACTCAAGAGACCTTAAAACATGTAAATCAGGTGAAAACTCGATATTGAATTTTCGAACCGAATACAATACTTTTATTAATTACGGTAGTCGGGTAATGGAAGTAAAAAACCATAACAAAACTTTTTTCTATACCATCTATATGACAGCGTCATTTACTGTCTAACGAGCGCTCAAATGTTTTATAATAGTTTCTCAGAAGGAAAATTTCAACTATATATGTAATTTGGTGCGATTTTAATCATATGGAAAATAACAGAAGGTGAGAAATAGCAGCGCTACCTATCGAACGATATACACTCAAATTAAGCTAGCTTTCGTTTTCATAATAGTTGGTAATGTCAAATATCGAGTTCAATGCATTTAGCAGCTACAGAAGTTGAGATTTAGTCTTCCTATTCACGAAATAACTTGCAGCATAGCAGCGCCACCTGTTGACCAATATGCAAATAAATTAAATCAACATAGAGTTTCATAATAGGCCTCTCATATACCAAGTTTTGTGCCATTATATACAATATAATCTAAGGCATAGCCTTCCCGTTCATGGGAAAATTACAGTGAAGTCCTGCAACGGATAGGGTTAACTGATTTATTGGGTTTTGCTTGCAACGAGAAGGGTCAACTTAAAAAAAAAAATTAACCATAATAATAAGAAAAATTGTTTGACATAATCATAGCTATAACTGATGTAAACCTGAGTCCTGCGTGTTGATTTTTTTGTGCTAGATTGAGTCATTTTTTCTGTAAAATTCATAAAATTTTAATTTTTAGTTTCAAAACTAGAGAAATAAAATGACAGACTTCCATTTTCGACTATAAACATAAACATGTCATTTCAAAGGAACAGATTTGATATCTGTCGTCCATGGCAAAATAATAATAATAAAAGATGGCCAAATTATCTGATGAACATATTTAATTCCTTTAAAAAATCATGGTTATTTTAATAAAGTATATTAAGAGAGCAATCAGTAATATATGAAACAATATTTTGTACAATTATGCATTACGAAAATATTCATCTGGCATGTATGTTTTCGTATTACGTTTTGATCGCCAAATACACAAAATGCGGAGGACGAACAGATATCAAATCTATGCCCATTTTGTTTCTAGATTTTTAAAATTTTAAATTAAAATTTTGTCAATTTGACAGCAATATAACTTAATCTAACACATGTGCACGAAAACTAATTTGTAATTATACCCAAATATGGGGATTAAAATCGGGAAATAATTTTCCTTGATTTTTAATAATTTTTTACAAAAAATCCGATGGACGATTAGAAAATTTTTTTAATTGGCCACAATGACGTCACACTTCGCTTGCGTATATCTTCTGCATATATAAGAAAACATAAGATTTGAAAAAAAAAAAAAAAAAAAATTGGTTTTCGGTTTCGATGAATTTACAGACTTTGAGATTTCCTTGCATTTCAATTAACTGAAATTCACTACTTATTTTTAAAAAGTGGATTTATTACTAGCTTCTGCATCTATCAAAGAAAAAGTTTCGATTTTCTGTTTTCGCTGAATTTACGTGTTTTGAGATTTCCCTGCGTTTCAATTAACTGAAACTGACTACTTATTTTGAAAAAAAGGGATTTATTACTAGCTTCTACTTGTATAAGAAGAAAGTAGAACATACGGAAAAATTTCGATTTCCGATGAATTTACACGTTTTGAGATTTCCTTGCAATTTTATTAACTGAAACTGACTACTTATTTTTAAAAAAGTGGATTTATTATTCTATCCTCTGCATATATAAGCAAAAAGCGTAAAATTCAAAAAAATTTTGAATTTTCGGTTTTCGATGAATTTACACGTTTGGAGATCTCCTTGCATTTTTATTAACTGAAATTGACTACTTATTTTTTAAAAAGTGGATTTATTGTCTTCTGCATATATATAAGGAGAAAGTATAAGATGCAGAAAAGTTTTAGATTTTCGGTTTTCGATGAAGTTACACGTTTTGAGATTTCCTAAACATAATTCGATCTTGTTTAGAAAATATCTGTCTTTTTGCGCTCGAACACTGTACTTTATGAACCATTGAACTTAATTTAAAACGAACTTGATATTTGGTTGGACCTTGGTTTGAATTAGTGTCGATCAGCTTTTGGGTTATTTCACCGAACACGGGACGCTTCCACATTGCGATTACCTCTCATTTCATAAAAAGTTCAGCATTTACCGCTACAGCATGTCAGCATACCAAACTTAGTAAAATATATTAAATAAAACACTGCTGATTCACTTTTGAATATACACTAACCAATTGCCTCACTTTTCTGGACTCGAGGTACAGGTCATCAGGTCAAAACTGGCTGTCAAAACTAAGTTTTTCGCTGAATACAATATTTTTATTACATACAATAGTCGAGTGATGGAAGTAAAAATTCATTAGCAGATAGGATTTTTAAAATTCTGTAGAGCTCGTTTTTTAATGAGATTCGATTGTAGATATATATTTATGATTTTTTGAGATATATTAGATGATATAGCAATACAAAAAATAAATATATATGAATTTTTTCGATATAACTATAATAGCAGGGCTTCGGTCCTATTAGCTATATGTAAATGAATTTCTTTTTTTATGAATCACTTAAAAAATAATATATATATACATATATCACTTTATAAAAAAGAAATAGCGAATTTTTTTTTTTTTTTTTATTGAAATCACCCCGAACTTCGTTTCGGGTAACCGCTAACGATGACATCGTTACTCCCACCCACGTTGTATCGGATCCAAATTCGCACTGCATGAAGAAACGTCTTTCCTGGACACTTCAATTTGGATATTTATCGGTTTACAAGTTGAGTTGCTATTACAATTTTAAAAATGGCTTTATCTCAGCATCCATTGAACATTTTAGTTTTGGCACCATGTAATTTATAGCCCTTGCACTGTTTACTATATTACCATATGATTAATAATATAAAAAAGTAAAAGATTTTTAATGGAATTAAATAAATATATTTTAGTTAAACTCAAGTAATTTTTTCTGCTATATTACCAATTTGAGTTAATTTAATAAACCAAGATTCAATAGTGTAACAGCCGTTGCTGTGGGACGCAAGCGATTGAAATAAAAGAATAAATTTAATAATGGATAAAATCGAAATATATATATATATATATACATACATACATATGTCGCTGAAGTGCACTCCTGCATCCAAAGTCCTGAGTCCAAATTACTCCTCTGCCAGGTTTTGTAACTCTGCGGTCAGTATTATGAGCTACAAACCGCAGAGAAACACACAGATCCTTCTCTATATTTCAGTAACATTATACATCTTAGTTATTTTTTTTGGTTAAATTAATTATACCAAGCTACAAGTTTAATTATAAAGAATATTCTCTTTTATTAAATTTCACTGTTACATAATTCGCCGATATAAAGTACTGAAAGCCTGAAGCGGACTAAAAATAACATAAAACACTTGGTCGTATCAGGCTACGCTATTAAATTACACAATAAATAGATAAGAATAAATGAAGAAATTTATTTGTTGTCATTTGAAAATGGAAAAGAAAACATAAATAAATAAAACAGGAGACAAAAATAAAAAAAGAAAGACAAAATTAAAACAAAACAAAGCTTCAGCAAAATCGCAAATACGTAAGTAGCTGATTTTTGATTTATTCTTCCAAAAAGTCAACGATTCGTCAGTGAATCTGTCAATCTTCTCAATTAGTTAACACCAGCTGTCAAAACCACGTGGGACACATTTTATCTGGTTTTAGCCGGCATCGGAATTTTTTTTAAGTGAAGAGGGCCGTTAAATAGAAAATAGACATCTTGCAGAAAGATAAAATTAGCTCACTTCATTATCCTATTTAAATACGATCCATCCTTTCACGGGAGAAACGAAAACAAAATAAGAAAAACCACAAAAGATAAAAAGTACTTTGATTCATGAACTTGACCTATATTCACCATCTTCCATACGGACGATAATCAAAACAAACATGACAGCTGCTTCAAAAAAGTAATGACAGCCCATAACCTCTTATCTGTCAAAGAAGGAGATGCCAAATGTTTAATTAATAAAAAGTAATCTCTTTAAAATAAATAATCTTGACTTGCAGAGTTTAAACTATTGAGCAGATGAAAAACGTAACTAAGTTAATTTGAAGCATAAATAAAAGTGTTCTTGAAATAAAGACGATTCATATTACAACAAACAAAAGTTTATTGATGATTCAAAACAGATATTATGAATAAAATATTAGCACTTCAAAAACAACATTACTTGTAACATCAGCTGGAGATCACATGTATCAAAACAACTTTTTCACAAAAGAGAAACATATCTATTGAAGGCTTGTCAAACACATAGCAAAATTTACTTTATTCTTTATAGAAGATTAAATTTAGAACACAATTGCCGTTCACTGTTTAAAATTAAGAGACCAGCTCCTAAAGAAAAGGAAATGAAGCACTCACATTGTGTAAAACGATCTATTTATAGATGCCAGACAAATTAATATGCATAAGCATAACGTTAATCAAACAGTTAAATCAATTGAAGCCATAAAAAAACATGACTGGTCAAAACAGAATGACGTCATCGTCACACGAACGGAAATGAACGAAAACAATGAACCATATTCCTCCTTTGGGTTCGAGACTATAAAAAATCAGCTGTTTTCGGTAAACAATTCTCAACTCTACCATAGCAAAGCATTGCGGCTTGCAAATTTTTATCTTGCAATATTATTTCTAAGAGTTACAGATTATATGAAATTGAAGTAAGAGTGATATAGTGATAACTTTGTTTTGTTTTTAATCCAGTTTTAGTAATATACTTTAATATTAATCAACATATGTAATATTAAAAGTTGCCGTGTGAACTGTGGCGATGTTAACATTTTTAAATGGATGTTCCATTTAGTAAATTCCTTTATTAAAGTGATTGAAATTCTATTTATTTAAGCTTTGATGTCTATATATATATGTGTGTGTATAAAATGTTCTTATTAATCTTTTTTTCATTATGTATATGTATGTATGTGTGTGTGTATACATAAAATGTTCTGCAATTTTACGATATGGAATAGTCTTAACTTTATCATTCGATTCAGTTGTTTACATTTCACTTTTATTCTTGTTTAAACATTATTATTAAGTTTCACTGCAGAAATATTTAGGAAAATGTTATACGTAACAATAAAATGTCATCTTGAATCTAATTTGTTTACAAAATATCGGCCACGTGTTCGGCGATTTTACCTACGGTGACGTCACAGGAATATTGTCCATTAGTTATGAATTTTTACTTAGTGAAGTGAATGTGAAAGTTTGTTTACATTTTATGCCACGGAAGCTAATTTACTGAAGACTATAAAAATAAGTGATTTTTGATTAAATGACAGGAAGATAAATTCAATGAAATTAAAAGTTAAGTAAGTTATCAAAAATATTTTAATAAAAGTCTTTTCAAAAATTATTTATAATTTAATTTATATAATAGAACATTGTGTTTTAATATAACTTAATTAATGAAATATTGATCTAAATAAATGTTATAAAGTTTAATATATAATAAATTATTTAAACCAAGACAATAAATGGCAAGAACTTTTATAGAAAATCCTATAGCTGTTATTCCTAACAATAACCCTGGCAGTTGTAACATCTGGTTACAATTACTTTAGGGTTTACAGTGCAATGCTTGAGCCCCAGACACAGTGTCTTCTTTTCCAGTAGGGCTTCTGCTAGTGGAGCAGGCATCTGGATTGTGTAATTCTGCAGATGGATGTCTTTTTTGTGCAGGCAATCCAAAAATCTGATATCATAGTCTTTTTCCTGATTAAGGTTGAGTGTACTGATGATCTTGTCATGAACTGTTCTAGCTTCTACCCTTTCTGGGACGTCCTTGATGACTATCTTCTTCTTTTTGATTCCTGCTGTTTGGACGCTTGTGTTGGAGTTGATGTCTTCGGATTCTACCAGGTTAGTTTTCACTTCCTCCGCTTCTTTTGCGCTGTTGCAGACAATTTTAATTCCGTTTTTTATTCTTCGGACATCCTTTATTTTATCTTCCTTGATCTCTACCTGCCCTACTTGCTTTGCAATCTCTTCCGCGTTCCTATTGTCTGTGGCCTTTACAATTATTGAAGCCGTAGCTTCTTGAATTGCTGCAGCATAGCTAGTTGGGGCTGCTTTGGACTTTTCTGATGTCGCTTTGCTCGGGGTGCTCAACTTTGTTTCATTTCCTTTGATGATAGATTCCAGCGTTTCCGCCTTCGCCTCCGAGTGCTGGATCCTTGCCTCAAGTTGAATTAGGGAATCTTCCAATTCTTGCAGAGCTTCCGAGATTGCGAGCATGACTGTCTTCTCTATTTTTGTATTTTTTTCCGTTAGGTTCTGGATCATTTGTTTTGCTAGTAGGGCCTTCTTTGTTGCTGGCGTGAAGCTGCTATCATTCCTTTCCTCTCTGATTTTCTTGATCTTTTCCTTGATATCCTGTTGTGCTTTATCATTTACTAGCTGTTTTGCTTCCTCTAGCGTCTGGGCCTTTTTACTTTTCTGTGTCCCCTGGGACTCTTGATCTGTGCACTCTTCATAGGTACTACTTTCTTCGTCTGCTTCCGTATCATCGTTTTCTCTGGCCCAAGAGTTATCCTTTTGTTTCTTCTTCTTTTGTGCAGCTTCTTTCTGGATCCTTTCCTCCTTGTTGACTCCATCGTCCGAGCTTACTCCAGAGCCAGTCTTTTCATGTTCTACTGACCAGAAAAAAAAATTGTAAAAAAATGAATTTTTTCTCCACAAAATCTTTTTTGTTGTTAGTTTGTTTGCTTGTGAAACCTTATTTATTAGCAAATTTCTGTCTTGTAAAGTCCAAATTACCGAAATGCATATTAGCTCTTTGTGAAAAACACTAAAAAGATATCTTTATGGTACTTATTGTTGAACACTGTAATGTGTCTCCTTTCTTTTTAACGCTTCTCTTTATAGAAATAGCGTTTTAATGCCATGTGAGACAAAAGATTCGTCATTAACAAAGATCACGAATGCATATGGAACTTCTAGTTTTGTTAGTTGTGCACGTAGTATACCTTTTATAGAGTATAAATTTTAACCAAAAAAAAAAAAAAAAACAGCCTATAAAGTCTACTTTACAGAAAGACATGTGATGAAAGATGGTGCTATCTAATCCTACTGAAAGCAAAAATGCCAGTAATCACATCACATCGCATTCAGTATTCATATTTGCAGCGAGGCAGATTTTCAAACGAAAGCCCAGATTCCCAAACCAGGCTGAGCTTTGACTGGACCAGACTCTAGTGGGTACATGCGGCCCACAGGTTCTGTCAAAGAAATTCCGTATCAATTTTCTTTGTTTTCCAAAAGGAAACCGAAATGTTAAACTCACTTGCGAAAAAAGCCACCATATGTGGCCATGCGTTATCATCATCGTTCAAACTATTACACTACTAACGTCATCTGTCGCCATGCACCTATAAATAAATAACATTCGCATAAGGAATCAGAAGTATTACCACAACGAATCTCTCAGGGAAAAAATCAATCGCATGCGATTGTACAGCCCCAAGCATTGCAACAATTATTGGTCAACACAAAGTCAGAAAAGTATTTGTAGCTCCCTGCGCTCGAAAGAAGAAGTAAGGTATTGTACCTACATTGGTATGAACTACAGTTCGCACCATAGGCCAAATGAAAGGGAAGAGGGAAAACTTAAATAATGTTGGAGCTAAGGCTGGGTTCGACAAACCTCTGAAGAGATCTAAGACGGTCCTAAAACGAAAGTGGGTGTGAGCTGTGATACAAGTAGAATAAGTGGCTCTGCTATCTACTGCCCTGACAGGCCTTAAAAAACTAACACGTTATGTAAACATCTTTGTTACGATTGTCACAAAGCAGACATATCTGAGTCTGATGTAGAACCCGATTATGGGCCATCGCTTCACTGTTCAATTTCCAAACGATAATCACTAATGATGTGCATTCACAGTTGAAGATACGCTGTGTCACATGAGACACCTGGTTGATACACACCCTGGTTACATATAGAAACGCTAGATAGTTCGATACGTATGCCATGCCAGAAGATTTTCAGCAACTACAATGCATATAAGCATGGCCCCAGGGTCTATAGAAGACACGTCTACCCACGCTAAACAGTAAGCCATATGATTAGACCTCAATGTGTTCTCTAAACCTAGACATGTAATATGTCTAGGTTTAGTGGACGCCAGCACACAGGTCCTCATGTTTCCGGTCATATGATCTAAAGCAAGCATTATTATCTAATTAGAAAACCGCATATATATATTATTTTCTTCTACACACATAACAAGAGAAAAAAGTATTGGATTCGGAAATTTTTAGACTTCCAGTTTTCAATGCATTTACATGTTTTTAGATGCATTGAATACCATTAGACTATTTTTGGAAACTTAGATATAAATTTTTTGTTAATTAGATTTTTGGGTATATTGCCCAGCTGCACTAGATTTCCCTTTCATTGAATTAGGACGTCAACCAGTTTTTCGTATGTTGAATTTGAATGGACTTAACATTGCACTAAAGCTAGACAAACAGCATACCAACGGTCTAGAATTTATTTCTAGGGTAATCGTACCATCACAATTTAAAACCTCCACGGAGGCGATGTTTTCCCAACTTCAGTTACCTGAGCTATTACATTTACAAAACATGAAGAACACAACGGATTTTACGTGCACCAGATACCATTAATCTACATGACAGTCTTTGGATGGCTCCAGCATCGATCGCTCAATCCTTCAATTACGAGCTCGACTCCTTATAAACCGGACTACCATGAGTCCAGTTTTTGGGGATTTTCTCCGTTTGTCAGCAGTTTATAACATCACGGATTAAAGAACTCTCTAGCAGAGACTTGTGCATTTTAAAGGACTAGTTCCATCAGTTTTAGGCCAAAGGCACTTTTTAGAATTATTATTATTATTAAATGTTTTCTTGCCATTTCAGATTTTAGGAATATTAATTCCATTGTTTGCCGCCATGCGGCGTTGTGACCGATCTTATTTATAGCGCATAACCATTTTACTATGCCTAGATACGAATTTTAATTCAATAAGTTATATTTGTTTTAAAGTTAAGGTGATTGGGAGAGGGGGGGGCAAACTTTAATGCACATGCTATATGCGGGTGCACGACCAACATCTGAGTGAAAGTTGGGCCCCCTCCGAAATTTTTTTCTGGATACGGCCTTGAATGTCATAACTAGGAGTGGGCGATGCCACTATTTCAATATCACGATATATTGTCAATTCAAAATCGCGATATCACGATGTATCACGATATTGGACTCCAATATTTTTTAATCCCTTACATAATGCTAATTTAAATGTCAATTCTAGATATACAAAAAAAAAAAAAAAAAGCTCGAATTGAATGTGACAAGCTCATTATATCATAAAATATATAGAATACACTAACTTCTTTTATCTGTACAACTTCCTATTAAAGCAACACCAAACCAACATCAATATAGAAAAACAAATAATGGAAATACATTTATGCACAAATTTAATTCATACATTACTGTGTTGTCATGTAGCAGTATTATGTCATTTAAACACTTTCAACAGTCTCAGAATTTCACTTAAAAATATTTCTAAAATACATAATTAAGGGGTTACATCCAGTTGCATGCACGAAAAAACGTGTTTTTTTGTGAATTTTTTGTGAAGAGGCCTTTTATTAAAGAAATATATACAATACATATACATATAGCAAATTTAATGTATGTTAAGAATCCGTGATGAGTTTACAAAAATATTGGGTTCCGCTGTTCCTGTAGTAGATCTCCTAGAGGACTTCCACAAAAAGGTGTCTGGCGGTGAGCAAGATATCTCTGATCCAAATTATCTGAAATGAAAAAAACCAAAAGATTTATTTTTAGGATAGATGAATACAGGTAATGATCGTAGGAATAGTCAAAATTTTGATTTTTGACAAAATGGCGGCTTCCCTCCCAAAAAAATCGTTTTTTTCATGAAAATTTACACTTGAAAGTGGCTGAAAAAATCGAAATTATTATCAGAAACCTTATTCCTACGATCATTACCTAACAAAAATATCTAAGAAAATCGTGTCAAAATTTCAAGTCAATCGGTCCAGCCGTTTCGGAGAAATTTTGCTCACCGACTTTGAAAACACCGTTTCGAGATAAACGCGTTTAAAGTTTTGGGAACCATTTAAACTAAGTTAAAAAAATTTTTTCCTACTTACATCGAGTCATCTATTCCAGGACCATAAGAGGAACCCTCTGCTTCATCATTTGCTTCTAGTACAGCCAACTGTTGTTGTCTACGTGACATTCTCCCCTTGCGCGTGCTCCCTTGCGCTCGTGCATCAGAGATCAAGATGCGCTCTGCGTCCTCTTTTTCTACATAGGCATGGGCATTAGGCCCAAGCGATAGTCCCATTGCGTTCATGAAGTATAGAAGAGATGTTTTTCCTTCATTGAACATGCCGGCAGCAAGATAAGCAGCAATTTCAACGATCTTAGAGCCACATGGGATTATTTTTGGAGTTATTTTCCATATCAGCTGATTATTACTTACTGTATACCTAAAATTTCTAAATATAGCTCTCAGATATAAGATAAACCTTTTATATTCTTATTCTAAGAAGCAAAACATTATGAAAAGCATGGACAAGGGCATAGGGATAATGAAAAACAGCTGCTACTCTGGTTTACGCTCCGCCTACTTTAAAACGCTCGGAGACGTCTTTACAAATATGCAAATTTCTCCGAAACTAATTGCCGGATCGATATGAAATTTTCAGACAATATTATCAAATATATGTACATTCAAAATATGTAAAAAAAAAAAATCGATTTTTTGAAAATTACAACTGGATGTAACCCCTTAAGGCAATAAACTTTTGCAAAATCTTCTTAATAAAAAAAGGCCCATGTTTGCCCGAGATAATGCTGAAACTAATGTCATAGCTACAAAATTAAAGATTTTTTCTTTCGTGGTTTGGAGGATGAATAAAATAACTGAAGAAGGATGATTCAACAGAAAACAATTGACGTCACAATTGCAATAATGTACTGAGAAAAATAAATTTTACCTGCGATATGAAACAAATAAATCAAGAATAAAAGACAATTCAAATGAATAGACGTAATTCTATGTAAGGACCATCAATTAATGATATACCGATTTTCTTTCTCGGCCACCATTATAAATTGCCAAATTGATATAGCATAGTTTTTCAAAATATCCATTTTACATTCTAAGTTTGCTGTATTTATATATAATAGAAGTTAATATATTGCATCCCGTAAACAGGGTTACATTGCATCATAACAACATTATTTCTCAGCAAATATGCACACTAATTGAATAAGCATAGGTTTTCGTCACGACTCTCATTCCTATCAAGTTTCGTGCATTGATACGCTATAGAAACTGCGATATAGCTTTATCTTCCATGGCGGAAATTGTATTTAGGCGGTATATTTCAAAATCTAATCAGCACCAATTTAAGTAAAGGTTGAACCAAGTATAAAGTTTTGTTGAATTCCGTCCTTTTGTTAATGAGATACAGTATCTACAAAATTGTGCTATCACACGACAGATGTTTTCTAAAAATGGCCGAAAACTGTGTTAAGACACCTGAAAATAAATAAATATTCATTGAAAACTGGTAATTAAAAATTCTCATGAACTCCAACATTTTCGTCTTTTGTAAACAGAAGACATTAATAAAAACATAAAACCTAAATTCAAACACACGCAAAATAAGTGAATGATCATGTATAAAAATAACGGTATAAGCTCTTTTATTATAGACTAGCTGGCTTTACCCGCTTCGCTGGTCATTATATTGAAATGAATTTTTTAAATACCATATAATTAATAATAATAATAATAAATAATTGAAATCAGAACAAAATATCTTAGACAAAATCTTAACTTAAATTACTTGAATAACTTAAATAACTTAGACAAAATCTCAGTTAAATTTTTCGCTACATTCGGTAGCGGTTTTCCTACTCGCCACACTTTACAAAATCCCTTTATTGCGCATGTTGCATACACATACCTATCCGATACATTAGGAAATCGGGATCCTCAGTTTATTTGAAGCACAGTAATGTTTTAAAACGTGTTTTTTAGACCCCCCCCCCGGCCCGCACTTAAAGGTAAGAAGGAGGAGGGAATTTCGCAAAATATCTTTATATTATAATTTAGATACATATAACTGACACACATCGAAAATCTCTTTCCTAAGGTAATTTACTGCAGAGTTACGCATAAATACATGTTTACCCCCCTCCTCCGCCTTCTAAGGGGCGGTAGGGTGGAATTTCACAAAATCACTTTATAGTGTGTGTTGAATACGCATAAGCAGTCCACTCATCAAAAATTGCCATTCTAAGATAATTTGGAACAGAGTTACGCATGGAAACGTCCCCCAGAAGGGGGGGAAATCACAGAATTTAAAATAATCACTTTGTAGCTTGTGTGTGTTGAGTACGCATAACCAATCAACATATCAAAAAATGCTTTCCTGAGATAATTTGGAGCAGAGTTACTCTTTGAAACATGTTTTTTGACCCCCCCCCCCCTGCCCTCAAAATGGTGAAAAGGGAAAATTTTCCAAAATCCCTTTATAACGCGTGTTCGGAACTCATAAATAACCCACACGTAAAAATTATTCTTACTGAGATAATTTGAAACAAAATTATATATGCTTGGAAACAAGTTTTTTGCCCCCATCCCCAAGGGGAGGATTGGACGAAATCTTACAAAATCCCTTTTGTAGTATGCGTCTTGAGTACCAATCGACTTATAAAAAAATCACTATCCTGAGTTAATTTGGAGCAGAGTTACACTTATAAGCGTGTTTTTGCTCCCCCCGCCCTTAAAGGGGGCCAGGGAGAAATTTCGTAAAATCATCTTACAGTGCGTGTTGAGAAGGCATAAACAACCTACACATAAAAAGAAATCTTGCTGAGATAATTTGAAAGGAAGTTATTCTTGGACACGGGTTTATTGCCTCCCCCCTCCACCCTCCCAAGGTATATAGATAAAACTGCTTAGAAAGATCTCCACGAAGGGTACTTCACTAGGACTTAAGCCAATCGGGTTGTAGTCGGCTTTAAAATGTACAACACAACACAGCGCAGCACATAAATTTAGCGTCTTTAGTAGACATTGCCATAAGACTGTTAAATGTTTTGACACATTTTTGTGCATTATGGGCGTCCTGAAATTTAGTTATGGTGAAATTTTTCATCTTGAAATAGTTGCAACTGATGAAGTTTCAAAATTTCATACTATCTGGCAACAGATTTTCAGCAGCATATAATGAAAAATATCAGGAGTTTTAATACTTGCTGCAACCATAGACATAGTAATTTATATAGATCTATCATCCCATTGTTATCATGCAAAAATTTTTTATGCCGGAAAATTTTATGGCCTCAGCCATATAGTGGCATTGAAACCATTGAAAATTGGCAGTTGTAATAGAATAGAATAGAATGTTGATGAATTTTCAAAATGTTGAAGTATTGTGTCTTTTAATTCTTCAAATAAATTTATTAAAGAAATGGATAAGTTATTGTAAAAGTAAAATATATTTGACTAAATTATGAAAAATATAAATTTTATAATCAGTTGCCTTGATATAATTATGAAATAAAAACTGGTTTGATTTTTAATGGAATACATTTTTTAAAGTTTGATATTTTTTAAGATTTTACATTAGTAAGTAATATAGAATTTTCAAAATTCTTTTAAATATAGTTAGCAGCGACGTAGTTTAGTTTTAGCATATAAAAAGAGTTTAAATATTAACTAAATTAATAAATATATAAAAGAAAGATGAATTTTTAATTGCATCTGCAGTGTTTCATTCATCTTTAGTACATAAATTATTCATAAATTTTATTTTCTAAATTATCTGTGTGCATTCACTCGGCGAAAGTCGGCCATATTGTGGACTTTCCTCCGAGTAAAAAAGAATCAGTCCCCCCCCCCCCAATGATCAATCTATGTCTTATTACTATATCTATGGCTGCAATCCAGTTTATAGAATAATTTCTCTATTTGATATGCTATCATTTCCTGTTAACTTTATCGTTATATTAATGACATATTTAAATTTGATCGAAATTTTCACATGACATGGAATACAAAATTAATTTTCATGTTCTACGAATTTTTGCCATCATTTGTTTTTTAAACAATGTATCCAATATTTCAGTTCAACAATTGAATGAACAATTGCAACAACTATTTAATAAAAAATCTGGAGTGACTCCACTCGACTTTCCGAACATTGAGTAACTAACAGTTTTGTAGATAAAATAAAGAAAGAGGAATTGCTAAACAAACAAAAGAGAGAAAACCATAATAGAGTGTTTTTTTCTCCATATATCACACGAGGTTTTATTTAACGCTACTGAACTTTGAGCCCTTAGATCATAATGATAAAGAATTTTTCGTTTTGTCCCTGTAAAAATCTATAGATGCTAGATTCACCAAAATGCTTATAGTTAGTGCAACAGTGATTTATAATATTCATACAAATTTTCAGCTCAATTGAATAAGGCGTTTAGATGCTATCGCACTTTTAAAAATTTGGTCTCATAGGCCATAATGATAAAGAATTTTTCTTTGTGTCCCTGTAAAAAAACTGTAGTGCTAGATTCACCAAAATCTATACAGTTGGTGCAAATGCGACCTATAACATGTGTACAATTTTTTTTGCTCAGATTAATAAGGCGTTTAGACGCTATCACACTTTTAAAAATTTGGCCCCATTGGCCTTAATGATAAAGAATTTTTCTTTGTGTCCCTGTAAAAAAACTATAAGTGCTAGATTCTCCAAAATCTATACAGATTGAGTATCTGTGACCTATAATATGGGTATAAAATTTTTGCTCAATTGAATAAGGCGTTTAGATGCTATCGCACTTTTAAGATTTTGGTCCCATAGGCCATAATGATAAAGAATTTTTCTTTGTGTCCCTGTAAAAAAACTATAAGTGCTAGATTCACCAAAATCTATAGGGTTCGTACTATGGTGACTTACAATATACGTACCAACTTTCAGGTTAATCGAACAAAGCCTTTAGACGCTAGCGTGTTCACAAACATACACACATACACACATACACACACACATACATACATCATCGTAAAAATAGTGAAAACGGACTCAGGGGACCTCAAAACGTATAGAAACATCAAAATCTCGAATTCGGATTTTTGACATGATTACAATACTTTCCTCACTATAGTGTTCGGAAAGTAAAAATAATTGTTTGAATAAACAACAATGTTTATATATATATATTTACAACAATGAAAAGCTTCTCTTTTTAACAGCTTTCTTCAGTCTAATTACTGACCCTTATCTGAGAATGATGTATCTTTCGTTCTTAGGTGTTTTCTTCGTGAGTTACTTTTTAAAAAAGTTCCTCATGTGGTTTATTTTTAAACTTTTCGAGCATCATCCTGTGGAGGATGCTCGGGAAAGGTATGCGTGTCCAGTGACTTCCATCTTTGCTGGACGTTATTTAGTAATGAATAATGATAGTCAAAAATTTTATAACCCAGCTTTATGTAAAGCTCGTGTTCGCAAGCATCCAAAGTTGGATATAAAAAAACTGCCAAAAGTTGGTAATATTATTTCACTGCCTGATACTGTTACTGATGAACCTCCGTTCCAAACCGAAGTGGGCTCAGTTCAGTCTCAGGTAGTGAACACACTCGATGAAAAAGAAACAGTTTCTACTGCACTGCCTGATAATTCTACTGACGAACCTCCGTTTATCGAAGTGGAATCAGTTTTTTCTCAGACAGTGGAAACGGTTATTGAAAATCAACCAGTTTCTGTTTCTCCACAACATCATAAAAAAAAGAAATTCCGGAAATTGAGGAATTTTCTGAAAATATGTTGTTGTTGCATTCGAAGTGTAAAAGAATAAATTACCTCGGGATGCTTGCTGGCAGTAGGCTATGGGACCTGCCTTATCAAAACTCCCCATGAGAAACGATGCATGGCGACCTCCACGTGGTGTTTCTCGGGTAACGCTAACAGCCATGCGCATTTAATTTAGATAAAGTTGTTATTATAAGGTTTCGTTTGCGCGTATGCGTGTGTGTTATGATTATTGTTTTAACATATACCCAGTTTTTTCTATAATGAATATCCGCTATTTTAATTACAAATTTCGGAAATTTCCATTTTTCGTATATTTATAATCTACTTGAAACTCGATATTATTAATTTTAAAGTAAAATTAAACTGACACATTACATTTTTACGGGGAAAAAATATCATTTATTCAGATAAAACTACATCAAAATTTATTTTTTGAGCATTCTTAAGTTAAATTGTTCACGTCAAAAAAGTTTAAAATTTTAAAATATGTTATATCAACCAAAGTCTATAAATGTAGTACCTGTAAGAAATAACAAAATCGTATTACAGTTTAATATCAGAGAATACCTTTAATTTACGATTTATTTTCTAATTTTCTGAGAGTTATTAGATTAATTTTCGTTCAAAGTCGACAGTGTAAACAAACAAGATAGAAGTACCATTTTATTCATTAAAACTTTAACCACAAGAGAATTTAGGGAATCAACGATAAACAAATTAAGAAAATAATTATTTGTAGTCACTCACTTTCATAAAAAAAGTAGGAATGTTTTGTATTAATGTGATGTTATGTGCAAGGACGTAGGCAAAGGGACGGTCCACCCCCCCCTCCCACAGAAATAAATGATGAATGGTTGTTTTCGTGTAGTCTCAAGTATAAAACAAACATTGCTGCCTAAAAAAAGGTTTAAAAATTACTAACCCACATACAAATAATTTTTTTAAACTCACACGTTCAGTTTAAGAGATTTTCCCATTATGTCCTTTTTTTCCTATATTTAAACTCTAGAGCGTCTTAAAACCCATTCTCCCTTAATCTTGCTATATTTTTTCGCTTAATTTCATCCACCTTCGTACTATAGCTATAATATATTATCCTGCGTCATGAATTCAATCTTTTTACTTTCTTCCGTACTCAACAGAAGAAAGCATTGGATTCATAAAAAATTTCAACTTCCAGTTTTCGATGGATTTACACGTTTTGCGATATCTAGAACACGATTGACCATTTTTAGAAAATTTTAGAAAATGTCTATCTGTGTGTGAGCAAAATGTTGTTCCAATTGTATCTCAGGAACTATTACACTGCACAGAATTACATGTAAACTTATATGCAATTGCACCACGACATAAAATAGTTCTTATTGCTTTTTGGTGATAATCGTCCCTCAGGTGGCGTTGCAATCCGGATTTTTCTAAGTTCTTAACTTGGTGGTATAGACCGAAATGTCTTATAAACATACACAATGAAAATTATTTTTAACGAATCATTATGAAATTAAAAAGATTTGTTTATAATAGTAATAATCAAGTAGAAAAAAAAAAATGGACATACAGGAGCGATGCTTTCCTCCTGGGGATAAGTCCCCTCCGAGAGGGCAAATTTTTTATATGGGCACCTTTTAAAAAATTTCGTCAATATCTTTAAAACAAATAATTGAACTATTGATCTGTAATAATTTAAATAAAAGTTTTTTTTTTTTTTTTTTTTTTTTTTTTTAAGTTTTAATAAAGTTATTTGTTTTGAGTGAATTTGTACAGAAAAATACAGAAGAAAAATTTGCGTGCAAGAGCCGATTAACAAGAGGCATGCAGTGCATGTGACCTGAGTAGCCGAAGGCCATAAAACTGGCCCTGAAAATACCATTTTGCCTCTTACGACTAAAAATGAAAAAAAAAAAAAAAATGGTATCATAATGCAATTTCTGCCATATTAGTCTTATAAACAATCATATCTGTATATGTGCTGATCGTCGCACAGAGCAAGAGAGAGACGGGCCCACGAAAATATGTGTTACCCGGGGCCTATCATGAAGTTAATCAGGGCCCGTTTGTGTATGCGTATGGGCTGTTCTTTGTGTGTGCGTGTATACATTATTATATCATTCTCTTTCGGTAACCTCCCTCTGCTATTTTTTCACCGTGAAGCAATTTGGAGCCGAGTTATGCTTATAAAGGTGATTTGCCTTCTGCCCCGCCCCGGGGAATCGGAGGGGGGGTATTTCACAAAATCCCGTCTTAGTCCCGTCAGGGTCCTAAAACCAACGTGCTCACATTTTTTTTAAATCTTTATCTCCCATAGAATCGCCACGGCTATGTTGAGTCAGTGTTCAGGGAATCTGTGAGTTTACTCTTTTATATATATAGATTATATTATAGAATATTAAGATTTCTAAAATAAAGGCGATTCCTTCCTGACGTCTCTGAAATTAGATTCACAGTGAAAACAATCAGTATCCTGAGTAAAGAATTTGCTTTGGTTTGTTTAATAAAATAAAAATATAAAAATAAATAACACCAAATTTTCGCTATATTGATCAGACATAATAAAATATTTGAAAGAAATTAAATAATTGTTAAAATATTAAAACCAAATTCAGTATAAATTGATGACATAGTTTTTAAAAATTTATTTAAATCAAAACAGTTAAAATCGTGAATATATATATATATATATATATATATATTAAAACTTTTTTATTTTTTTAAACAAATATGAACGTAAATAAATGACGAAATTATTCAGCTATTTCTTAATAAAATTAATGACATCAACTAATATTAATTGTATTTATAGGCAATGATAGTTTTGTATCAATATTGTAATGACGACAATGAATAGTCATATCGTAGCAGCGAATAAAGATATGGGATGACGATCACGCAGTGTCTCAGTCATATCAGAGTCTCATATCACGCATGCGTTATTGCTTAGCTGATAATCGATTCCCAATAAAGCAAGATCATGATCAGAAAAGGCGATAACGAATATTCAGATCGTAGCTGTGAGTAGCGATTTCAGATGAAACCAATGTCTAGTATCACGCATGCGTTATACGTGTATCATCCACTTCCACTCTCATTCGTATCAGCGATTACCGGTTTTTACGGGATGAAACGTTGGGCTCACGGAAACTGATATGATCGCTCGCAGTACGTTCACAGCTGAGTTCCTGATAATCGTGGCGCTTGCGATATATCGCCAACTGAAAGATTTCGTTATCAGTTTCAAATTGCATGGCTTTAAATCGATGTTTCGCGATGTATCGATGTATCGCCCAGTTCTAGTCATAACTTTGTATTCTATACAGATGTTCTATGTGTTCTATAATGATCAACATTTGAACTTTATATTTTTCTTTAAATTTAGCAATTTGTCCTTTAGGACTCTTTTCCGCGTTATTATAGCCTTTTGTGTTGACATTAAAGTCACTTACCGGCAATTCCAGCATTGAATCAAAGCGACGGGAAGAAACAGAAAGTGAGAGCATGCGCCTAAAGCTTAAGGCTTCCCAGGAGTGATGTGGGAATTCCTTTTTCAGGGTTAGTGAAAGAACTGAATGGTTTCTGCCTTCCCCCATTCAATAGCAAGCATTCCGATTGTAGACGAGAAAATCCCTTTTTTCTGGGGGACTTCAAGAGGATCTTCCCCAATAAACCCACAATTTTTCCCTTCTTCAAACACCCGTTAAATACCTTTCCAAACATATGGTATCTATTTGTATTGACAAAAATATAAAAAGACAGAAAGAAAATGAAGGTGGATTGATAAAGTGAAACTAGTCTTTATTTTTACTTTATTTCATTTATTTTCACTGATAGTATATAATCGATAGTTATGGGATAAACTGTCTTTTTAATTTTATGATGGACAACTATGATTTACTTTTTCTTTACTTTATTCAAATTTCAATAAATGCGTCAGGGAAAAGTTTAAGCAGATAATCAAATTTTAAAAACAATGAAATACTTTCAATAATTTAATAAAGATATCTTCGCTAAATGTACCAGATTTTTAGGACGGAGGACTGTTAGTCTTCTTAATCTACGGATAAAACTTTGTCGCCAGTTTTACAATGGTTGGACATTTATCGAAATCGAAAATTTATGGAAAATATAATTAAATAATTTGAAAGCGATATTATAATTTGAGAATATATATATTGGTATTATCATGTATCTATTTAATAATAGTCCTCCGTACTAAACTAAATTCTGCTTTTGCCAGAAATTCGTCAAAATCTTTTTTTTTTTTTTTTCCTTATTAATCAGTTCCCAAACGGACAGTATCGAAAAAGTATTATTAGGACTGAGGGCCTATTAGTCTCAATCTGGGATTTTTGCGTTATCGATTTCGATAGTTGGACATTTGTCGAAATCTAAAATTTATCGAAAATATAATTGAATAATTTGAAAGCGATGTTATAATTTCAAAAAAAAAAAAAAAAAAAAAAAAAAACTAATAGTCCTCCGTCCTAAACTAAATTCTGCTTTTGCCAGAATTTTATCAAAATCTTTCTTTTATTATTATTATTATTATTGAAAGAAAAAGAAAAGAAAATTAATAATAATCAGTATCGTTACAAGCGATATCGAAAAAGTTTTTTTTTTATAATTTTGAATTAGGAAATAAGAAGTGCGCGTGAAATAATATGAAATACAAATAAGTAAAAAAATGAATTTAATGATTTAATGTTTTTGTTTTTCGGGGCCTGCTCATGCATATAAAAAATGCGTATTAAAACGAGTCGAAGAAGAAAGCGAAATAAGTATTGAGTTATATTACGACAAACACGATATATAATATGATACGATATATTAGACCAGGGTCAGTAGGCATTTTCGTTGAAAGAAATAGTTTGTTCGTTCGGTGCAACTTGCACATTAGTCCCGTGAGGTACAACTTTCACATAAGTCCCTGGAGGTACAACTTTCACTTTAGTCCCGTCAGGTACAACTTGCACATTAGTCCCCTTTAAATATTTTTTAAGAATTTAGTTATAGACCAGACATGCAAAATATCTTGCAATTAAAACGCGTTCTTGTTATTATTATTAGCGTGAAAATATATTTTACTATACGTCAAAAAATAAATTAACTCGTAAATTTTTTTTGACAACAATTAAAAATTAAAATAAATAATCTTAAAGCTTTATTTATTTATTTTGTGGTAACAAAAAGGGAAAAAAAATAACAATTTGATTGCATCGTACTTTCAAAAGAGACCTGCGACAGAAGAAAAATGGTAATTAATTTAATTTTCTTTCCTTTCTCCTTCTTCCTTCCTTTTTTTTTTTTTTTTTTTTTTTACCTTTAAATAATTTTGTTTAAAAGTATTTTTTTTATTTGAAATCATTTAACAGTGTATAATAATTTGAGCATATAATTTATTCTGCAGTTAAGAACTGAAAATGCACTTAGAATATATAAATAATTAAAATGATTAATCTTTCTTTCTTTCTTTCTTTTATTTATTTATTTACTTTTAGACAAATTTTTATGTTAATTACTATTTAAATCATTTTTTTTTTTTTTTTTCAAATTTATAAGCACTAAGCATTTTTAATTATGAATTATCAGAACACCATCAAAAATATATAATTCTGTTTTCGTAGAAAAGAACATTTGCAGATAAATAAAGACAATAGGGAAAATACTCCCCATTGCAAAATACTTTGTGTCTGTTGAAATAAAGGAGACGTAAATGCATAAATTGCTGTACATATTCATGAAATCATAAAAATGTATTTTTTAAATTGCAAGTATTTTGTACGGTACTATTACTCTATTTCCTGAATAATAAGTTGGGGAGTCGATTTACACACAGTTAAATGCAATTTTTTGAGGTTTTATATTGTGTCACTAAATGGTACTCCCGACCAATAAGAAGGGGTGTGCTCTCACAGAATCAACTTTTGCGTTAAAAAAGAAAGAAAAAAAAAAAAAAAAAAAAAGAGAGAGAGAGAGAGAGAGAGAGAGAGAGAGCTGTAAATAAATACGCCTGTGGAGTTTTTATTTATGCTTCCTGATGATGGGGAATATTTGCCTTCGAAACGTCTTTTTTTTTTTCCCGCGCTCTTTTATGTCCGTAAAATGAGAATGTACCAATTGATTTTATATATTTTTTAAATTGTTTAATGTTTTATTATTCTTTTGAATATCAACTATAATTTTCTACTTTTTCTGTCATTTTTGGAGTTCGCGTACTTTAGACTAACGTTTTTGTTGATGATATTTCCTTAAATTCTTTTCATGAGATTCCACAAAATATGCAAATTCTCTTAATTTTGAACGTGAGTGTATATGTAATTTTTCTGATTGGTGCACAATGCAAAAGGAAGGAGGGAAGAGGGCACAAAAGTACATGCGCCTAGGACTCCCATGAAGTCAATCCGATTCCGAGAAAAAATGATATATAATATTAAAGCAACAAAACACTAAAATATTTTGCCAATCGATTACTATTTTTTGCCCCAATTCCCCCTTTCTTCTTTTTTCAGGCTTTACTCAAGGTATCTCTTTTATTTATTTTTATTTTATTCAGATTTAAAATAAATAATAATGAGAAAAAATGGTCTTTAATATAAATAAATAGTTTTATATCAACGACATGTTTCTATCATATTTTATAGTTTTTTTAGAAGAAGTTTTATGTCCCATTTTTAAAGTTCCAGTAGAAATAAGAGGCAGAAAAAAATTGGAGTATTAAATAAATAGACACAGCAAAGCATCCATAATCCGAAATTCTGTAATTCGACAGTACCCATAAACCGCCACTAATGGCTATGCCCTACCCCCTAAAAAAAAAAAAAAAAAAAAAAAAGACCTCCGCCCGTAAATCGTAGGGCTATCGATGTTCGCTGTGTATATAATATATAATGTTAAAATTTAATATGATATCTATCATTTATATCTATCATATACACATGAAATATATCTACACTAAGCGACAAAAAAAAAAAAAAAAAAAAAAAAAAAAAGCCGCACTGCAGAAAAAAAGACGTACCTTTTTTATTTATGATAACTTTAAAATTCATGTTTGAAACAAATAAAACTGTCTTGTTTGCATAATACCAAAGGAATGAAATGATATCTATGTACATTTTTGATTTAATAATTCGCTTTATTGCATTCTACGAAGTACATTTTAAAAATCTGCATAAAACTTTCTTTTAGAACATAATGCAATAACCATACACTTTGTATTTTATTATGATTTATTATATGAAATAAACAAGTTATATTTTAATATATGAAATTAAATTATTTATTTGTTAGATCTAAGCAATTTTTTATTAAAAATATGTATTCTGCATTGGGTTAATTCCACCTTTATATGGAATTTACTGCTTTAATGTGCAATGGCATAGTTTTATAAAGTGTTTTAATGTAAATCTCAGGAATTTCAATGTGCCAAATATCACAAATATTTTTTTTTACTTCTGGCAGAGTTGTAGACTGCAAATTTCGAATCCTCTCCCCTCTCCCCCGCCTTTTAATAGATGAAACATTTTCGAGCGGATCATGATTAGGACTATTTCCATGTATGGTAAAGACGAAATTCTACTATATCCTTTGTGGGATTTAAATTAAAGTGAAAAAAGATACGATTACTTACAGAATTATATGTTCTCATGGGAATGGATAAGAAATTTTGACAATTTGAAGTGAATAAACTTACCACAGACGCCGTGTAGTAAGGCGCATTATCATCTTGAAATGCTGTTTGTGGAAATGTCCAAGATACCTCCAAAATATTTGGTCAGGCGCCACTTTTATGAAGATTGTGTTTTATTTCGAGTCAATTGATCCCTTGATCATAAAAATTTGCCCAACTGTTTGAAAAGTGATGCATCTCCGTACCATAAGGTATGGAAAATGTGTCACTGTTTTAAAAGTGCGATTTTCATTAAGTCGGTCAAAATTTCGTTGTCAGATCTGCTTGTTTTATTTAGCTCGATATAATTTAGACTTGACTCATCAAAGAGAACTAGCTCAGTCCTATAATTAACTAATCGTTTTTTAATTTTTTTAGCCTTCTGAGGTCTTGCTTTCCTAATTCTTTTCACTAAGAATGGAATTTTTTCAAAATTTCTGTCATTTAAACCTGCTTTGTTTAACAGTTGCTGTACTGTAGTTAAAGAAATTATGCTGCTAAACACTTTTTCTGAATCTCTTTTATGTTCTAAATGTAATAGAAACCGATTTTATAAGCAATGGCTTTCTAACTTACCCTTGGATGAGCAACATGGCCGCCTAAAACCAAATTTCCAGTTTAAACGGCCAAAAAATTTTATATCTTGCTAAAAACCCTTTTACCAATATTTCGTTAACATTTAACTATTTTGCCATCTCACGTTTAAAAATATTTTTTGATTTTCATTCAAAAATTAATATTTTTTTTGGCATCGTTACCTGCATTATTCTTACCATTTTTGAAATAATTTCTAAAATTACAATTTTCCAGACAATCGCATTTTGTTTTTAATACTGGACTCAAAGTTAAAGTGTATGTGGATGACAACATAATAAAATCTGTTCGAAAATTTGCTTTTTAAACGATAAAATTGGCGGTTGTAGAAAGCGAAAAAGAAAATATCCAAGTGCGGCTTTTTTCTGTCGCTTAGTGTACAGTCAATACCTGATTAGAAGGTATTGGTACAGTGCGGAAGTGAACTTAGACTTTCTCGCGTTATTGTTAATTCATAAAAAAATATGTGGTACATCACCATCATTATGTAATATTCTTTGCCTATTTACATTTACATTCATAAGATGCAAATTTTGCTGCTAGTGATTGTAACATTTTCTGTATTAAATCTACATATATATTTTTAAAATAACTATATATTTTCTACTTGTTTTGCACGATGTTATTTATTCTCAAATAGTACTTTTTTTTCTTTATATCTATCAATTTAATATATTACTAGGCTTTGCTTGCTTCTGTGATCACTATACTCTATAGTCATTATGTTCCTATAATGGTATATGGATCATTATTTTTCCACAGAATCGCCATGGCTCGTTTGAGTCAGTAAATGAATACATAAATGAACGAATTTGTGAGTTAGTTTACTCTTTATACACATCTACCTATTTACCTATATATATGTCACAAGAGTTTTTATTTATAAAATTGCAAAAGGAGCCTTTATTCAATAGGACCGATTTTCTTACGCTGTATGTATATCCCTTCTTTTCTAAAGCATCACAAAGCACTGTCCTTTTTTATGTTTTCTTTTCAACGGGTAATGTAATCTACAAAATTAAAGTAAGTAATATCTTAAAAAATTGCATCAATTTAAGATAATTGCTACTTTTCTGGCATGCGTATGTTTCTGTGGTGATTTATTTGACAGTTAATTCATCGATCTCATTCTTTTCTTTAAACAAAAAATGTAAAAATTATATACATATATATTTCAGGGCAAGGGGAACAAATACAGCATCAAAGCAATCCCTCTTTTTTTTTTTTTTTTTTTTTTTTTTTTGGGGGGGGGGGGGTATCCCAGTCGCTACGGCTTTGGGCTCGTAATTGGAAGATTGCGGTTTCGAGACTCGAGTCAACCAAAAACCATCATGTATACTAATGGTGGCTGGTGCCCGTAAAATTTGTCATGGCCGCAATGTCCTCCATGTTCCCATTCAAATTACACCTCTGTGTCTCACCGAAGCGGGAGAGCCATTCCTTTCGTAGAAGATCAAAATTGTGATGGGATGTCTCCAGACCACCTCTAGGGGTGAGTCACAGATCGTCACCAATTGCCTATTTCAAGGTAAAAAGCAACCTTTCTTTTTTTCTTTCTTTCTTTCTTTTTTTTTTTTTTTTTTTTTTTGAGAAGGAGGGGAGGGGGGGGGGCAATTTTTAGCGTTTGCATACATTTTTATTACTGTTATTATTCATTAATTTGTAATTTTCTTTATTTAAAATAGAAGCAGGCAGTCAAGACTCATTGACCCACATTTTTTTAATAATCTTTTCATTTTATTTTTTAAACTAAATACAGTTTTGTTGAAATTGAAAAGAATTAACGTACATGAAATAACAGGGGTGAAACAAGCTAACATGCAAAACTCCTGAAAACTGCTACTTGCATGTGGATAGGAAAGAAGACTTATTAAAAGGATTTAAAATACGGCTGCCTACAATAAATGGTATTTGGAGAATTTTTCATGCATTGTAAGACAAATTAAACATATAAAATGAAAAATGTATATCAAAACAAAATAATTTTACATGAAATTGAAAACAGCAAAATTTTAAAAAACCCTAAATTCAGCACCGCATTTTAAGGCAACCCTTGAAATGTTTCACATCTATATTAACTGTATTTATTAAACGGA